>JAUEPU010000041.1:0-509733 GCA_030435615.1 Armillaria luteobubalina
GAGGCAAAGCATGTGCATGGGCACCATTCACCCTGGCTTCCAGCTCGGAAAAGATGTGTCTCTACATGCTGGATCCTGGGTAGATTCCGACCATGTAGAGGCACTGCTTTTACAAGCTCGAAGGTGTTGGAATATTCATCCCAATGGAGGCGGTGAGCACAAGGGGGTGATGGGGGATGATGAGAGAAAGACAAGGTATCAAGGCTTTAGCCAAACAAAAAAGTTGACAACTTGTTTGGCACCACACTTTGCCAAAATCGGAAAAATGGCTTGAATATTGTGCCACGGCCACAGTAGTAGACGGGGGGCAGTACAAGGGCACCAATAAATAGTATGTGTATAATATAACAACATTGAGTAGTTTCTAAGCCATGAATACAAGTGTCGAGCACTGCAACAGCTAATTAAACATACAATCATCACTAGCAAGGCAAGTAATACACTAGACCTGCATATATGCACTTCAAATGAAGCCTGAGGCATAAAAAGAGAAGGGTTACAGCTGCGCTGGTAGATACTTAGCTACAGGGTGCGACTAGAGAGTGTGACTCATGGCAAAACATGTGAGAGGCATGGTACATTGGAGGGGACAGAAAGGGCTGCTCATCTAAAGGCATGCCTAGTGGACGTAAGTACAGGCACATGTTAGAGGTATTGCACTCAGGACGTTGGAAATCTCCATGATATTATACATGCACATTATGGTACGGATAAATCACATGCAGATTGTAATATCACATGAATTTGCTAGGTTTATCGTATTTCCCCATATGGATGTGGCCCGATCACGATTGGGCTTCCTCCATCCCCATTTTTGCTGTATTTCGACAGCGTCTCCCAAACGGCTGCCCGGAATACCTCGGAATGTTTGCACATACCTTCGCATTTTCACTCGCTACCGATGGACACCGAAATCGGCTCTGTGCTTCGCACAGAGCCTCAGACGCTGCCCCCACAAGCGTTTCCCAAACACCCTACATCGGCAGCCATCGGCATCGACGAATACCCCATCGGCGGGAACGAAAACATTCCAGTTTTCAACGTTCGATATCAAAGGACAACTTACCTGTATTACTCGACACAAGCCGGCCAACAGATCAGGCGACGCTGGGTAGCCATCAAACGACGGCTTTAGATTCCAAAACCTTGGATTATAGCAATAGGACAACTTACCTGTATTACTCGACACGAGCCAGCCAACAGATCAGGCGACGCTGGGTAGCCATCAAACGACGGCTTTAGATTCCAAAACCTTGGATTATAGCAATAGGGTTGGCAAGAGAGGTATCCAGGGTTGAGGGAGAATGTCTCCAGAGTTAGTGCCAGATGTCTCCAGGGTTGGGCCAAGAGGTGTCCAGGGTTGCCTTCTGAGGTGCTAGGGTTGTGCCCACAAGAAGGCCAACCCTACTGTTAGGGTTGAAAAAAGTCTGCATAATAAATTGAATTACCAAATTAGAACACACATTAAATGACAGGTTGTGTTTATAAAGGGTGTTTTTCTATGCGTGTTTCCAAATCAAACACGGCTGATATTACTTTAAAGTGTTTATATCCGTGAAATTACCGCATAGCCACCGGAGTGAGCGCCAGCAAGGGGTATCGCAGACGCCTTCGCTCCGGTATATCCACCTTGACGTTGACTTTCAGTTATCTCAATGGCGTTCCCGGCCTGAACGTTCCGCTACACCATCCAACGCCCTCTTCCTAACAGGTAGGTCAGCCATCTGAGGTGACTTGCGGTCAGCCGAGGGACTCACAAGCCTCGTCGTCCTCCTGGAAGCAAAACCCCTTGTCATAGTACGGGTCATAGTCGAGACCCTCGTCAGCCTCCACTTCGTTGACATCGGAGACGGGAAACGAATCTCCTCTGCAGCTGTATCAGGCTGAGAATTTTCCTCGGGAGCTATCTGAACTACGCCCTACGAAACTTGGGCTCGCTCGCATATCTTGCGCCGAAAGCGATAGAAGGATCTTTCCATATCTGAAAAATCCACCACGTCAGCATAGAATGTAGATCAAAACGAAAAAACTCACTCCTTGGCTGCATCGGCGATTCCGGAACATAAGGTATCGCGGTCTGAACAGCCTTTGAGTGTCAAGGACAGGCGATACTGTGACCAAAACGACCTCCATGGATGGCGTCGTCTGTACTGTCGATGTCGAGAGCACCAGGCTCCTAGGTAATCCATCCGATTCGCTTGACAGCGAAGAGTCGTTGATATTGCTGCTTTCCTCCATAGTTCAACCGAGTAGCCCTGTAGAGGGTTATTCCTCCTCCCCTTTAGCCAGTCGACTCCACGTCCTTGAGCTCATAGACGACATCATCCAAGGTCACCTCACACGCCGTCTTGACCGCGTCGCATGCATCAGTCGCACCCTCGAACACCCAGTCTCCGAACAACATCCTCCACCGGCGGGATGAATAGCATCCGGAGCTCATTTGTGGACGCGTAGTTCACATGCTCGCATAGAGTATATGATATCGGCACGTCGCCCACAGTAGTTGCTTGCCGGAGATGCTTTTTACTGCTGTTGTCCTCATCGCCAGGTCTCCACGCACGAGGATATTCCACACAGGAAACCGCTAGCACCGTACCACAGCCATTAATTGCACAGCGCCACCGAGAACACATCTATGTCCAGGTCCTCATCGCTCTCATGAGCCTATATTACCGCTCTGTATGCGGACAGCTCCTGAAGACCGTTCTCCCGTGTTCCAATGGACACTCGGTGGTGGCGGCCCACAATGTCCCGTGTGTCTGGCGGGGAGATAATAAACGAACGACAAAGCCCAATAGTTGCACGAGGCGGCGGCCAGACCTCTTAACGAAACATACTCCCACAGTCACCACGGACGAGCCAACTGGCAGGCCTTGCGAGGATCGAGAGTGTCTACGAGGTCGTCAAGAGGTCAACGGTTGGTTGGGAATATGGCTGTAACGATCTTTTAGAAATCTGTTAGCAGTAGAAAGAAATGGACGTGTATTCACACACCAAAAGACCAAATCGACCCCCAGGTCAATGTTGCAGTCCTGCACCTCAGATTTACTGCAGAAATCATCTCGATGTCCATCTGAGATATCCTACAAAGTCGTCCGGCTGCATGGAAACGAGACGGCGCGAGCGAGCGGTATAGTGAGTGCCAAGTAACAAAATGTCAAACCTTCCTATTTCGTCGCGGATCGCATCACGTGGTGTCATTGCCAACCACTGCTTGCCGGTGTAGTCCAGGATCTGTGCTGCAGTTCCCCACACGATGTTAAGTCATATCGGCGAACAGATAACTAAGAGATGAGACAAATATAATACTAAAATAAAAATGAAAACTCGTGTAAGACTGAGTAGTAGGAACAAAACCAACCAGTCAGTTACCAAGCCAGCAAATCGGCCAAGGTATATTCATTCCATGCAAGATACAATCGAATATGGTGAATACAAAGATATTTTGAAGCTAGAAATTTATAACAACGACTTTATACAGCACATGGTACGAAGCAAGCGAAAGGTATGCCAGAATCAGTTGGGATATAATACAAACTCGAAGGCAGCGACTAGGGATGGGAAGGAAAGCATATGCGAGAAACAAGAAAAGAGCTTCACACCCCGTCTATCGTGTCTCTTCTTCCTCAAGCGGTGGTACCGAGCTCGAGTGGTCACTATTCTCCAGCGACATCGGTGGCGACTCGACAATTTCTTCAGTTTTGAACCGTTTCCGCCCGGCGCCGTCCTCGACAACCTCGAGCTCCTCCGAGTTTCTCTTCTTCAACCTTAGCTCGGGCGCATCTACCTCGACGTCGACCTTGAGCTTTTTCGGCGGTGTTCCCGACCTGACGGGCTCCGCTACGTCATCCAACGACCTCTTCCTAACAGGTAGGTCGGGCACCTCAGGCGACTTGCGGTCAGCCGAGGGACTCCAAGCCTCCTCGTCCTCCTCAGAGTAAAACTCTTCGTCGTAGTACGAATCGTAGTCGAGTTCTTCATCATCGGCCTCAGCTTCATTGACCTCGGGAGACGGGAGACGGATTTCCGCTGCAGTCGTAACAGGCTGAGCGGCATCCTCGGGTGCTATCTGAACGACGCCCTCCGCAACTTTAGCTCGCTCACATATCTTGCACCGGCAGTGGTAGAGCGGCCGGCATGCGTCTCTCCATATCTGGAACATCCATCACATCAGAATTATGTGTGAATGAAAAGGAAAACACTGACTCCTTGGAAAACCTCCAAACTCTGCTCCGGCAGATTGATCAGCGATTCCGGAATATAAGGTATCGGTCTCAACAGCCGTGGAGGGTCAAGGATGGGTGATACTGGGATCAGAATAGCCTCTTTGGGTGGCGGAGAAGGCGTCGTCTGTAATGTCGATGTCGATAACACTGGGCTCGTAGTCGATCCATCCGATCTGCTGGATAGCGAAGAGTCATCGCTACTGCCGCTTTCCTCCATAGCTCTCGTTCTTTGTTCAGTCTTGCGCGCCTCTAGTCGGTCGTTCCTCCTCCTCTCTAGCCAGTCGAACCCGTCAAACCAGACCGCTTCATCCCTAAGCTCATGGACAACGTCGTCCAATGTCATCTTACACGCCTTCCTGACCGCGTCGAACCCATCAGCCGCACACTCAATAACCAGCCTCCGGACAATATTCTTCATCGGCGGGAGAAGCAGAGTCCGGAGCTCCTTCATGTACGCGTAGTTCGCGTGCTCACACAGACTATACGATGGCGGCACATCACCCATAATAGTTGCTTGCCGGGGGCGCTCCTCGGCGCTGTCGTCCTCGTCGCCACGCGTCCACGGACAGGGATGTTCGGCGCGGGACACCTCTAGCATCGTACCAGACATCCATTGGTCGCACGGGGTCACCCAGAACCCATCCAATATTCGGTTCCGTGCCCAGTCGCCCAAGGCCATACTTTTCGCACTGTGGTCCTCTAACGACCGCTGCTCGATCTCGGGATCTTCCTCCTCCTCCTCTTCGAAATCGCTCGCATCCATGTCAAGGTCCTCATCGCTCTCATGAGCCCGTATCGCGGCCCGGTAAGCTGATAGTTGCTGGAGGCCGTCCTCCCGTGTTTCGTAACGATTTGCGGCGACAAGGGACCTAAACTGGCGCATTCTCGTCTGCTTCTTCAACCACAACCTGTCTTGGACGGTCTCGAGGGTACGCCGCACGGAACCATCAGCAAAGGTAAGGAAACCCTCGACTGCGGCTCGCGCTTCATCATCAATATCCTTCGACCCCAGCATCCCTAGCGCCTCCTGATCTTCTATTCGGGCATATGCTCTCCGAAACAGACCATCTCTGCGGCATTGCTTACACGTCGCATCAATCCCGGGCCACGTTTCGGGATCCTCGTTGGACATGCACCCGACACGGTCACGGCTCAAGTCGCGCTCGCGAGTGGCTTCCCGATAGCAAACGCCGCAGTAGCTCGTCTTGTGGCGATCGTGGTCGCGACAGATGCCTACGATACCCAGAGTTGGAAAACGCACAGCGCGCTTCGCTAAGCCAAGACCGTGGTTGATATGGGGGTAGTTTATCCGACAAATGGCGCATGAGTAACTGAGGATGTTGCGATAGTGTTGGTAAGGGGAAAGCCGTTCAGGGTACGATAGACCGTTCGAGCTATTAGTGGTGGCGGTAGTCGGGGGAGCAACGAACGCGTAGTGTCCGAGGACATCAACCGGATCGAGAACATTGACGGCATGATGCCAAAACAGATGTGTTTCCACTATAAAAGATGCATGTCAGACGCCACGAAATATTTCCCAGAAGAATACGACGAAACGAAAGAACAAAAGATAAAAACTGGGACATTAGGGTAAAAGCGACACGGAAGGGGACGCCGGTATTGATATAGACGGCAACCGAGGACCCATCGGATATACGCAAGGTGTTGGTCGCACAAGATCACGGTTACTGTCAACAGCGTCTCGGCAAAGGCAAAAGTCGCGCCCAACGAAGTCGAGTATATGAACCATTGCGTGAATGTATAACAACAACCACGTTCGTCAACTCGCGCCAATCAGAACCCGCGAAGAAATCGATAAAGGTCATCCCAAGGATCCAGATAATAGTATCGGCAAATTTGAAAGTCCCCTCGCCACAAGGATCGACACTCGGTGGTGGCGCCCTCACAAAGTCCCAGAAGCGGAGCGGGGAGGGAACGCAAGAACGTATCTAAAGTTATTAAGAACTCGTACTCACAAGATTTGAGCCACTGCGGGCATACGGCCATAATTCTCTCTAGTTCCATGCCGTCGCGTATTGCTGTATAGGCCATCCTGGCATGCCAGAGCTCTCGGAAGTCCCACATTGTAGGGTAAGTACGACTTGACGACATGTCCAGTATATAGAAAGTAGCGATTTGCCTGCGGGGAATTCGAATTTGAATACGCGACGACGAACAGAACAATGGCGTTGCTCTCACCTGACGAGCTCTTCAGGGAGCTGGGCCCAGGATCTGTGGGTTATCTTGCCCTTGTATGGCCCAACGTTAGGGCTGACGGTGGTCGACGACGAGGACATGGTTCCGAATGACGCCAAGCACGGTGGTCAATGCGCAGATTTCGGCAAACAACGATGACGGGAGCAAGAAGATATAACGTCCCAATCAATTCCCACGCACAGGCCATGGTGACATGTCACGTGTGCACAGCTTTATTGTTCTAATTTGGGAACATAGGGGGATCACGGCAACCTTGGGTAAATGCTCGGGTGCAACAGAGCGCAAGGGACTGGAGATACCAGTGCTTTCGCCAGCATTTCAATCCATACAGATAGCCAGATGAAACTTCTGTATTCATTACGACTCAGATCATCATGGATTGGTGTAAAATCATTCGTCATGAACTATAGTTATCGCCCCGAGGTCGAGAGCCGAATCATCGCAAGAACCTCTATATCCGAACCTGAGATGGACCTTGTGATTATTTGCCGTGTTACGGTCAGATGTTCCCGAACACGGACCCAGTGAAAAATACAAACGCCGGGGCGGAAGAAAAGAGGATCATACGTTAACATGTACCTGGTGGAAAATTAAATCAGAATTCCCCTCATTCCATAAGAGATCTTAAGCATAGTGGAAGCACAGCCAAGAAGTCAGCTAGACCGCACGGGGAAAGTGTAGGGCACACATAAAACGGAGCAGTGAGATAAGGCATTGACCACGAAAGCAGGTGTGGACGACAGCGCACATGGTGTCATGTACGCTTCGCATACGCAGCGTGGAATTTCACTGGATACGGACGATGCTATCGTATTAAGTGTCAGCTACCACATTTGCTCAAGGTCAGAACGACGTAGCAAGGCTTGGAAAGGGGGAAGTCCGATCCGTGGATGTCAAAATTTCGTCATATATATGTCACCTTCAGAAAGGATCCACCAGGGGTAAGTGAAATAAGCCGGAAGAAACGTGTGACGCCCTGCAAGTCTTTGAACGAACGATTTCCATTGGACATTACTCCGTACGAGAATTCACCTTCGTATCTTCGGAAAAACCGCAAGGCATTCTTCTAGTACAGTCGTAGAGCAGAAAGGAACAAAGTATCAGGAGACTGCTTTCAGGTAATCGTGGCTCCACCGAGTAGATAACAGGTATTTCTTGACGGGCCACACGTTTAGCAACTAGTGATCACCAGTTCACAATCCAGCCGCAGTACTTGCGAAATATGACAAGTCTCGACATCGCATCGTCAGCACCTTTTCTGATATGCTGTCCATGTAGCTTTGAACTTGATACGGGAGAAGACAGCAGACCAAGGTGACCAGAAAGATCGGATATTCTTCATATTCACGCAGATCGGAGTGGGGCGAACGTCACTTCTACTGCGAATTCGTATTAGAAGAGAGGAATGATACGCAGACGTCGTACGCACCCCATGGAACCGGAAAAAGAACCTACATTTCGATACACGAGCAGAAGAACCCAGAGAAACCCTTCAGCAAGGGCTACGAAGGAAAGCGGCGCCCAAACGTAGGCTTAGGACCATAGCGAGCCACGATAGATATTGCTAAACGAAACGAAGACAAAGTGGAATATATGAGAACGCAACGTGGTCCTGGAGTTATTGACCGTAGTCACCAGCGCAGACGGGATTCATGTCGACATCTAAGGAGATGCAGTGAGCTATCGTACGCTAAGACACTTATGAAGGACTCACACGAACTGAAAAGTGTCGACACGCACAAACCAGCAGATTAATACCAGCCTTCAGGCTCCACCATAGAGTGTACACCTGACGACATGTGCCGAGTTCAACCAAACAAATTGTAGGTCGCGTGCTGCATGCCCATTATGCGACACCGCTCTCTTTCCACTCCAGTACGGTGACTGCAGTCCCTCTATCACATACTAAGAGGGTAAATCGTAGCATTTCGGATGAGCAGACTCACAATTACGCAACTGCAGCAATCTCCTGTTCCAGCGCTTGCGAAAGACAAGGAGAGTACGGAGTGACGAAGAGGGATGATGGAAGTAAGAAGGAAAGCCGGCTCCCGATTCCCGATGCCGCGGAAACGCGCCTCTAGGCCGAATCTGCCGATGACTCGCTGTCGGGGATGACCAAAATGGGAACACACTTTGTAAGTCTTCCCAAAACCAATCAAAAGCTTCTTCACGAATTGATATTTTGAACAGACAAGGTTCGAAGTTCTCGCGAGTTATATCAGAGTACAATTGCCGCATTCGACATCATTGTTCTATGGTCCAGGGCCTTTCTTTCACGCCAAAATCTAGAAAGGTCAATTCCTGGATATTTAAAGCCGGCTCTTGTGTATCGATAACATACCTGTCGTTGCCAGTAACTTGCTTCGTTTTAAATTCTTCGAGCTACGATATTCTCCTCCAAAAAATCCGAAATAGCGGAAAGGAAAAGTAGGCCTGCGTGTTTTGAATTGTAATAACGATATTTCTAGAAAGGTAATATGTTTCTCACACGGTCTTCGTTGCATGCATGCCTCTGCGCAGCGTGGTCCTTTGCATGCTGATGGGCGAAGACCTTGCTTCTGTGGCTCATTCTGGAACAGCATTTTGTATTACACAAACAAGTGGCGTCTTCGTCTTCATATAAAAAGCCACCCTCACCAGCGTCAAATCTCCATTTGATCCCTCCCCGATCCACCATGTCTGCAACTCGTTCCGCTACTGAGACTGTCATCCTAGGGTGGAATTTCCCCAACGACTCCATATACCAGTCACATTCCGACCTCTCGGCTCATGAAAGCATGCTGAAACGACTGGACGCGGGGGTGCTCATCGACGTCGAGCTCCAGTTTCCGTTCCACGAATGCGCTGATATAAGTATCATCCTCTCTTGGATATCCAAGTACCGCAAAGCGCGCTCGGTCTCCATCTCCACAAATCGTTGGAAAAGCTTGATAGGCGACACCATTGCCCGCACTATGGATCCTCCTGCATGCCTTAAAGCAATCAGGCTCAAGAATGGTGACTCGGACTCTTTCTCCCCTGCGATGCTCGAGTCTATCCTCGCATATTCGCCGTCGACCTTGCAGGAGCTCATTATCAGCTGGGTCAATTTCGATCGTCCGTTCCGGACTATCCACCAGAAACGTTTCTTCTCCGGATCCATACACCTACGAATCATCGACCTGGATATGAGCAGCGTGTCACTTGTCTACGTTCTCGAGTATCTGGATATCCTTCTTGACGAGGGCATTCTCCAGTTTGACCAGCTGGAAAGTGTGACGATGAATGTAAGGTTCGACGAGTTTCTGAAAGACGAGAAGGCCGACCTTCGAGTGTTAGAAGATTGTGTCCTTCTGGCGTTGGATCGATTGTATAACCACGGAGTGACACTTGACGTGTTGGAGATTACACATGCACTGAAAAAGAATGGTATGTCATTTCATCCTCAAATCCACCTGTGCGCCGACTTGTCTACAGCGATGGTGCGCCACCTCGCCAATAGGATTTGTCCAACTTTCTCCTTCGCTTGAGGCAAACCAAGGCGAGTGAAATTCCGCGGGCTCTATAGCGACGTAGTTCAAAGGCGGTTACTGTAAAGTTTCCTTCGTCGGTTAGAACTGAATATACAACATGAAATGATAAACTGTCCGATGTTGATGTGCCTGAGCTGAACAGAGCTGAGAATAACAGTCGGAGCTTTCTCACTTAAACCATAGAGCCAGAGTTGTAGAGCGTATCACTGGGTCAGCAGATACAGCATCTATACTATGCAAGTAAACTCACAGTAGTATCTGCATTCGAGACGCTCATTCATGAATGAGGTCACGACAAATCATTTACCATCTGAAAAAAGTCCATCAAATTATTACTCGCATGTAATGCTGGTGACTTGGCCATCTTGGAGATCAGAAGAACAAAGCCATCTGATATCAAAGGGAAACGTCTACAGTAGATGATGGGAGTAAAGGTGCGGTATCTGCACTGATAAAATGATGATGTAGTCCATCGAAATGCGTACTGTCGGGAGACATGCTACGGTGCTCATAGACGACGGCTATTTTCCATGTTGCTATTCGCCACATCAGGAACAAACATTTGTTGCAATAAATCGCCAGATATCGAAAGCCCTCCACGCTTAGGGCCGTCCTTGTTAAGCCCTTACCATCTCCCTAAAAACTTTTAGACTTGTGCCAAGTTTCTGACGCTCACCTCGTTTCTGGATACTCACTCCCTCCAGCGACAGCTTCTCATTCTGCTAAGATAAAATAAGTCTGCTACGGGAAATCTTTGACCGCCCTCGTCGTGTCGACGCCGATCTCATTTCCGTGCTACAGCGAATTTTCTGGACCAATGATGACCGGAGCAACGACGAAGTATATTAGCACTAAGTGTATGAAAGAATGTCTGATAATGCAATGATCGTTGTGTCGTTGTCATTGTAACAACGTAACACACTCGCCACCTATCTCTTTCAAGGTCCGTGCGACTTGAAGTGCCGTAGCGACGTTCTCTTAAACCATAGCACATCCGGTAACACGAGCGGGGATGGTTTATAGGGTCCTTCTGGTTCTTGCCTGGTCAGCGCCTTCGCTCGAACATTACATCCGAACAGCTCCAGTGCCCAACGCCTTTCATCTGCAAGGTCCAGCGTGGTGAGTTTCTATTTCCATTACAATGCCCATTTGAAGCAGAACATAAAGAGGGTAATCGACGTCTGCGAATTTATACAACCCCATTCACTTTAATACGCGATCACTACGGAGCGACTATAATATTCACATGGATAAGTAATCGTATTCTACGGTGACTTGAACGAGGACATTTCAAAAAAGCATCCCCAAAATCTCTATACCTTCCACGACCTCTAGCACTCCACGAGACTGAAGACGAGCGAGACGGCGTTGCAAGACCTCCCGCATTCCACTGACGTCCACGAAGAGTTTAACTGTGTGTAAATGTACGAAGACGTCTCGCGACAGGGACACATCTACCTGATCCCATACGCCTTCGTTCTCTTTGGAACACCTACCCGTTACATTGATGTACAAAAACCTCAAGGGCCCCGGTTCCGTAATCTGTTCGAAGGTGTCCACCCACCATTGCACCGTCTTGAAGTCCAACCCCCAGCTATAGTCGATGTCCAACCTCAGCGTCTCTATGTGTCCAATAGGAAGCACCATAGGATATATCGACATAAAGCCAACTACAAATCTGATAAGTTATGCCCAATGGCTAAGTAACGTGGCGAATATAAAAACACAAACATTCAATGTGTCGAATGCACAGGCTTCGGACAGAATCCTGACAGAGACATAGGAGGTCTGATATGCGCATGTAGTCGCGCGGCTTGTGGGGTGCAGTGAAACAAAGTTCGTTCAGCCCTCTTAAAGCCTGGCGCTGGTACCGCATGAGATAATCCATAAAAATCCAACCATCCTTCCGAAAGGCCACAGTCAGCTTTTTCAGTGAACCCGACTTCTTCAAATAGTCGCCATTTTCAACCACGTCAAAGTCCATTGTTTGCGGATTCTGAATTACGCAGAATTCGAGAAGAAGATCATCAACGAAGGGAAGCGCGCAGAGGAGATCGTGCAGGTGGTGAAATCGATCAAAACGAAGCTGATTAAGACGGAGGCGCTTTATTGGCAGAGCCGACAGGGCGCAAAGCTGGTGGCTGCCGATATATCTGTAAGGGTCCTCCAAATCGTCGTCCTCTTGAAATATATGGAACTCTTGTAGAGACGTGAGGGAAGCAAATACCAGAGCGGCATCACGGCAGGAAAGGCTCTCGGGTGTACAGGTGATGGCCTTGACAAGACAGGCGCGGGAGGGGTAAGCGCGGAGGAGACCAAGAAAGTTGCTGGCAGTTGCCGTTGGTTCCTCAGTTGGATAAGGGAGGACGATGAGCCCGATACAGTCGAAGATGTAGTCGCGCGTAAGCGTCCCGAATGTGCGAGTGATGAGCGACAAGATGCGGATAGTCTCCAAGTCAGACCGGAAATGAGACGTGATGCATTCTACAAGCTCTTGATGCCTCGGGTGGGCGGTCTGCATGAATTTTTGGGTCGGAGTCAAATGAAGAAAAAAAAGTCCTGAAGCGTACCGACAAGGCAGAGACCATATGGAGATGGAAGACGGAATCTGGGGGGTCATTTAGTTTAACGGCCCAATAGTATTCTCTAAGGGTACAGTACCTTGTTTTGAATGCTTCTTTGATATTTCTGGGAAAAAAGAGGATCAAAGTGAAAAAGGGGTCGGATGGCTTTAAGTATCCTCTAACCTTCGCGCACGGACCTTGCCTTATACTGAAGGGAATGTAGCGGAATCGAAGTTCGCGCTTCCCGAAGTGATCGTCGGTGGTTGGTTAGGCAGGTCACGGTCGTACCAGTCAGAGCGGTTTTCTTATCGAGATTATTTCGGTCATGACAGGCTTCATCATTCGTCGCCATGCGACAGTCAATCATATGCCCCTAGACGATTTAGAGACAGGGATTCAACGGCTCATCGTGAACTTACTGGACGTGATATGATGACAGATGTACTGCAGCTATAAAAGTTACTAAGAAGTTGTGAGTGTGTGGCGAATTTTCGGCCTCAATAGTATATTCATATTCATTCTTTGGTTTTGTCTGATGGTGACTAGTAGATGAGAATTGAGAGGTATAATCATACGTCGGAACACGCTGCAACCAGAGGGGATTACTCGCTTTGATCACTTTTCGCGCTCAGTACACTGTACGACTTAGCATGGCAACACGAGAATAGGACATTGGCCTCCGAAGGATTTAAAGACTGTCTGCGTTTATTGGCAGATGCATTGGGAAAAAATTGGGATCGTCTGCTGACTCGTCCTTTGCTTGTCCACTGTGGCACCACCAAAGCAGGAACCAATATCCTAAAGAGGCTGAAATTTGAAAATGACGAATCTCGATAGGTGGCTGTGCCGGTGAGGATCGTCCACTTTCCATAGCGGGGCCTGAACCTTGCACTCTAAACTCTTGCGCACCATAGACACTCATTTTTGTGGATGCTTGAATCAGGGCCAGGGTGTAGACCCTAAAAAACCTCTATAGCTACTTTTCGAACTTTGTGCCCGGAGATTGCGGTCAATAACCTCATCGCGGTTAGCGCAATGATGCATAGCGGATAAGACCGTTTCCACCCAAGAATCTAGTGCGGCTGCCCGAGGTTATATGATCCATCATGGGGTTCAAGAATTCAAACACGCGCCGAGGAGATAAATCCAACAGTAATGTGCTGCCGCTATTTATGACAGATCAGACGTTTCCCAAAACAGGGCTTCTCTCGAATTACATTCCTTACTCCTACTCTCCCACATTATGGAAGTAAGGCTCCGCCAGTGTTTACTTAAATAAGTTACCGACACGTGCAGATTGTCAGCCTGGCTTCATATCCGCGGTTCGCTTAGCGTGTGTACCAGGGTAATGGTCTAGCTCGCGGCCGCTGCCTAACAATGTATAATGCTTCACACGCGTCACTAGCTGGTACTGAACTTGTCGATAACGGCCATCTCCTTGACAGAATGCGCCTCCCGCCAGAAATAACGGACAGCGTCGTCGACGAGCTCCGTTATGAACATCACGCTCTCAAGTCGTGTACCCTTGTCTCCAAAAACTTCCTCCTGCGCTCCCGGCTTCATCTCTTTAGGCATGTCACCCTCTCCACTCCCGTAGTATGCAAACGATTCCTCCAGCTCATTTTGAACAACTTGACTATCGCCTTTCTGGTGAAGTCCCTAGAGATCGACACCGATCCGAGGTACAAGCGCCAGGCCGCCGTACATCTCCACGCCATGATAGATAGCGTGCTCTGGCAAAGCACGTCCGGCCGTCAATGGGTGTGTCGAGACCCATCCATACAAGACATTCTTCCTCTGCTACCAAACCTCATCTCTTTCACCGCCGGGGCAATGCGCTGGAGGAATTTCTCCCACATACCCACTCGTCTATCCTTCGAGCACACCTTATCTTCTATCGCAGATGGTATTACCACCCTCAGGCTTGATTATGCGCACTTTGATTGTGAAACCGATCTCCTTGACATGCTCAGCGCGTTCCCAAATCTCCAGTCGCTATCCCTAGGCACGATAGTCGCAGCGCCAATCTCCGCGACTGACGCGGAGCGAGTGCCTTTTGGAATTGAAGAGATTGAGATAGATATGGAAGGAAGCTCGCGCACAGTAGAGATGTTCTTGCTGCGGGTCAAGCTGATTAGGCTGCGTAGGCTGAAAGTTACGAGATGCTTTAGTGTGCAGATTGAGCTCGTTCGAGGACTGATGGATCTGGCAAGGAGGTCATTCGAGGAACTTGAAATAGGAGAGTGTACTTTACCGGTCGACTGGGGTGCGTTGCGGTTACTGACCATCGCGAGATTGAGATACTCATTGATCTGTGCAGAGCATATGTGCCCTCCGCTCGACGTAAGCTGCCTTAAATCCCTTTCAATTGAGCCGCCATCGTATTCTCTAGCACGATGGTGGGCGATGGCATTCGCAAAATCGGAAGCAGAAGGCGTTGATTTTGTCGTTAAATGCTTCGACACGTCTGCGAACGTTGGTGTATCGATGTGATCCGTGAACCCGATCAATTCATTATCAAGGAAGCTCTTCAGAAAAGGTCCTTGAGATGAAAAGGCATCTTCATGATGGACTTTGAAATATCTGTATCCTAAATGATTCAGAGAGTCGAAGGGAGCTCGGACACAATTTTTGGCATACCTAGTTAGCCTACCATTGCTTGGATATGTACAACGTTTATTCGTCGGCAGTAATAAATTTAAAAAGCGAAGGAAAATGGGTGGAAATCTAGGAACACAAACACGCTTTGTAGGGTTTGGCGTTGTGCATAGTGGAAGATGAAAACGGGCCGAATTATTTAATTGAAATAATATAAGTTCACGTGATGCTTCGAGCTTTTCCTTCGAAGTTCCAGGCCCGAGCTCTCGCTTTTGCGACACGACCACGACGAATCGTTTTGGCTATCTTGGATTCCTACACCCCTCACCGCCGCCACTGCTTATTTGCATTCGGCCTTTTGCTTGGTCAACAGCCGCCCGTCTCCTCCGTTGAAGTCTTCGTCCTGACCGTCCTACAATGAAAACATCGTCCTCATTGACTGTAGAATCCCCGTATACTCCCTAAAGCAACCTCGTACCAGTCGGCACGCGTACTTGATACACGGATACATGAAGTTTGGGGAAACGGCAGGAGATTGTAATGCTCTTTTCACCACAAGCGACTGAGGAACGGGCCGCATGGGGCTCAGCACACCCCTTGTCGTATATTCGGGAAGTTCTGGTGTGGTGGTAAGTGCACTAGGCTTGACTGTCGCGCTATCGTCTCAACTAACTCGGGGTTTCCCAGCGCCAGCAAGAATGATGCGCCTTTGAATAGATCAAGGACCCGAGCAATGCTGTACTCCAATTCACTACAACGACCTAGCCTTTACATGTAACATCCGTGCGCTGGTACACATGACTCGTGTACGTCGGGACCGGTATAGCCCGCTGCGCGTCATCGGGTTATTTCCTGAGAAAGATGGGCTCGTGGGTTCAGGGCACCCCTTTCTTCATCTCTCCCACGAACCACCATGTCTGCAGCCGGTATATCCTCCAGCAAATCTGTTCTCGTTACAGGCGCAACGTCTGGTATAGGACGTGCACTTGCCTTGGCAATCGCTGAGCTGCCTTCGAAGCCTCAGGTCATCGCAGTGGGCCGGCGCGAACATCGACTGGAGGAACTCGCGAAGCGTGGACTTGAAGCCGTCAGCTTGGACCTCCAGAAGGACAAAGACGCGTTGAAGAAGGATCTGAACAATATTGTTGAGAAATACCCCGAGGTGCGCATTCTACGTCTCTTCGGAGGTCGCGATGGCTGAGAGATGACCACAGCTGGATACCATCGTTCTGTGCGCCGGAATTCAACACGAGTTTGACTTCACCAATCCAGAGGCCCTCAATATTGATAGTATGCATTGCAGTTCATTTCTATTCTTATTGCTCACGCATCTGTGCAGACTTATTCGAGGAAATTCACATCAACTACACTTCCGTCGTCCTTTCCGTCATTTACCTTCTTCCCCAACTCCAAAAACTTGCCGTAAGTCCGGCATTCTCTTGGCAGCCCGATATATGCACGTCTCTGACGTCTATCCAGGCACAAGGTCGAAACTGTTCCGTCATAATAATAACCTCGGGCCTCAGCATGGTACCTGCGGCATGGGTGCCTAACTACTCTGCGACGAAAGCTGCCCTCCACAGCTTCTCGATGTCGCTTCGCGCGCAAATGAGCGGTACGAATATCAACGTTGTCGAGGTCATTCCTCCGTGAGTACTAGCCCTGCTGACCCTACAACTTTGTTTCTGATATCAACACTCGCAGCCTCGTTGAATCAGAGCTACATGATGGTGCGCGCTTACTTCGTCATTCTATTTTCATTCTGATTGTGGATCTTAGCATACGGAATGACGGAGCGGCTTTCCCAGTATTGGATGTCCCTTGACGACTTTATCGGACAGCTGATGCCTCAACTGATCAATGGTACCGCCGAAGTTCCCATTGGCATGGCCGAGACCATTTTCAAGAAATTTGAGGCTGGGAAGATGGATATCGCGTCGAACATAGCTACAAATCACAGGGAAGGTACACATCATAAGGAAGGAAAGTAGCTCTGATAGGTAGGACTTGTTCTGTATCGTCCTGGTGTTTCTCTGACTTTACTATTTAGTTTAATTGTATATGATTTGCGGACAACCATTGTGTTTTTATCAGAATAAACATAATAATCGAGTCCTTTCTTCCAGAAATATGTGGCCGACGATCTTTTGGCTAGTCAGCATCACAACGCTAAGTACGAACTTCATGACTGGAAGCTCTCTCCGCCCTGAAGTCATATCGACAGTTTCAGTTGTTGCACTGAATCTCTACTCGAGGCAAAGATTCTATGGATGACGCCAGGATTCCTCCTGCACTGTTAAAGCGTCATACATGTTAACAGGTTCCGTGGTCTGGGGTTTGCACCCATCAGTTTTTACAATTGAGACGAAACTGTAAAGATGATAGAGGGTCGTCCTTCTCGCTTTACCAAGTCGTGTCGCCAATTGAACCTTGCACCTCCACCAATTCGTTTCTTGTGCTATAGCTTCGTGATAGGTAATCGCCTCCGGCAGGTATAAGCTCTTCTCTCCCATCACGCCACAGGAAAGAAGTGCACGATCCCAAATGTACTTTTGAACAAGTCGAGGACTTGACTTTGCCCGTTCACGATGTCTGGTTTAGACCTGTGCCGTCTCATGCGCGCCTGTCAATAGTCGATCTCGTCGTTCACGTCTGATGCGTTATAATGGGAAATGATACCTTCTTCCCCCTCAAGGATGCTCGCGCCTTCATCAGAAGAGGAGGGTGCATGGAATGGAAGGGGTTCGGGTGGGAAGCATCGATCTAAATGCTTTCCGCCTCAGTGTTTCTCACCTATAGGAGCCGAGGCAGCTTCGCATCAGCTAAGTCGCAGCGACTTGAAGGGATACTTGAGGGTAATCCCTCTACGTCTCGCAGCTACCGCAGCTTTCTGAAGAACACAAATGGAACCTCCTCTTGCGCTAAAGTCTATATATTCGTCTTCGCGCCAAAGTCTGGCTTCATAAACACGGATCCGGAATTACCATCTACGGAGCCACGATGGTTTGTAGAATAACAAAGATACGAACAACTCTAAGTAAGCAGCTGTTCTTTTCGAAGCCTGTTTCTCTTACAGATCATCTCCGCAGTGGACTGCAATTCTGGCGTCGTTTATCCAGCTGTACAGCTAAGCTTGTGGAGCAGTTGCTGCGACCAACTCCTTTGAGGCGTAGGCTCAACCGAGTAATCATTGGCCTAACCATTCTCAGGCTGAAGATTCTGTTCGGTGGACGAGGGGCTGTATTGGGCCTGCGACTTCAAAACTACATCAATACTACGGTATCCACGTATCATTTAATCATTGTTCAGGCGCTAACACATTTTACTATTCCGCCGCCGGCCAGTCATACAAGCTTGTTCCTCTTCAACACCGAAGTGTACAGTATCCGCCTCCCCCTTGCAACGTCGGACAAGCTAACGGTTACCGGTACGAACTATCCCTGGCTGATGTATAGTTGCCAATAGTTATCTTGAATTATCTTCAAAATGAAGTTCACGATTCATCTAGATAATGGCTAAATTGCATTTTGGCTTTCTAATATACCGTTCTTGCCGCAGTGCCTACGAGAAACTCCGCTGGCATCTCGGGATCTGATACCGCGCTCAGGGAGAGGTGTCGTCGTTTCCTCAATCATCTACTGGTATCTTTTAGGGGTCCGGGTGGAAGTCGACATCAAGTAATAACAAGAAATCATTACTCCGTATTGTCCAATACTCTTCCACTCGCGAGGTGAAGTTCGAGAAATCCGGTGAACTTGCACGAGGGGTCCGCTGTAGTCATCGAACAAGGTATGTTTTGGAAGGGAAAACAGTACAACGCGGCGAACTCTATAATAGATGTGAAATATAAGACAACAAGCGCTCACTAGGAATACATTGTAATCCTTGGGAACAGTTGAAGCGCAGATAGGCATATAGACATAAACGCGATCTCGCCTAGTCTTTTTGATATATAATCTTCAGTACTTCATCGAACCAAGAGAATGGCGATACGGGAGATGTCTTTAATCGGCTTACGCAACGCAACATTTCGTATTCAGCTCGTGAAGGTCTACCTCGCTACGCAACCGTGTCATCTCGGTTTATCCCTAATGACATGGATAGTGCACATGAAACACAGGGTGCCCAGATGGTATAAAGACTCCGTATGTATCCGAGCTTGCGCGCGCATCGTCCCCAGTACAGATTCTCTGAACCACCCATCCTATGCCATGCCGTACTCCTTATCATCCTCGACATCCCTTCCAAGTCTAATGGATCCTTTCGCATGTTTTGCACGAAAGGGCTAGCCTCAACCCTGCGCCGCGCGCTTCTCAGCTGCGAGTCGCACCCTCACCATCGCGCGCGTCCTCAGCCTCCGCTCAACATCGTCAACGACAGGGCGAGACGCGCGCCTCCGCTCCTCCAGTAGCTTCCCCAACAACCGCGCCCGACCCTGCGTGACTAGGTCTTCACCACTATCGCCGGTCTCTCCTGCTGGCGACTGCGTCTCATGATTATCCAGCGGCTTGGTAATGACGGTTTTGTGATCCCGGCTGTCATCGCCATTCCCCGAGGACAACCGGGAGAGGAGGTTCGGATTTGACGAAGACGCGGTCGAACCCAGGTGGGCGCGTAAAGAATCCATGGCTGTGCGTATGGGCTTCTTGGACCGTAGTTGTGTGGGTTCGGGAGCGTTAGAGAATGGCGGAGTATCTGCTCTGGATTTGCCCTTCGTATCACTTGTCGGGCCAACAGGACTCGAGGCACCCTCGGGTTCGTCGGTCGCTCTGGATTTACCCTTCGTGTCAAGCGGTTCGGTACAAACGATTGTAGAGTTGGGAGGTTCCGGCACAGTCGTTCGTGCGGCCGAAGAATCTTCCATTGGTGATGACGCTCTCCTGACAGTAGGGTAATGTCGGCCTGAAGGCGACCAGGATATGGACCGGGACGGAGAACGTTCGTCTTCATCACCGAGCACCATAGCACGTACATTGTCGCGGTGACAAGGAGAGGACGACCTGGACCTGGACCTCCGACCACGGTGCTCATCGGTCTCTCGCCATCGTCTTGATCTTGGTCTCGGGGGAGGGTCCGCATCGGGAGGCGTGTCATACTAACAGAACATTGCGTTCAGATATACATACGAGGTGCGATGTGCTCTCTCACCTGGACGACACTATCATACACGAACAAGTCCTTGAACGGCGACCTCACATACGCGTACACCTCTGCTTGTTTCAGTACAAGAATACTCGACAGAGGGCGGATGTGCTCACCATGTGCAAAATGCTCAGCCATAACCCTCCCACCAGTATCAATGTCCAAAAACTCTGCTAGCAGTTTCACGGCGGACTCGGAGCGTATGTCGATGGACTTCATAAGTGACACCGTGAACGTTGTGAAAAACTGAACTCCTAGTCAGTCGACCGCATGCAAGAAACAAATGATAGGAGCCGCACCTCGACGTCGAGATCATCCCAGACCCGCAACTCGCGTCGCAGAAACATGGTCGTCTTGCTCACCATCTCCTGGCTGGCCGCAAACTGGGCGGGAGTAGGGTACGGCCGATACTTGGTATAACCGTTCGATGCCACATGCTACGAGAATGTCAGATGGAAAGAGCGTGAAGTCAATAAACGCACCTTTGCATAAAGTCCATGCTCGTACACCCAGCGCCTCTTCTCTATCGATCGGTCCAGCTTATCCGCTTCCTCCTCGTCACGCCGCCCCCATTCTCTCCTGCGCCTTCGTCTACGAACTTGAGGTTCTCGGTGCGACGGAGCCGGTAACGGCAGTAGTCCAGGCTTCATAAGAGGCGCCAGGTAGTGCTTCTGATAATCATAACGCGACCGTATCCGATGGATGAGGTACTCTCCGATCGTCTGGGAACACAAAGGGCATTTTCTCGATTGCTCTACACGTTCTACTATCAGCCGGCCATCGATTCTGAGCAAACACAGTTCGCGCACCTGTCCACACGACCAGACAATCAAAGCAAAATTCATGCGAACATGTCGGGATAACCGTCCGGTCTACGAGGGCCTGCAGGCATATACTGCAATTATCTTCCTCCTCTTCTTCTTCCTCTGGTGGCGGAGAGGGCGACTCAAGCTTGATGCGTTTGCGAACAGGACTAGCAGAGGTCATGGGCGGGAGCAAAAGGAAATGGCCTGCTGACATCATCGTTTAGAGGCTGCTGACAAACACCTGAACGGCGGGATTAGTAGCCACAACCGATTTGCAACCGATTCTCTTTTCCTTTTCCTACTTACTGAGAAGACACCGGCACCAAACCGGTACACCGTCCCGGGACGATAAACAAACGGACATGAACATCACGCACGATAAGGTGTGCTATTTGTATACCATATTCCGACGCTAATATTATCATCCGCAAAGCGTTGGTTCTTCCACCGTGCCAAGTTTCCTTCATCACTGTACTAAACCGATACATTCTCCTCTTAGGACCGAAGATTGAAACTTCAAAATAAAACTGGCTCGCCAAGGTCAGCGTATGTTCACTTACTTGTCAGTTTTCGCTTCCTGGCTCGGAATCAAATAGTTCCACCACCGATTCCTTTTGAATTTTCTTGCCCGTTTCCTGCACCGGCATCAATTCGGTACGCCATCTCGTGACGATAAACAAACAGAACACGAACATCACACGCGATAAGATTTACCTTTTCCCGCACTAATAATATCCTCCGCAGAGCGTTGGTCCTTCCACCGTGCCAAGTTCAATCCTTGCGTCACCCTTTTAACCCAATACATTCTCCCCTTATGCCGAGGGTTGAAGTTGAAGCTTTACAGTACTGAGACTTCCCCGCCGAGCTCCGCATATGTTCCATTTTCAGTTTTCACTTCCTGGCTCGGAATTGAATAATTCTACAACCGATTCCTTTTGAATTTTCTTGCCCGTTTCCTGCACCGGCATCAATCCGGTACGCCCGTGACGATAAGCAAACAAACACGAACATCACATGCGATAAGATATACCATTTTCCCGCGCTAATAATATCATCCGCAAACCGTTGGTCCTTCCATCGTGCTAAGTTCAGTCCTTCATCACCCTTTTGACCTGATACATTCTCCTCTGAGGTCGAGGGTTGGAGCTTCGCAATAAAACTGGCTTGCCAAGCTCAGCATAAGCTCCCTTGTCAGTTTTCGCTTCCTGGCTCGGAAACGAAACGTTCCAAACCCGATTTCTTTTCAACTTTCTTGCGCATTTCCAACACCGGTACCACACCGGCATGCCATACTGAGACACTAATCAACAGCTGGTAAAAGACACGCTCATCAGCAAAATATAGCATTTTCCCTCGTTAATATTATCATCCTCAGCGCGTTGGTCCTGCCATCGTTTCAAGTTTAATCCGATCCGTCACCTTTTCACCCTTCCAACTCCATACATTCTCCTCTGCCGAGGGTAGAAGCATCACATCCGGCCAAGCCTTTCAACATATGTTCCAATCTCTATTTTCGCTTCCTCTCTGATAAATGGACGGCGAAATCACAAGTAGCGCGTGGGCTACACCCCTCGACCGGAGATGAGTCCTCTACTATCGGTCGACTCATTCTCAAGAACTGTGAGAACGGTTCCTTGGGTTCATCCATCCATTCACCGACCGCATCCTCTCAGTTCCCGGATATCCTTCTATCAGTGCCTCATCTGGACGTCTCGGGTACACCGGTGGGAAAGAAACCTAAACAGTTCCCCCTATGGAAAATACACCATCTCTCAGCACAATATCCTGCTAATGGAAGACTGACTTGTCCTACGACCATACCCATATGGGTGGCGCACGCTACGTCAACACACTCGGCACCCGAACACACATTTAGACTCACACCAGAAATGTCTCCGGCAGTCAAGGAACCTCAAAGAAAGCGGAAAGCGGAGTTCTCCTGACATCTTCAAGGCCCACCGATTTTACTCGGCTTCGTCTGGAAAACCTCTTAAAGTGTCAGAGAATGCTCTCCAACGGTCAGTGAGCCATGTTCCTCCCACCTTTCCTCGCACTCTCCTCGCTCATTGGCGTCACTCTCGCTCAGCAGCAGAATCCAGACCCAGTTGTCAAGGGATCAACAGCCGATGGCTGGCAATCCTTCCCAGATGTTCAGGACGCTACAGCGTATCCTCAATGGATGGTAGATGATAGCATCGGGGCTTACCTGGTGAGCTTTTGCCCACACTAATACTATACGTTACGCTGAACACCCTGCGCTAGCCTGTCTACCAAACCTCCGGCCTGAACACCTCCGAAGTCACCCGAGCAATCATTGTTATCCACGGAAAGGTGATCTTTCCTCCTATCTACAAACACATCTCCCTTTCTAACATCGCTCACAGGAAAGAGCCTGTTGGTCCGGTATGCCCCTCTTCACCTCCCCCTTTCCCCACCACCTCACCAAAACCCAGACTGGAACTCCCTCAACAACGCACTCTACAAAGCATCCTACACCGACCCTACTATCAAGCGCAAACACACCTCCATCCTCGGACCTTGCTTCTTCGACTCAGACGACCTCAACGCAGGTGCAGCCCAAGACGGACAGCTCCTCTACGGAACCACAACCTGGATCGACGGACATCACAATGTCGCGCCCGATTCCGTTGACGATTATAGCAGCTTCGACGTCCTTGATGCGTTAGTCGCATATTATATGGATAAAACTATATACCCGAACCTAAAGGTAAATAAATCCATGCACGTAGCGCTTCTCTTCTCTTCTCATACCTGTACTTGGCAGGTCCTCGTCGTCGGAGGCCACTCCGCAGGCGGTCAAACCACTCAACGCTACGCAACTCTCCGAAAATCAACCCAAACCGACAACCGGCTACAATTCTGGATCGGTAAGACCCCCTCTCAATACATCACAGAACACCAACTCACACACATCCAGCCAACCCCGCCTCTCTCTGCTGGCTAACCACAGACCGCCCCGTTCCTGACGACACCTGCTCAGACTACGACGCCTTCAAATACGGGCTCGACGCCAACTTCCCCTCATACGCCTCTTCCGACGCTGACGCCCTCGGAAGGGACGGCCTCATCGACAGATACCACTCCCGTGTTCTCAGCTACGCTTGGGGCCTCGTAAGCATCTCCCACCTCCTTCCTCGTTCTTTCTTCGTGGCTAAACCGTTTCGCAGAAGGACCATGAGAGCGGAGATACCAGATGTGAAGCAGAGGTAAGCCCCTCCTCCACCCATCTCTCCACCAGTTGAGAAACGTTTCCCACAGACACAAGGAAATTCACATCTACAGAGGGGCCAAAACTTCGTTGCGATGCTAGAAGACATGGGCGGTATACCCGAACTCTCCACCGTAGATTGGGTCCCTGACATCAGCCACGACACCGCAGGCATGATGGCGAGCGACGCCGGAATCGACAAGGTAAGAACCCCCCCTGATTGATCTCTTTTCTACTAACCAATACCGGGCCAGCTATTCCGACATACAGTTAATCGCAACTAAAGTAGAGATTTATGTAGAAATCGCGTATGTACATATGTACTGACAGCTGAGAAATAACTTGCGAAGACAAGATTTATAGGAAGACCAGAATTGAATGCATATCAACCTCAACCTTGCGGTACATGAACAGCGTCTTTACCGAAACTCTCCATCTATCTATCTCTAACTGTCCAATATCAACGCCTATGTTACCCAGACCGATATTTTCTTACCCACCCTGGCCGTACGCGAATCCCTCACGTATCCAGCTGCTCTCCATCTTCCATCTTCAATTACCCCTACAAACGTGCCCAGGTCATTTAAGAAATCATTCTGGAACTCGGATTGAACTGGGAGTGTGCCAATACTCCGATGAGGGACTGATTTCGCGCCAAAGGACGTTCAGGTGAGGAAGGCGACGAGTTAGCCTCGGTGTCCAGCTACTCACAAGCCCGTCTATATTATTTTTCGCTGAATACCCCACTGAGTTAGATGCTACCACTGCATTTCAAAAGACGCTGAAGAGCATGGCCGAGAAGAACAGAACTATATGACGTTACACCAACCTCCTTCCGGGGTACCTTTTCAAGCTCGATGGAGTAACGCTGCAGGCCCAGGAACACGATCTTTATGACAGACCTATATCACATGCTGTTCCGTGGTTCGAAGGTCACTTGAGCCCAATGAGCGCTCATGTCAACCCCGCGAACTACCTCAATGATGACGCAGCAATCAATGTCCCGACCACGGGCACTGAGGACGTAGCCCGAGCTCATGTCAGATGGCTCATCGACGAATAACATGGAGAATCGACCACGCGCTACCCAGCAGGAACTTTCAAAACACGAGACAGAGTCGACAATGGCCTTGACTCCTCGGCCTACAGTATTTGAGCATATGAAGGCGCCTATATAACGACCGTGGTTACTTGAACACGGAAGGCACATATCGAATTCAGTGCTTTTGCACGCTGCGGTGAAAGAATGTCCATCTGAGAGGATATGGTCACCATGCGCAAGGCGATCTGCCATGGTTCTCTCGCCAGTATCAATGTACAGAATTTCACTATCAACTTCACGGCGGACTCGGGGTGGATATCGATGGACTTCATAGGCCACGCCGTAAACGTTATGAAGGACTAAGCTAAAAAGTCAATTGACGCCACGAAAGAGACCAATGAAAGGACTGCACCTCAACGTCGAGATCATCCCAGACGCGTACTTCGGGCCGCAGAAACATTGTCATCCTGCTCATCAGCTCCTGGCTGGCAGAAAACTGAGCGGGACTATGGTATAGCTGATACTCAGTATATATATTCGCAGCTACATTTTTTGAGAGCGTTAGATGCAGCTTCCCCAGCAATCGGGCATAAATAATCAACGTATCTTGGCAGAAAGCCCCATTCACCCAACACTGTTTCTCTATCGGTGTAGCTTACCGGCTTCCTCTTACTCTGACTAGCCATAATTTCTGCTGTGCATTCTCCTAGGCTCTTGAGGCTCTTCTTGCCGCAATGACAGCAGTGTAGACTTAGAGAGAGAGGCGCTAGGTAGTGCTTCTGATGATCATAATACGACTGTATCCGATGAATAAGGTACCCCCGAGTCTTCGATTGTCTGGGGGCACGAAGGAAACCCCCTCGATTTCTCTAGACGTTCCGCTATCAGCCAGCTGTCACCTCTACGTGTAAATTCCGCGCACCTGTCTACACGACGAGACAATGAAGGTCAAATTCGTGCGAACACGTCGGGATCACCGTCGTGTTTAAGGGTGGCTGTAGGAATATACTGCAGTTATCTTCCTCTGCCTCTGCCTCTGCCTCTGCCTCTGGCGGCGGTGACGGCGACTCGAGCTTGATGAGTTTGGGAACAGGACTGGCAGAGGCCGTGGCAAACAACACCACACACATTTTTCAAAATGCGATTCCGCATAATTATGAAAAAAGCTATCAAAGAGCTATGATATTAAGCATCATCCGCCAAGTGTCGGTCATTCCACCGTTTCAAATTTCCCATCCAAACACTTCCAACCCGATACATCTCCATCTTAGGCAGAGGGTGGAAGCTTCGCAATAAGACCGCCTCCCTGGGCTCAGCATAGTACAGTGCTCCATTGCCAGTTCTTGCTTCCTGGCTCCGAATCGAAGGACCAATGGATGAAGAAATCACAAATAGCGCGTGGGTGATAACCATGACTGGGCAATCGTCCTCTGCTATGACTGTCGAGTCGTTCAGAGTTCTCAACAGCTGTCAGAAAGGTTCTTAGCGTTCATCCATCAAGTCATCAACCGCATCCTCTCAGCTACCGAATGTCCTTCTATTCGATACCTCCTCTGGACGTCTTAGACAACATGGTGGAACGAAAACTTAAAAGGAGAGACACGACATTCGCTCAATGTAAAATGGTCCTAACAGAAGAGATTCCTTGTACCGCGATGATATGCAGGTAGGTGGCACATCTAATATTAATTTTGTCGCACTAAAACGCATTTATAATACCAGAAATGTCTCCGGCATTCAAGGAAACTGAAAGAACGTGCCAAACGAAGTTCTCTTGACGTCTTCAAAACCCGGCATTTCGGCTTCGTTAAAAGCTTATAAAGTGTCAGAGAGCACACTCCATCAGTAATTAATGTTCGTTCTCCCCCTCCTTGCTTTCATATCTCTCACCAGCATCGCCCTTGCTCAGCAATATAACGCAGAGCCGGTTGTCCAAGGATCGATAGACGACGGCTGGCAATCTTTCCCAGACGTCGAGGACGCTACTGCCTATCCTCAATGGATGATAGATGAGAATATTGGAGCGTCTTTGGTATGCTCTTTCCGGCAGTAGTATTATCCTCTGTAACCACGAGACTAAAAACGACTTTCCAGCCTGTCTATCAAACCGCCGGCCAGGACACAACAGAAGTCACCAGAGCAATAATCGTTCTCCACGGAGAGGTGACCTTTCTTCCTATCCAAAGTCATCCGTTCCAGTCTGACGTGTCTCAAGGATCGAACCTGTTGGTCCAGTACGCACCCCTTTCTTCCTCCCTCCTAGCACCTCACCGAAACATAGACTGGAACTCCATGAACAACGCCCTCTACAAAGCAGCCTACGACGACCCTGCCATCAAGCGCAAACACATCTCCATCCTCGGACCATGTTTCTTCACCAAAGACGACCTGATTGCTGGCGCAGCTCAACGCGGACAGCTCCTCTATGGAGCTACAGCCTGGATCGACGGATACCACAATGTCGCGCCCGACACCATGCCTGGTTATAGCAGCTTCGACGTCCTTGATGCGTTAGTCGCATATTATATGGATAAAACCATATACCCTAATTTAAAGGTAGATTCTTGCGCGTAACGCTTCTCTTCGCTTACCCGTACTCAGGTCCTTGTCGTCGGAGGCCACTCAGCAGGCGGTCAAACCACTCAACGCTACGCAATTCTCCGAAAGTCAACCCTAGATGACAACCGGCTGCAATTCTGGATCGGTAAGCACGCAAAATCTCAGAGAACATTGACCCACACACGTCCAGCCAACCCCGCATCCCTCTGCTGGCTATCCACAGACCGTCCCGTTCTCGACTACACCTGTTCACACTACGATGCTTTCAAATACGGCCTCGACTCCAATTTCCCTACATACGCGCCTTCCGACGCCGACACCCTCGGAAGGGACGGCCTCATCGACAGATACCACTCCCGCGTTCTCAGCTACGCATGGGGTCTCGTAAGCACATCTTCCTCCTTCTCCATCTCTTTGGGCTTAAACGTTTCTCAGAATGACGAAGAAAGCGGAGATACTCGATGTGAAGCAGAGGTAAGCCGTGTGACATTTATCTAATATCGGGCTGAAAAACGTTTTTCGCAGATGCAAGGAAGTACACATGTAGAAAGGGGCCGAAACTTCGTTGCGATGCTAGAGGGCATGGGTGGTATACCCAGACGCTCTACGATAGATTGGGTGCCCGGTGTCAGTCATGACGCTGCAGGAATGATGGCCAGCGATGCCGGAATCGACAAGGTAAGAACTCGTTTATTGATAAATTTGATTTCATTCCTACTAATCAACGCCGTGACAGCTATTTCGATATATGAGTAATACTCGCAAGTAGAAATGGGATTTGGTAGAAGATCGCGCGTGTTAATACTAAGAGCCGAGAAGTAACTTATGAAGGAAAGGTGTACAGGAAAACATAAAGTCTTTTCGACGATAATTATGAAGGACAGTGAACCATCTTAGCACAGCACGCTCAATGAAGCTGTCCACCCTACCGCTCCACGACGACAGGAGGCCCCACCACCTCATTTTGAAAGCGGAATTCTCAGGAGGAAGCCTTCTTCGCTTTTATTCACAAAGGAACCCGACGTAGGACTAAGTTCACAACTGAACTGGCAGATCCCATTTCACTCTCATTTACAAACTACCTATACGTAATCTGTATCTCTTTAGCCAACTCTGCAAGGGCCTCGACCTGTCCCTCGACCCCCTGCCACATCATCAGCTTCAGCTGTTCCAAAACCGGGCCAGCGTACGGGCCATTCACGCTTCCCAGCTCCAGCCTGTCACGCAAGAACGACACGACACCCTCACTTGCCTCCGTAGTCGTGACACAGACAATCAGCGCCTTGAGTTGCGACAGATTAACACTCCCTCCCCCCATTTCATTCCCATAATTCATGAACTTGAGAAAACATTCACAACAATGGTCCAGCGTGAGCCGTTGCAGGTCGCCTCGCGAGAATCGGTGGAAGAGCTGAAGTATCAGAGGTGTAGATTCCTCCGCAGTCCCGCCTGCAGCTCCTTCTAAACAGTCCACAAAAATGCGACTAAACTGCACTTTAAAGAGGTCCTCCACTTGGGTGTACTTTAACACGTCGAGCAACACCTCGTCATCACAATCCCTACCCTTGTTTTGAAGAACCAGAGTCCGCAGCTCGGGGAACTCAAACCCTTGGAAAAGCGCCCGCGCCTCGTGTACACCTGTATACCTCAGCGCGAGACCAGTGACATACTTGAGTACTAAACGGGCATCCGGCACAGGTACTTCAGAGCGAATATCAAGGACGGCAAGAAGCTGCAGATGCTCCAAGGTGTCCTTGCTATTCCACAGGATACCACGCAAAGTCTCCATCGACAGCCGTGCATCCCTCGGCTGAAAACCTAGAACCAATGTCTGCAAATTCGATGGCGAGAATAGCTCCCAATTCAGGGGAATCCCTGAACAACTGACGTATTTGAGAGCAGGCAGGAGCAATCTGTGGGACCCTTGGAGATCGTCGTATTCGAGTACACGCATCGGTTCTACATTGGATCCGAGTCCCTGGTCATATGTATGCTCGAATGTCGAATAATCTTCAGTGTCGGAAGCAGTGACACCCCAGCTATCCAGCCGCGGCATCGTGATCCCGTGTAGTGGACTACAAAAATAGACGACCGATTCCCAGGTCAGCATCGTGACATCGAATCTTCGCATGCGATGGGCATGCGAAGCAATGAGGTCAGAAAGGACAAATAAGTGCACTTCGTTGAAGTTTTTGAGTTCTAGCCATTTTTCCTCACCGCCCATAAGCTCATCAAAATTGAGATAAAAATCGAAGTCTCGATTCGCAGAGCGTTGAAGGATCGTACACTCTTTGGGAAAGACTTCAAAGAAGTCGAAGATTTCCTCGGCTGGTACGGGAAGTCGGTTGATTGCGGCAGAGAGAGTGACAGTGAGAGAAGTCCAGAGGCGGGATTCGTTGATGGCTAGAGAACGCCAGGATTGGCAGATAGTGGATACTAAGAACGAAAAAGTAGCGTCGCCTGCCTCGTCGTTGCCGGCGTCCTCGGCGCCAAGGGTGAAGATGTAGAGGAGGAGTTCATCTGGGAGCGCGTCGATGGGGGCTACTGGCCGTGTTTGGTGAGAGCTATCGGTGTGGATGAGCCATCGATTGGATGTAAATGCGTTGAAAGAATACCTGGGACTGCAATCCATAGAAAGAGAAGACATGGTAGTGGAAACGGGACCTTCGGTGAGTGTCACAAGGCGTGCCTCCTTAAATGCACACCCCACTTTCAGTGGCATTTGTCGGGATAACAAGACGTAATTAAGACAATAAAGATTAAATTGCATTAAAGAATTGTATTGTCTTTAACACCCGACAGTATGTAACAAAGTCTGTCCCAGAATCGAAAAATCAGGAGATACTCTGCAAATATACTTACTCACAAGGACATAAAGTGGTTTATCTTTTCCGTTGTGTGTAGAAACATCGACAAAAATGAAAACTTAATTGACTTGATCGATTGGTATTTCAGATTGATAATCAAGTTCAGGTCAGAAAACGGTATGTCCATGTTTCTTCATTGTCTAAACCAAGTACGGGCGGTGCACAAAACGGACAAATCGTACGGGCTCATAAATTATCTTCGGTCCGACTCCATTTCTGACTACTTAAAAGTTGTCGTCAAGTTGTCGTTGCAACTTGCAGGTGATCATTTAGCCGATGGCCAAATGGGTTAACGTAACGCGATTCTTTAGATCAACCCATGGCCAGGCAGCCAACAGAAAATGACAACTGGTCGCAACTCTGCAAGGGTAAGATATGATGTTGAAAAAGCATCTCACCCGGACCGTGCCGTTCATGACGGCACAAGTAGATGTGACGTAGATAGCTGTAGGAACTAGAACTGATCCCATCCCCGCGGAACATGAAGACGGAGTCACAAAAAAAAGGAGCGAGATAAGGTCTCAGTTGTTAACTCATCCCGGAGGAGTTCAGTTTCCCGGAGAAGTGTGAAAAAATCTGAAAGACAACGAGTTTCTGTGTGGTATCGTGTGATTGATTGAGGGATTGTCGCGATTTCAAACGCATGCTCGCTTGTATTTTTCTTACATACCTTGGATAATTCTAGCACCTAATGTTCCCTTTCGAAGCGATTTTAACCACGGTGTCAGATGAAAGAAAGATCGAAAATTCTCGATTCAGTCCGTGGCACAGCCTTGGCCCTTCTTTCAACAGCACTTTGATGCCTCGAGCTCATTTTTACTTCAGCATTCCCCTTTAATAGCCTGTCATGTGTAGCTATCTGACATCTAGTCCGTTATCGATGGACCGAGGTTTTGGCACCAATACAGGACTTTACCAGTTCTTCAAGTGCTCTCCAGATTTTCTCGTATTTCCATGGTTATTTGCACTGTTTTCTGGTTCAATTTCGCGGGTGGTATGGATTAGCAGTCCTTCTGCTTCTTGCCGGCAAGCGTTCTCACTCTTCTGTCTTCTCTATGACTAACAACATAAAAGATACGCACACTTCCACGAGGAGGCCATTCGAAGCGCCGAGTATTTAAACACCGTTGATTGAGAGGTCTGTATGGATACCGCACTACAGAAATCCTTGAATACTGGCTGCGCTCTTGATTGCTGTCTCATTGTCTCGTATACTGGACAGCAACAGATATGGACTGGAGATTCTGGAAATCATTGGGCGGATTGCATGGCCATACACGACGAACACATTGTGGCAATCGGACCTCTAGGTAAGTATCGCTCTGGTCTGATAACGATATCATTCACTGTATCACCCTGTGGCTTAGAGGACGTTTATTTCGAGTGGAATGCCTATGTCGCCACAATGCTACCCGATAAGCAGATGCCGAAGTTCTCGAATCTCGGTATCATTGAGCTTGGAAAGAATACCGTAATAATTCCAGGATTAATGAGTAAATCCAAGGTATCCGTCCTCTATTAACAGGAACTCATTTGCATGTCATAGACTCTTACATCAACATGATACAGCAAGGGCGTCATTGTATGAATATCGACCTCGGGAGACAGGACATAGGGGGAATTTATGGCGAGTAATACCTCCTCTTTTTGACGTTGCCAATATTGAAGTTCCTTGACTCTTAGATGTCATCAAAGTCATCCGAGAATTCGTCGTTGGGCCCATGGGACCCAGTGATAAAAGTGAATGCATTCGAGGCTCCGGATGGAATAAGTCTACATGGAATCGTTGTATATGGCCCACAGCGGTAAGCACTTTCGTAAGCCAAAATGTGACCTAAGCTGATTTAAATACTCGCAGAAAGATCTCGAAGTGGACCCTATTATCAAAGGCCGACCGATAATTTTGGAGAGTGAGAATCATCATGCGATATGGGTGTCTTCCACAATACTCAAGGACCTCGTACGTAAGAAACTTTGGATCAACCACGTACATAGTGGGGATATTATGAAGGATGCAAAGGGACAGCCGACGGGTAGGGACTTGTTCTGCCTGATATAGCACGCACTGACCTTTTCGGCTATAGGCGTCTTTCTCAATGGCGCTGCTAGCATCATTAGTGACATATTTCCTATCACCGAACAGGAAAAGAGTAGGATGTTTAGCGTAGCCGCCAGACAGGCTAGGCGGTTTGGTATGACAGCTGTGCATGACCCTGATGCTAGTTCGACAGATTTATATAAGAAGTATTACTTGCAGTATTACTCCACGACTCAAAATATTCATTCTTAAAATTCTACAGATGGTGTGGATTAAAAGAGGGCCCTCTTCCTGTCCGTCATATCTCGTATTGTATATATGTGATTGTGGCTGACTGAACATCTCCTCTAGCTTCGTGTTTTTGCAACAAGAAAGTATGATCATAATTCCGCATCTGTCCCTGGCGGTTCCGATGAACCGTACGGCCAAAGCGCGTTCAGGCTATCCATCCGTTCGGTACACCTCTTGGCGGAAGGTTAGCGGTTTTTCGTTGATGATTGGAGTAACAGTTGACGGTTTTAGGAGGAACCTTGAGTAATAATCAGTTTACCTTCATGGGATCTATCAAAAAATGTGTAAAAGAAGGGTGGACCGTGGTAACCCAAATACTTATAATTTCTGGGCGCTTTAACCCTGAGTTACTGTGACAGGTGTTTGACAGAGACAATGAAGCCAATGAGATTATGATGTCCGCTATCGAAGGTCGGTATAATCAAGTCTCACAGCATCGTATACGATTCGACAATGCACGCAATTTGACTGCCGAGGATATACATCATATACGCAATACGAACGGCAAGACTACTCTGAGTTTAATAGCATGATGTACTAACGTGGTATACAGCAATAGCGTGCCTTCCATCGGTGAGTAGTACGAGCCCTACGCAACACTGTTACTGACAAACGAGCAGGAGATCGACGGTAGTGCTCTCAGAAGCAACGAAATCAAGGTTGTACTTGGTTCAGACACGCCATTCGACGGTCTCAATCCTCTTCGCATTTTTCAATTAGGCGTTAGCACGAATTATGGTGAACATGCGAAAGGGAAAGCCAGGCGGGAAGATCTGTATGGAGAACTATTCGAAATTTCTCTGCTAACTTACTAACAGCTTACACAGAGAAAGACATCGGATTCAGATACTCAGAGGTATGTTCCAAATTGCATACCAAATACTATCTGTTAACGGTACGTTTCTGGCAGAGATGACCATGAACACGGCGTTTGCTACTTTCAACGAAACTGAATTGGGATCTTTGGAACCTGGGAAATATGCCGATTTTGTATTAATTTCACAGAACGTATTGGATCCAAGTGTTTCGCTCTCCTCCATCGGAAACACGAGAGTTCTCGGGACGGTTATCGGTGGAAGAGTAGTCTACGGAAGTTTGGTGAATTGTTTTTCGAGGGCCGATGGAATGTTAGCGAGACAATACGCGGAGGAGTTCAGGAGCATCAAACTGTATGATTAGATCAGAGATTTTATGCTAATGCTCCCACGACGTTAACCATACGGACAAATCCTGTAAATCACGGAAGCATTGTAAGTGTAGGTTACAGCTATTTGTCTTCATTGTGTCCTTTAAATGCTGTATTTTTCGACCATCTCTATCTTCGGGCCAACACAGCGTTATGCAGACTCAGCCGCTTATTTATCTCACTTTCGACCTTCTGGTGGCACTATGTGTCCGTGACAGCAATGAGCATGATAACTTCACAAAACTACAAATCACAACTCCCCATCGTGTTTGGTAACTATGTCATCCAAGAAAGGCAGAATCCAAGGCTGTTATCGGATTTGATTGACTCCTTGCCACCTGTTGTCTCCGTTAACATGAACGACAGATTTTCCTAGGCTTCACGCGGCCTCAGATTCGCAATGATGCACGCATCGTTTCGGCGCTGGACTGAGGTCCCAAAGGCACGCCTTCTTTGCTACGGTTATGTTCGTTCACATTGAGCACCTGCCAGCGGCAAGAGATATCACTTAGGATACTTTTTACTTTCAAATTGCTATGTGCAATGCGGCGTGACCAGCGAATCTCTGGCTGACTACAGATATTCGCTAGAAACGACCTTCTTTGGTGAATTATTGGCATCGTATTTCGAAGCGTACCGCCACAGAACCTCAGCTCCGATACTGTCTACCATATTATATGCTTTCCCTCGGGAAAGATGTACAAGTCTGGTATGCTACTTTACTAGTATTTCACTGGTAGAACCTTTATTAATCGCGGTCTACGCAGATGTCGATCGTCTTCTTGGGATATAGAAAACAGTGATGGAGAATTTACTCCATTTCCTGTCGAAGGTCTTGAGGAGATGAATCCGGTTTCACAGGGACTTGTTTTCAGCTACTTTTGCGGTTGTAAATCCTTCAGACGCCATGATCAATATTCCGCCTTACGACTTTGGGCGCGAACCGTGGAGAATAAATGGAATGTTAATACCACCTAAATGCTGTGTACGTTAAGGTCGGTCAAAGACTTATTATTCGATTTATTAGATCAGTGTTCTCGCCGTGAGATTTCTTCTTTTTGGATGGGCATCTCATCGTGCCCAACCCTCGCATTATCACCGATGGAACGATGCTTAACATTCAGCCAGACCTATCTAAAGACCACGTATGTTTCTTTACGTAGGATGATTTAATCGCAGGTGCCTCGCAACACGCACAGCTGTTCTATGGAGTGATGGATTGGATCGTCTTTTAGCAGCGGACATCAAGCCGGCACCCCCGACTCGGTTTCTGCCTTTAGTAGTTTTCACGTTCTCTAGTCAGATATTTGACAAATAGAATTATACATGCTAAATGGATATACCCATCGCACAACCGGTATCTCGAGGACCCGGTGCGAGCCATTGTACCATAATACTAATTACACGCGACCCTAATATCTACAAGGTCAAAAGGCCATTTGATGAATTCGCTCCCCTTAAACGATGACCGGGCAGCTACTCCCATACATGAGAATTTACATGTCTACTCACGGAAACGGTATCTAGTAGAATGGAAGATCATGTATCTGTAGACTGGGAGCGGATGATTAACTTGCAAAATTGGAAGTAAAAGTAAACTGAGAAAGGACAGATGTCCGATCCGGGAAACGCGCACTAACCACCCCTGTCAAGGACGATACACGACAGTTAGACCCTCCTGACGCAATGCATTTAACAAAGGCATCCACTTCACTCCGCCATAATGTGTTCGAGGGAGAGATGATAAAACGACCTCGGTAAAAGCTGAATTTTGTTCACTCCTTCGGCAACGAAGCATATGAATAAGCTCCGCATGATCGAAAAGCAATTGCGACCCCGAAAGGTCGAGGCGCTCCAATTGTGGTGGGTGTGTTGCTAGTGCAGCGATAAGATAACTAGAATTGACGGTAGCGGCCAGAGAGAAGGATTTGAGGCTTTTCAACGTTCGGAGCATAGCGCACACGCTTGTTCCATCGATAGGAAAAGAAGGCGCAGATATTACAAGAGAGGTTAGAAGGGGGAAGGAATTGGCCTGGAGAGTAGGCAAATTTACTGCGTCGCCGGTGTAATGAATCTTTAATGACGACAGGAATGGAAGCTCCATGATAGATAAAAGTCTGACTATGGTCGCTCCGTGATTACCCTCCCACATACTCAGGGTATTCAAGTGCCTTAACGTGAACATGGAATGCGGCACTATATCCCTATCGATCTTTTCCAGATGAAGAACGAGCGACTTGACCCATCCAACGTCTGGAAGAATGGCTAAAACATCACCACCGATATCGGCGTGTGTGATTTGCTGCCAAGGTAGCTGGAAGGAAAACGGAGACTCGTTGATGATGACTTTGTGTAAGTATGGTGCATATCGGAAGGCAGTAGTACGCCATAGAGGAGGAAATATGTCTGCGTGGGACACAGAAATTCGAAGTTCCTGTAACAGTCCCAAAGAACCGGCTACTGATTCAAAGCATCGGAGAGATTGGATATCTGAGAGCGACACGTGGAGCCGTTCCCATCGCGATGACGATGAAAGTATGATTGGAAGAAGCGGGTGTGAAGAAATGTCCTTTCTGCTTCCAATAAAGACAGAAAGACTGCGTGTGCCAGATCTCTCAAGCAGTAGTTTCAGGCGAGACGTGGACCATGACGAGGAGGGTTTCCCTCGAAGCATCATATTCAGCAGTACTAGTGTTGCATTGCCATGCCTCTCGTTGCCCAAGTCGAGGGTTATCGATGACCACAAGCGCGTCATCGATGCCGCTGCTGCCCTCCACGTAGAGCAGACACGAGTAATGGCCCAACGAGAGCACCGCACATCAAGACAGTCTCTGCAAGAAGCTATGGTTGTATTCATCACATCTTCATCTGCTGCGAAACAGAAGATGTGCTCCAGAACATTGTACCGGACCTTCCGCACAGGATTCATAACTCTCCTCGACGCTTCGATCCGCTTCTGAACAATACCCTTCTCAGCAGTGAGATCACGCATTAGTTTCTCAATCTGTGAGAGGCGGCGGTCGATGGATTTGATATGACGACCACCATTGGCAATGATATTTTCGAATTGAGAGCGCTCGTAGTCCGTGGGTGGGTCATTGCAGGCAATAAGATGATCAATTCGAGAGGATGGTACAGAGCCAAGAATGTCACTCATGGAGGGGTAGAACCCGCACTGTGGGCAAGGTTTTGCTGGTGGAGTTGGTGGCCCTCGCGTAACAGGCATGTTGGAGTACAAACTGCTTATGGAAGCATCAGTAAGCCAGAGGGTCAATAATGCGAACATTTCGCTCACGAGTCCCCTTGCAGTTTGATTCGTATAGCACCAACGTCGACGTCGCTGTGAAAGAACTTCCAATTTCAATTTCCGACTAACTCAGTCATGTGTTATTCACGTTGCACTCGGGCCGATAAGTCAATGAGCGACTTGCTGTCCCGGCTTCCGCTGTCCTGGCCTGAACTGTGAAACTTCCTATTTTCAGCCTGTCTTTATGGATAATTTAAAGATACACACTAATAATTTTTTCGCGTAGGATCTTTCTACCGCACCCATTTTATCCCTTGCAAGTTATGTGTTCTTTAGCCTTTTAGCCCTGACCCTCTACCTTCATCCGATGAGACCAATGTTATTGGTATCACCCCTATTTTGTTCCGTCCAACAATTAGTGTTTTCGACAGGTTTGAATCAAAATTAATCTTGTGGCCGGTCCGTTAGACTAGGGCCGTTCTGCAGAAGCATAAGAGCTATCTTCTCTAAACTCTCAACGTGTACTGCTCCACTGGGTAGTACTCTGGTAATCATCCCAGAAGATGTTCCTGCCAATCTTAAGCAACTGGCTTTCAGGGGTAATCGAACATCCGTCGTACTTTGATTAGTGCTCTACATGTGTGAATAATACTCATCGGGAGTTACATCTCTTTCATTGAATTTCTAAGCGTACTACTTATACAAGTATCACCTACCTTCCCCACCGTACTCCGCGTCTGTAATATTTCTTACACCATGAAGTGAGTGATAAAATCCCCGAAATTTCACATCCAGCATAGGTGTTCCTAGCTATGTCCTCTTTCCCTTTCTTTCCTGAATCGATTTAGGAAAACAATATCAAGTAGGATGCTTGCGTGCATCACTTTGTCTATATGCAAATTTCATTTCTCGAAAGTAGACACCCAGCAAGTATGGCACAATCTCCCCTGGTCGTGAATATTGGTTTTTTTTTCTTTCAAATGCTGCTACGGACGACTGCTGCGAAGTATTAGTTATCTTATAAAAATGTGTGATGGTGTAACACTGAGCTCTGGCTGAAACGGTGTAGCGCCATGCCTCCGACCATGGCGCATTATTCGATTGCTAAAGATAGATCCGCGCCTTAAATCCAGCTATCTGTATAGAAATAGCTACGTAATTCAAGTCGCGGGAGAAAAGTCGAATAGAGCATATATATATAATGGTGAATAGGTATAAGAGTCACAATATAATGAAAAAGGAATGATCCATGAACACAAACGTGCGCATCTGGCGATAAAATTGTAAGGCGTATGTAAGATGTCCTCTCAGGAGAGTGTGCATTACGGTAGATCACAAAGGATCCTGATCATCGGCAGACACGAGTCTCTACATATGGTTTAGTCTCGCATGTAATAGATATACGTTTCGTTAGCAAAAGCACGATAGCATCGCACGACGCAGAATAGCTGGCAATGATAAGATCTATGAAACTAATTACCACTACGTAATGGAGAAACTCAAGAAGACGGGATAAGTACAAAGCCATTGTCTAACAGGATAATTATGCAGAACATCAGCGTACCACGGAATATACAGGTGACGAGTTCAATATTCAAAGATCATCTGATTGTGCCGAGAAGTGTCGACGTTCTGCTGGGATGAAGAGATGATCACAGGCAGAAATATGGCGTCAGTCGCTCGAAAATGTTAATTTAATTCGACCAATGGGGTTATCCATTCAAGTGACAGGAGCTTTGAGGAATACTTAGAAGTCTAGTTACAAACTCTCAGAGCGTCTCTTCATGCATACGGAATGAAGATCAGGCGAGTCCAGCATAGTCGAAAGAGGATTCTGGCATATCAACCGCATATCTGATTCTTGCGAGGATCGACCTTTGAATAATGCTGATAAGATGGCTCCTCGGGAATGATGTCCTTTCCTCGGAGGCAAGGCACAAATTACGAGCTGACATCTACTACAAGGGAAGGGCGTTGATCGTAGCAGGCAGGTGACTAATATTTATCGCGGTACCAATCGATCCTTCCATTGAGAGCGGCGTCGAGGATGAATGTATGCCATACGCTGTACAGCAGCCGTATTGTACTGAGAACCGTGGCGGTGCGAATCATGACGCATGATGGTGGATCAGGATTTGATTACCCAGGTCATCTGTGAAGGCTCGCAAATGATCCATTGAGTGATCACGTACCCCAACACTGCCGGAGACAGTAAAGAGACACCACCGGATATGCCGTAATTCGACATTCTGTGCTCAACTTCTTTTGCTACGTGTATTTTCGGAATATGGTATGCCGCGATCTTCTGTATAATCTTGCTTCTAGCTTCGACCCAGCATTCAGTGGCGTCCCGTCTTCATGATTATCACCCTTCATTCTCAAGACTCTCCCGTTGTGATGTTGCATCACCTTGTGCTCACGAACTTTAACCTTGCAGCCACCTTCGAGGACCGCCACTCTACTTGTTGCGATTCTTTACCAGTTCTTGACTCCGAACATAGTAATGAACAGCAGTCATCCCTGTTTTGTTCATCGTTTACTGGCACATTGGCGATCATTGATTTGTTGACGATGCTGCAACCGATGTTCACATAAGAGTATGTGTTCTCCTTATTGCTGCTCGAAATTTCCCTTGCACCCCAAAATCTTGTCCACTCAAATGGGACGCGTACACCAGTCCCATGGTCATCGGAAAATTGACTCATGGTCCTTGTAAATACATGCTAGAGTTAAAATCAATTTCATTGATTGGCTTCCCATTCTTGATGGAGATGATTTGCGGCATATTGCCGGTAGTCGGAACCGACTGGTCGTCAGGTACTTGGAATTCTCCATGTCAATCACTTAACCTGATATTGCATCGTTACAGGCGAGAGAAAATGCGTCTCATACTTCCCTTGGAGTCTGAAATCGAACAGATTACAGTTCATCCTTCAGCAGCGGGGACGATCAGAAGCATTGCATCCACATTGATGGAACTCTGGGTAAGAGCCGTTCAAATGAATACTCGAATATGGAACTAAGCAAAAATGAACAGCATCCGGATACCAACAACCGAAACAAGCTAGTTACTCCACCCGCCGTCCGTTACCCCGTGTGGTACGCGACCCGACATTCAGCATGATTGATAATGGCATTGAATCGAAGCATGTAAGACCGCCGAGCATAAGTGTGCACAACATACAAGTGGTAGGTCCAGGTCAAGGAACCCCTGTATACCTGGTGGTCAGGTCCACGGTGTGAGGCTGTTCCCTAGTGGAACGTGCATCACTCAGCCGACGCCTACCAATTTCTGTCCCGCCATATACGCTGGAACAATGTAGCCACCACGCAGGCCGAAGTTTGTGTTTTGACTCTTCCTCCTCGTCATCAGAAGACATACTAGAAGACGATGGAAGGTGCCACGCGTATACCGAGTTGTTTAAAGGACGTCTCTGGTAGGGATGATATGAATTCTGGGGAGACAATGAGTGAGCAGGAGTGAAAGATGCAGTGCTGGTATTGGTATGATTTCGGTAGTGGCGGCGCATATTAGAGTTGACGTTGAATTCTCTACCGCACCCAGGGAACGGACATTGGAATGCTATCAACTTAAATCAGGAAGGGAAGAAGAGTAGAATATGACTTACGTGTAGCACCAGTATGTGTATTAGCGTGTATCCTCAGACTACTTGGTCTATTGAAGGACTTATGGCAAGTCTGACAGACATGCTTCCCGTCACCCCTGTCATCATCATCTTCACTCGATAGCAGAGACCTAGAATTCCGACGTCGTAGTGACTGTAATTGGTATGGAGGAGACGCAGAGGAATTTATGTGCTCGAGGGAGACTGCTGCAGGCTCGGACCGAAGAACATTGAAAGAGTATTGAGACTCTTCGTCGGAGGATGGCGGGAGATCCTGGGGAATCATCCGTATTGGTGGGGGGTGGCGCATTTGGGGCGGTATGCGCAACAGATGCTCTGATATTCGTCCATTAGCTGATTTTTAGCATGACAATGGAGGGAAATGATACCAGGAAACATCTCATGTATGCTCGGGAGAGAGGCTGGCATGTTAAGTGGGGTAGAGGGAAGAGAATAGTGAAGACACATCTGCCGCCGGTTATATAGTGACCCTTTATTCAACGTTCGGCAATTATCCGCAACGCCGAGATCGTCCTGATCTGAATGCCAAATTCGTTTTCGTACGGATGGGGACACATCGGGTGTCTAGACACTAATAAACGGTTTGATGTCAACGCTCGCGGGTATGTCAGACTTTTAGGCATAAGTTGTTGGCTATGCATGCGACCGCAATGTGCAATCATTGGAACATCGGCAAATCTCCATGGATTATGATACACTCAGCGATTCCGAAAAGGAATGGAGACAGATATCCTACCAAACCGATCGACGTTCCATTTACGCAGTCAGACATCAATTAATTCCGATGATGTACCTTGACAGGGCACTACGAGAGACCGTTGACACAGAGGTATCAGTCATTATTGTAGGTAATGAAAGACCTGGATTACTGGGAACTAGTTGGGTTACTGAACATCATTCAATAACAGCGACATGAGATGCAGAAATAGCTCATACCCTTTCCCTATACAGGCATATTAAATCTATACTTCGAATCCGGACATAATATTTCCGGAACAACGGGTTAATCTACAACCATGATCAACCAGTATTTCTCTCGTAAAATTCAGAACCTACCTGCAACATCGCTACGGAGGAATGGTGCGGAAGCCCAGCGAGCGAAGGACCCTGTTTCGACCTATGAGTGACATCGCTACGTGTTTCATGAGAATCCACAATAATCTAGCTGAAAGTGAACCAAAGTTAAAATAGGAATACAAGACCACAATAGAACTATGCTGACGATCAAGACTGATATGTCCATTCATAAATTCTCGTCTCGACGCCGGGTACCCTAATTTTGTATTGTACGGATTCGGAACTGTAGTAAGGAAAACAATCTCATCAACTCTGAGAACCACTAACTCCCGCAGCTTTCGTTTCGCCGTCTTCAAGCTTGGCGTTTACCTCTACTAACAGAGGCTTTGATATCACTGAGTACCTTTTCCCAAACCTTGGAGTCCACTGAGGAGTGACGGATCGGAGGAGTATCCGCGTAGTGTCTCTTGTGGCTTCCCTTGAGACAGGACCAGTGGTAATAGATGCTGCGTCTCACTACGCGATCTTTTAACTGGTCCATGCTACATGTCAGCCTGATATCGACGAAACAGTGAATACACACTGTTTTCTCGTTACGTTCGTCGGCGTCATGGGTACTTTCACCATGAACCCGACGAAAGGCCTTGAATCCGGCAAAATTAACTTTTTCGAAGGTGAGCGTTCCAGCCACGGGTAGTCCCTTTACAGGCTCTACACAAAGAAATTGAATGAAGAATAAATATGATACATCAAACCGACGTACCTTTGCAGACTGGGCAACGTGGAGGCTGACCGGTAAAGCCAGAAAATGTCTCCTCAGGCTCGAGGAAGACCACTTTATTCTCTAAATTATTAACTTCACTGATAAGTCTAGCTTTTTCAAGATCCATCTCTTTCTGGTTGTGTGGCGGCACTTTGGGCGTGATCGAGGTCCCTCGTGCTGCTGAGGTACGCTTTGCTGCGGGTAATATATTTTCCTCCTCCTGGTACAAATGATCGAGGACATCTCAGAATACGAAATCTCCAGATATGGTGTTACGTACCCTTATTCGTTTCTTTTCTGAATTAACTTTGCCAGTCTTCCCTGTCATGGTATCTGGTTTCACGGTCTCCACGATGTCCTCCTGCGTATCTTCTGCTGTGATCGCAGTCTCTGCAGTCAAATTATCTGCATAAGCTGTAATGTCCATACAAAGAAGTAAAAGGTAACGCACGTTTAGCCAAGAGATTCTCAAACGGCTCAAACGAGGCTTCTTTAGCTTCAGTACCTTCTTCTTCGATGATCTCCGCTGTAGGATTGACGGTGATGATGAGGTGAATGTTTCCTGAGCCATCGTCGACAGCGCTCGTTTCAGGAGCAACCAGGCGCAACTTAGCCGGTAAGGGCAATTCTGTCGCGATATCATTAAGATTCGGAAGCTTGCCTGTCCAGCCTTGAGATACTTGAAAAATGGAGAGATTATTTTTGGGCTGCCGGCGTAAAGTACTTTCTTTAGTGCTGCAAAACGCTACACCAGTCACTTACCTTCCAAAACCGAATTCTTTCGGGTTCCATGACACGTTGGGCTTCCCTGTGCAGCAAGATCTTGAAGAAGGGTCTCAGATGTCCGAAAGGTAGTGACATCTGGTGCTTCTTCATCAACGTTACTACGACACAGTCAAATGGATTACTGGGCGAATACAGAACCCAGTTGATATCGATTCCAGCATCCGACTCGGATCCAGCCGGCTTCACAGAAGACGACCGGCTCAGAGTTGGTGGTGGCAGCTGATACGGGTGTGACATCGCGATCTCTTCGTCAGTGGTGGTAAAAGCCAACTACCAACATATAGCTTCGGCCCTGTCACTTCGATGTCACCCATCACGGGGTGTGACACGGCCACTAAGTCACCCATGTAGGGTTCCTTGAGTACTGTATTCCTAACAATTTCCTAAACCAATCCTAGATATCTTATATGAAGAAGTTTTTATTTTTCATCATCTTTTCAATGAGGTGGATTTGATGCCAATTTGAGCAGAAAATAACCAAAGGTTGGCGTGCGGAGACACTAAATCTGTTAGAATCCAATCAGAATCGCGGAGTAGACCTGGTTAGTAGGTACTCAATTGAAGCTCAAATGTAGTGAGGGACTAAATTCGCTTCTGAGCCCACCAAGATTGGGACTAATTACGAAATATCCTTATTATCCCAGACGTATATCACGAGGAGTGGGAAGAGGTGGGTTGTCAGGCTAAGTGCTCAAGTCTTCAAAGTCGGACATTCGACTACATCAAACTGCCCGCAAGTGGTGTGACATCGACTTGCTGTTAGGCCTGCCATATGTCGTAGCTATATCTACCGACTTTGCACAGTACCACCCATCATCAAATTAACTCCATGAAATGCGAGATTAGATTACCATTCCAGAAAGACCGAACTCGACAAAGTACACGTTATGATCAAGTTTTTTTTTTCTTTTTTGGATGTACGATGGAAGAGGTGTGAGCAAGCATAATCTCCACCATCTCTTATTATGCTTTCCTGCTCCTAGGACTTCGGGTGTTCTGCAGAACGTCAAATTACCGGAACAAATGTTGCGCGGGGTTCAGTAGTAGCATCAAACAAAGAAGAGTGGCGAAACCAAGAAAAGAAACAATCCCAGCTGGTCTGCTGGCCCTAGCTTTTTTTTTCTTGTCCGAGTCGTCGAAACAATGAAGTCAATACTTCGCAGGCCCAATCAGGGTCTTCTGATAAAATCTTATATTTAACCCACATCCGCCGTGCTATGTATCCTTCCATCATTCCTCTCTTCGTCTACAATGGCCAATAACATCCTCTCACAATCCTCTCATGTCCCCATTCAAGTTGCATACTTTGGACTTCAAAGTAGTCAAGGGGTCTGGGCTGGAGTCACTTGTTCCAATTCACTCTTTTCGGAGACAGATAAAGAGCTTCAGTGATAGGAATAGGGGAAGGCTTCATGTAAATCTCACCTGTCTCAGCGCAGGCCATTTAAGCGAGGGATACAGATCGCAGTGTACGACAAATTTACGGTACGAACTCCATATATACCCCAATATAAACGGGGCTGCCTAAATTCTGCAGCAATTAGTAGTAGATTATAAACTGTTTATAAATCCGCAGGGAATAGAACAGAAGTGTATTTATCATCGAAGGAGATGCAACCCTACGCTTGACGTGGGGGAAGTACTATGCGACTTCCAAGTCTGTACGGTGCATGATGGGATAGACGAGAATATTTACGAGAGTATTTCAGTTTTCACAAACGCACAAGTATGCGTAAAGAGATCTTGCCTATCTGTCCTCATTCCTTCCAATCCATTAAAATCGATTGGAAAAGTACGATCTTCCTTAGCCGTAATCCAAGCGGCGGCTACTTCAATATCTGCACAAAACCATCTCAGCTACCTAATGTCTGCTTCCTTCGGGTCGGCATATATGATTGTGGTGAGAAACTCGGTGTCATCGATGACTGTAAACCTGTTGAGGATGCGCAAAGATAGAAGTGAGATGGATGAGGTACGTGGATCGATGAACTTCTTGATTGTGCTGCAGCAACTAGAGGGGATGTTTCACTGATGTTACGCATCTATGACGCGGCTGTTCATAGGCAAATAATGACAAGAAACGCAGCACAGAAGACCTTAGGCCACTACTGTGTTACCAATAGGTCCATCGTTGGTGTCACCATTGCAAGACTGGATCATGCGAGCTTCGGTCATTCAAGTCGTCCCGTATACAAAGAAGGTACGGAGGACGATTGGGAAGCGATCGTTGCTCAGGGTGGAGGACGTGTGATAAGGGTATCATTTCAGGTATCGTCAGGTATAAGTCAGATATGAGAGGATTTTAGTAAAGTGCTCGAGAATGAGGCTTTAGATAGATGAGTTGGTACAGTATTTGTTCATCATTGGAATGTTGGAACTTGTCCTTGAGTTTCGAGAGGAAGTGAGAAGCTCCTTTAAAGCTGTTACGTCAGGACGAGCATAGCGATGCCACAACACATCAGCTTCAGAAGACAGAGTAACTTGTTTGTAGGTAAGGAATGAGACGCCACATGGATTGTAAAAGACTGGGCGAAAGTGAACAGCGTAAGCTGTCGTTTTTCGCTAACGCGTTAGTGCATCTGATGATAAAATTAAGAACTACAAAACGATACAGGGTGAATATCCAACAGAGGCAGAGAAAGTATACGTGCCAGACGAGTAAGCAAGAATAAAGCAAAACAGAGCCCGTAATGTAAATCAAAGACTAGAATAGACGGCCGACCCAGCCACTGCAAGATGATCTTTGTCCCTTGTGGTACGCACATCGCTGACACGGTGCCTGTCAAAGTGTATCGCCTTGTGGGATTTTTCATATCCACGATGATGATGACTCTCCAATGAAGGCTGAAACTTGTGCGCCGGGTGCTCGTCGTCGTCAAAGGACATAATTGATGAGAGTTGAGGACACCAAACATACTCGCATACGTTTACCTCATGCTCATGGTACGAAAGGGATGAGTGAGGGATAGACGAGGGGAACATATGTGAAGGTGACGACGACGAAGCAGGGACAAGAGATGACCTTCTCAAATAGGCATGGTTTCGGTAGTGGCGGCGCATGTTGGAGTTTACATTGAACTCTCTGCTGCATCCGGGAAATGGACATCGAAATGCTACAAAGATCAATTAGAGACGGAGTAACATTATAACAGTGATATGGGACTGACGTGTAGCACCTGTATGGGTGTTAACATGTATTCTGAGGCTACTCGGTCTATTGAAGCGCTTATTGCACACTGTGCAGACGTGCTTCCTGTCGCGGTCGCCAACCACGTCTTCGCCTTCTTCGCTTGACGTGGGAGTAGACTGATGCTGAGACTTGGGGAAGAAGCGGGGATGATACGAGGAGCAAGCGGCAGAAGGAATATCTCTGTGCTCGCCAAAAGAAAAATTGCGCCCGAGGACCCCCAAGGAGTATTGACTGTATTTAACATGTGGCCGGGGGTAGCCGGAGTGATGGATCAGCGTCGATGAGGTACGTCGCACTTCAGGCAAAGTGCGCAGCAGATGTTCTGCCACATGTTAGCTAATCCTCAAAGATGACAGAAGGAAGCGATGCATACCTGGAAATATCTCGTGTATGCTGGGCAGGGAGATCGTATTTGTCATCATAGATGGTGTAGAGTTCGGTCTGGAAGAGCGAACACCAACCCGCCGATGGCTTATATAGTTGACTATTTTCTGGATCGGCAACCATCCGTAGTGCCGAGATCGACCCGATCTAGATGTATTTTAAGACCCAACTTGAAGATCGAGGGCAATCATTTTCCTGGAACCTCCTGGAGATGGATTCGTTCTGAAGCGATGCTGTGGATCCATCATCGATAATTGTTTCGAAGTACGCCGCAAGGACTTAGCCCTTCACGGTTCATTATCGGTAATGAATAAAGGCCTTGAGCATCGTGTATTGGAGCTCAGGAACTCGTAGTCAAATTATGTTACAGGACGAACTTGAGGGAGTGCCCCTTCATTTCGATTCTTCTCTGAGGCGTAAAACAAAGCACGATCAGTAATAATTACATGAGTATTGGGACAAACTTGCACCTCTATAATGATAGTATTTCTAGTCGCAACAGTCCTGTAAAGGCTGCTCTCGATCGAGCGCCATCCCGGACTCCGTTACTGAATAGTGCGATAAAATTAAATATATTCCGTTCTTCCTGATCGCTGACCCTAGGATGAAATCACTTCATAGAATGAGGTGCAACAGATGAACGACATCGATGTTCGCAATCCTGTTCTGCTAAGCATCAATCAACCCGCAACAGACGAACAACGCACCGAATCTGTTCAACTAAAGAACGTACAGACAGCTATACCGGAAAGCCAGCAGCAATATACGTCTGTACATGGCAATCATAGTTTATGTATTCCTTATGACGGGTGTCGAGCATGAAGATGAGCTAGTACGGTCATCAAGTATTTTCTCATCGTTAACCTGTAAAAGGTTCAGTACACCTCCACATAAAAACCCAGAATTTTCCCACCTTGTTGAACGAACTGATGGAATGGGCCAAGCCTTTGTCAGGTGATCGTCCCAGAGTATGCTCTCAGAATCCAGGCTACGCGTACGAAGTCTGCCAAGATACACCAAGGATAGCGGTGAAGCAATACCAGAATGTAGCGGCAAGGGTCGGCACGCCTAGCTCTATATATGCTCAAGCTCCACATCTACATTCAAGAAAAGTCTAGCTGCCCAGATGGGATGGAGAGACCAAGAACACCTGTTTCTCAGGTGTAGCTTGTTCGTCTCGTGAGTGAGATTCCAGAGGAAGACGCACTCCCCCTAGAATCAAGACTCAAGGGTGGGTGGGAGGGTAGCGAAATGGCGGAAACGGCGGTGCTGGCTGCGAGAGAAAGAAGTGAAACGATCTCTCGCAGCTTACTCAGCACCTTATGAGCGCTGTGCTCGCGTGCTCGCACTGCTCTCAACGTCTAGCTGCCTAACCTGCTTATCGCCCAACCAGATGGGATGGAGAGACCAAGAACACCTGTTTCTCAGGTGTAGCTTGTTCGTCTCGTGAGTGAGATTCCAGAGGAAGACGCACTCCCCACAACAACTCGAAAACTGAGAGTTCAGGCGGATGCCTCTGGAATCCGACTCCCCCCAGTGTCTCGTTTATGTCATTCATGAAGATGTATTACAAAGATCCGAGACGAGATACAGCGGTTTTAATCGAAGAAATTTTATCCATGGCGTCACCTATAAAAAGCGGAAGGATTTCCTCAACCCTGCGCCAGTACAGTAGAAAGGCTTTGGAGGACCATCTGCCCTGTTTCATAACGACCCAAGGATCGACTCCGAGTAACAGAAGGTATGTCGTGCCTCCAATACGAAAACTATGGCCACTGGCCGCGTCGATATTATCCAGAGACCATATGCGAGAGCAGCGTTCAAGGAAGGCTTCCTTCGTCAACGTTGTCCAACATGACGGGCCTTCCGAATAGGAAAATAGAGGTGCTTCCGCAGGTGAATTATCGTTGATTTTCAAGTGATTCCTTAGAGCGCGGATAGGATCGGAATCATCATTAGTCGAAGTGAGTGAGATCCAATCCCCACGGAATCTTTTGGTTTTGGTGTAGGGAATGAAGAAGTTCATCCATTCATGGCCATTGGATGCAGTTCCGGATTTTCGAGAGCATGAACGATAGACGTTGCGAGAGGTATGGAACCGTTTTGACCGCGAAGGAAGAAGTTCTCCCAAACGGGTACAGCCATGCCAGGCGATTGTGGCGACAGCCCAGACTGCGGCATCGAAGGGATCATTCAGATCTAGATGGCACTGGAGGGAGGCGATATGCTTCTCGGTGACTGGCAAGCGAGGAGCTCTAGTCGATGGTGGTGCCATGGCCGCCAGTCCCTGCTTTGTACGTGATAAAATTCTGCTGCCATACCAGCGAGCTCCTTGAACATCGTGCCTTCAAGGTTTGTGTGAGCAAGATAATATGAGGCCATGGGCGAACCAAAGTTACCAAAAGGCTAGACCAGACAACCATGAGTCCACAGTCGAAGACTGGACTTTACCTGCACCCATTTCCGAAACAAATAGTGCGAGAAGAGGCTCACTGGCCGGCACGCGCAGGGACTCAGGTACAGAGTATGCATCGCAAAATTGAGTGAACCTCAATAACCCTGCTCCATAATTCTTGCGAGCATCTTCAGTGACCGAATTAGCCATGACCTGATGCCATCTCTCCAAGACATGGGCAGGCACCAAAGTAGACAGTTTATTGTCAACGACATCAGCATACGGAGAACGCCATGCTGTTACCCGCTCATCCGCGAGTACAAAGGGGCGGAAAGATGATGGTTTGATCTTTGAGGTTGCGTGAAGTCGAGGATGGCGAGACTTTGGAAGGGAGGAGGGAGAGGAAACAAGGGAGGAGGTGGTAGGATGATGATGGTGATAACGAGCTTGACAGGATATGTAAGAAAGGTGAGAACGATGAGAAGAACCCACAGGTTGCGGCGACTCCTCAGGTGATACCAGAAGAGAACCTGTGTGGTCCGGACCTGCACATGCAGATCTACGATTTATTGGGATCCTAAACATAGTCAAGCCAAGTGTATAATTCCTCCGGTAAGAGGAAATCAATGTGGAGTCTATTTTCTTGAGACCCAAGTTCGCCGCGAGAAATGGGATCTGCAAGATTAACTGCAGACTCAACATAAGAAGGAGATAGTGTCAAGTTTCTGGGAGCTAGGAGGAGTGACAGTCGGCGAAGAGATGCATTACGATGAACATTACGTGAGCGGCCAATCTTGTGTGTGTCGATAACGCTCGTGTTGTCACTGTTCAAAGGGAAATCTGCATCCATGACGGAAGTGGAGGAAGTAATAAACCATGCTGCCAGCTCCACTGCAACTGATTCGGCCCATCCAATCTCTCGACCATCAGCAAGCCAGCCCTCTTTTAATCTCCAAGCTGCCCACTGGTTGCCAACAACAACACCGATGCCCCAATAAGAAGCATCAACCCAAATATTGAGATCTATTCGTCGCCTTGGCATGAGGGATCTGGATAATGAAGACTGAGAAAGACGTTCTTTCCACCATTCGAGGTCGGTCCAGATGGTCTTGGAAGGATGGTGAGCCACCCACTTGTTGGGAAAATGAGCAACGAAAGCCGACAGTGCAGGTAGATAAGCTTTCCCTGCTTTGCATACAAAGCACACGTGCTGGAGGGTACCATGTAGTGAACTCGCTTCCTTGTATGACACAGATGATGGCCGTCGAGTCAGGAAATCAGATACCTTCTTGAGGTACTTTGCTTGCTTCTTTTCCGACAGGTAGACTCTTTTCTCCGCAATATCCCACATAAAGCCAACGTAAGAAGTAACGTACTGGAAGTCATGACCTTTAACACCAATGTCATGCCACAAAATACCAAGAGGTCGGGAAATGTGAAATATGGTCTGTAAATCAAAATAATATAAATATTCAATGTTCCCATTGTCCAACGTGCGCTGAGCTATGGGGGAACGGAGGATGTTATGATCGTCGACCCATTTAAAAACTCCAGGAATACCTGCTGCATTAAGAATGTCATTAAATGCATCAGCGATGCAGCCTTGGATCCCACCAGAGGTCGTTAAACCAAACGGTGCGCAATGGTCTGGATATACCCGGCCTTTCCATAATGTGGCAATGTATCTTTTATGTCCAAAGATAATCGGTGAGCACCGATATGCTTTAACCCAATCCAAGGCAGCCGCCTGAGTCCCTGGTGGTGCCCGCACAACCTGTTATAGGACATTGAGCATGAAGCACACCTATAACAGAATAACCATAACCACCAATGTGGTGAGCGAGGGAATCCCAACCCTCAAATAAGACAGAAGAGGGAATCCCAACCCTCCAATGTAACCAAAGAGGGAATCCCAACCCTCAAATATTACCGAGGGGGGAATCCCAACCCCCCTGAGTGTGAGTCGCAAGTGCGAACCATCATACACTGCCATTCTGATATATATATTACGGAATCAAACTCACCGCTTCTTCGTACATACTTGCTGTGTACCATCTTGTTGGCCAGTCTTTTGCATCAAGCCAGGAATTCGTGGAAGAACCACCAGTATCACGAGCGGAGAGATTGTGAATGATTCGTGGCTTCTCTTGATCAAATACAACCCCTAGTGGCGCAGTGCGAAAATGGCCTCCGAAGAACGTGAAGGCTTCTTCGATGGTCAATCCCTCTCCCATGCGACCCGCAGCAATCTCACTTTGCAAATAGTTTTCAATAATATCAGGGTTTTCTTCGGCAGAAGGCATATTAGGTGGTAAAAAGGTAGAAGTCAGAGGAGGAGGGTTCCCGATAGGAGAACCGTGAGTAATGTCAAAGATTAGGTTCGGATATTTGTCCATAAGATTGTACTTTTGAAGGGCAAGCCGCCACCCATCTGGTTTGTATGGAGTGACGACTTTGTGTGCCTCAGTTACGAGTGCACTTTGTCGCTCCGTGGTGAGTGTCGGCACACAAGGAACACATGTGGATGCCGTGGTAAGGTGTGGAGTCGAATTTGCAGGTGGTGAGGTTGAAACGGACACAGACGAGCTTGTGATCGGAGATACGGAGGAGCGCGCCATCCCTCCACTCGACAAGAAAGGACCTTCCAGTCTTGCTAGGTGTCGTCGTGGTGCAGGAGTCTGCTCGATGGCCAACATTGCCGCATCTGAGGCATAAGGGTCGCCATGAGTTGGTGCGCGCACCACCGTCACGCTGGCCACTATCGTAAGGAGTAAACCGCTTGCTGCCGAACCTTCCAAAGTTGTCCCTTCCTCGCCTGAACGGAGCTTGCTCTCCAGCAGCCTGTGTCTCTCGCTGGTTGAGCAGGTAGTTGTCTTTCGCCGTCTGCACTCCATCCGACCAAGATTTGGTTAAAGGATCTGGGATGAATGGGTCCTTGAAAAACTTTGCCCGGAAGTCTCGGTCAAATGCCTTGTAAGCTTCAAACCACATCGCAAAATTTGGGTCAGACAGCATTGCATGCAGGTGTTCGTTAAGGCCTTGTAATGTCCGTGGTCCACAGGCTATGGCAGTGAAAAACTCGAGTAGATTGTTGTAGCATACCAGGAAGTCAGCTCTCGTTAGGTCCGCTTCGGCAGGAGCTTTGGATACATCGAGGACACTGAAGTTTTTGCTAGCGCCGTCTGTCCCGGTCCGAGTAATCTTAATCCGAGGCAGGGCATCATCGGAGTATTGCATGGCATGCAGATACGTCGGATGAAACATAGACAGCGGAATTGATATCTTGTGAACCAGGAGAGCTTTGTAATCCTCATGGAAAGCGATATCATTGGGATTATAAGCCGTCTTGTTCTTTTCAGTCATGGCGTCTGAGAACACAGATGATAGGGTAGCGTCCATGGATGTGACAGATGAAGTAGCGGGGATAGAGGCTGGAGCAGGAATGGTCACAGCAGGCTTCACTGGGGAAGCAGACAATGCTTTGGATTCTACAGCCTTCCGCACTGTATGAATGAGAACGTCGGACTCATCTTTCTCGTCTTCTGAGACATCCCGGGGATCCTTTCCCTGGGCGGTCATTTCCTTTCGCCTATCTGCCCTTTTTGCATTTCTTACTGCCACATCCTTGCTCATCTTCGCTCGAAGCTTGTCGAGAGCGACGTCTTCAGCAGTTCTTGGTCCAGGCCTTGGGTTTACCATGCTTGTAGGGCTCGCAGTAGCACCGGTAGCAGATTGAGACATTATTGGTCAAATAGTGTGTTGTATTAGCAGTTGTAAGATAACAGGCAAGACGTTAGTCTTCGCAGTAGCGAAATGGCGGAAACGGCGGTGCTGGCTGCGAGAGAAAGAAGTGAAACGATCTCTCGCAGCTTACTCAGCACCTTATGAGCGCTGTGCTCGCGTGCTCGCACTGCTCTCAACGTCTAGGACCGTAACCGGGCCGCCACGTTCCCGCGGACCGGAGTGCTAATGAAGTGGTTTGTCGCTTTCACTCGTTATCATCATTGAGAATGTTCTAATTTTCGCAGGATATATAGAAGCTGAAGGGATGAATGCACGTGTCCTGTCCAAGATACTCGGGGCCCTTCATAGTATGATAATCCTCGTGTACACTGTACAGTCTACGTCGCGTCGCTGCTCCCTGCGGATAATATGATGCAGTATTAGGAACCCAGAAGAATTTTTGTCTTTTTATATCCACAAAGAATCAGGATAATATTCCACAAATATGAAGTCAGAAGCTCCAGACTCCACACAACAAGGGCCCCGCACAGTACGCACAATTATTCAGCGAGCAGGCGCCTACTGATCCCATTAGCGCTTGAACATACTGCCTTCCCACGTCAATTCATTTCAGACGTACCGTATACATTCTTCCTGTCGCTTCCTACCCGCCATTCCTGCTAGCCACGCAATACCTTTGCGAAGTTGATACTGATCCTCGTTTACACAGCGTCCACAGGTTCCTCCCACGTCAAATAATTTATCAACGTTCTCTGATGCCTGACGACTGGCACTTCACTCCAAGTGTAATGGTCTATGGACACCGACTCTAGGTGTGCAAGGTAGAATCAATAGCTACACGCATGGCGCTCTTTATCACCACATGGCGAGAAATTTGACTGACGCGACAAGTGGTCCTGCGGGATACTAAGACGATGCGTACCAAACAAGCTGGACTATCTTTGGCCCTAAAAAGTGCCGCTCGACAATTGAGTGCGCTGCTAGCGATGAACTTTTGAATAAGAACCTGGCAGTTGGAGATCCGTCTGTACAGGAGGTAATAAAGGTCCGATAAAGGTAGAATGTAGCTGCCATACCATGTGCTATATATCAACATTTAGGCGCTGCCAGTCTTAAAAGTCCTCTACTAAATGCCATTGAAACACGATGACAGTCGAACGAAGTTCCGCACGATGCACTTCCTTGACTGACATCACCTTGTGCGTGGACGGAAAAGCAGGCCTCCGATATGAAGGAGATTACACGAGCATCCACTATGAATGAAAATAACACCGCATCAATTCGAACTCAAGCTAGCATTCAACTTCCTGGCCCGACCGAATGCAACCATTTTCATGCTCAGAGATTTCCTGTGAAATGAAATTATCAGTATAGAGGTGTGCTTAGTACTCACGTATGTCGTCTTGACTCTTGAGCTTCGATCGTATCCGTTTTCTTTGGCGTCCGAAATTTCGTAGCAGAAAAAGATTTCTATCTCGCAAGAAAATACCCAAAAAATGTCAGCTCTGAGGTACACATGGACAACGCATAGATGTTCCGAATTAAGAGTACCGGTCCTGTTACGTAATCGAAGAGCTCTTCTTTTCGCTCCGTCATGTCACGGACTTTTCGCTCATAGTTTTCAATTAGAGCCCTGCTGCATCCTTCTTTTTGAAGTGATATGTCACAATTCGAGATAGAGAGTAAACCTCAGGCAGTTTAACTTCTCATTCTTGAATTCTAATTTCTGATTCCTGATGACTTGCCTTCGACACAGCAGCATCTTAACATCCAAGACGTCAATCCTTCATGTATAAAGGTGGACCTGGAACTTATCTGCCATATCCGAGGATCATTCTTGGTTCTTGTGGGCCAACTATCCAAGCTCCTGCTCTGATTCTCAGTTTTCCCTTCCCAGACATAGCGACGATCTAAACCGCCGAATTTTGATTGGAGTAGACTCACCCCAGGTTCTACGCTCCAAGTAACAGATTATATTACCACTTCGCTTCAGAATCCGAGGATCCGTGGTTCGCACGTATCTTGCGGGCTCACCCCGCCCGAGCCAGTCTCATGTCATAGAATCCATCGAAACGTTGCCTGAGCGCAGCTTCATCTCCTGCCTTATTTCACATTCATCCCCAAATGATACTCCGTACGAACGATGTTCCCTTCGTGATATGCGTTAAATTCATTCTTTCCCTTCTCGACCTGTTCTTTAAGTCTGGGACCTTTCTTTTTTCGTAGGCTAAGTGTTTTGCTGGTCTGTACGAGTAAAGGGTCTCAGCCAACAGCTGGTTATCCCAGATGCGTCTCTGTTCAAACCCAAAGTATTTCTGGTACATACAGCGCCGAACACCATTTCTAGCCCCGTGCCACAATACGTGAGTGATCTACTGTCAATTCAGTCACTGTTTCATCTGTAGCATCTTCCTCTCCTTCAAGCATGCCTATTAACCGGGAGGCGTAGGGCGTTACCAGGGTCCTCGGCTGGCTAGCTGCGGATCCGTGATGTGGATCACTGTGATTTTCGTTGTTGGAATCTTTTTGATTTGAGCAGTCTGTGATGCATCACGAGACATATCAAGTAGTAATCCTATCACACCCTGACTTGGCTTGCCTCAGGTAGACTGCTTGCGCCGGGATTCGTGACCTCCTCCCGCCGCCCACTTACTACCCGAGCCCCACGGACAGGTACCCACACTTCAGTCTGAGCGTTACTTGGAACTATCTTACTCTGATTAAGCCTGTCAGTCAAGGTGAGCCTGGAGTAGGGTAGGTGGAGGCTAAGTGATCTCCACTGATACGCCTCCACAACGGAAAGGAAAAGAAGCTTTGTCGCATCTCGAGTACGGCCGAAGGTAGGGTAAGAAAAACCTCCAATAGATCATATCTGACGATGTAGAAAGTTAATATTACACCGCCTACGTTCAAGAAAAAAGAGCTGGAACCCACCGTTGTATTTTCAAATTTCTTTCAGTTGCTCTATCTCTTAGGTTCTTTCACATAATTATCGTATCTTTCATCTTGAGCAAGTTTCTCGTTATAACAAGCATCAGATCCTGCACACAGGGCACTTGCAAGAGACGGGCAGTATTGGATGCGGGAAGCATCGGGTATCAAGGTAATCTGCCCGTCACGGACAAGTCCTTGACCTCCGTACAAGGGGAAAAGTTGCGCGTCAGGATGGCCGGAGCTTGGGGCTTGAGAGGTAACTCTGACTCATAGACATCCACACATCATTCGTACGTTGTGAGCCTTTTTTAGGAAGAAACTTTGAGTAATATAAGCAATCCTCGGATATGAGCTATTTGGAGATGAAAGATCCGCGCAGGGCGGGCTGAGTTGAGAGGCAAGTGGGTAAATTTTGAATAGCCGTCAATATCCATGGAGCAGAACTAGCACGACGTGGTTCAATACAATATGATTCTGGATTGCACTAGGACAACTCCTTAGCTATACTTTGTGCTCTTCGGGGAGACTATAAGAAGAAGTAGATCGTTGTGTAACACCTCGTGCCAATGTAGATCCCAAGAGAAGACCAGCGCTATCAAAAAGGCACCTCGGAGGGCACGATGGAACCAAGTGTGACCGCCCGAAGTCTCAAGCGCACGATGTAATACGTAGGCGTGAAAGAACAGTGATTATTCCCAAATAAGACACGAAGGAAACAAATGTGTGTATAAGTCAGTAGATCTGCGCAGCCCCGGAAGTGTAGTTGCTGCGAGAGACTTCCAGTGGGTGAACGGGCGCAGTGGTGAGTCATATGTCATGATAGAAGCCAGGTTCTATGTGAGAAATCTCCACCGGGCACGAAGATATGAAACGCCGAAATGTATAGCCAAATCGGTGTCGGAACTTACCTTATGTCTATGATACACCAAAGTAAATGTAATTCTCCTGTACGCACTAAGCATCACTAGTATATGCGCGCTGTGTTGTAACTTAGTAAGTTACAGAGTCATTGATTGAAATTCGATACCCTTCCTCGAAAAGCAAGGAATGGGGTTATGGTCAACGGAAGAGATGACCATCAAATACGGTTCCAAGATCTCTGAGCAGAGTTCCGTCTCTTGGCTAGTAAGATAGTTCTTTCGTAAGTACAAAATGAATGAACGAACGCCCAAAATATTGAGGATCATGTATCCTATAACCTATAACATCCCATCAAGGAATATTATTACATTGGATGTAGTACGTACGTACGCATCTCAGAATTACAGTGACATGATGAGACCATGAGCTGATGCTGGACAACCCACAGTTTCCCCGAGAATATTGGGCTCAAATTTGCGGACAGGAACTTGCATGAAAGTATTAGATTGAAATTCTCCGCGTAAATAACTGTAGAAAAATTAATGTATACAGTATGAGTATTACAAAGAAACGTATTGTCCATTTAAGGTGTCCAGGCAGACTCAGATCAATGCTTAGGGCTATTAGATTTGTCGTCGCTGCCGTTCGGAATAAGCCTCTTAAGCCACAGACAGGTCGACGATTTCCTCCTTACCAATAACCCGTCTTTCCGGGAACAATTTCAAATGCCGGCCCTCCTTTCCCAAACATCTTCCTCACATCGGCCACCAGCTCCTGGGGCTTTTCATGAGCAGCGAAATGACCACCACTCTTGTGCTCAGATTCGAAGACGACATTACCGGTTGTACGAGCCCAGCTAAGTATTACATCAGTTACACCACCCAATAACCAGATGACTGGAAAAGATGCTTACTGTCGTGGTACGCAATAGTGCTCTGCTGGGAAGTAGGATATGCCGAGCGGTATAGGAAGCCTTTGTGTCATCATCCCAATATCGGATGACCCGAACACCTCGTAGTATATACGGATCGATGCTGTAGGCCCAGCTCTTGAGAACCAATATATGGAGATCCACGTCAAGACTGCAGAGAACATGTATCACTTTCGTAAGGAGTTAGTTGGAACGATGTACCTTCGTCATCTTCCCACGGGTACTCGTCCGTCCAGTTCACCAGTTTCTCGAATATCCATGCAAGGAGACCAACGGGGGAGTCAGTGAGGGAGTACCCCATTGTTTGGGGTTGAGTAGCATGTTCGATTAGGTAGCCTTCGCCTTTCGTGCGGAACCATTGGCTCCATTTCAGTCCGGCCTTCTCAGTTTCGGTGTACGGTGTCACAAGGTGCTGAAGCAAAAGGATCGGCTCATAGATCGTAGGACGGCGTCCTCTGAAAAAGAGGGTCAGTCCAGTCAGAGTCAGCGAAGAGGACAAGACACTTACGTGGGTGTATTTGTATGCAAAGCTTTGCTATGTTCTCCACCGTAAAGGCTGGCAATCTTTCGTGTAATCTTCGCGACGGACCTTAGCCACAGAAATTTTTGAGTGAGAAGGAACTGCTTACGAGGCCTCCCCAGTCTCCTCCCTGCGTGACTAGAGGTAAAGCGTCAGTAAGCGCACATCTCTGTAAATGGTGTGACGATGACGTACCATATTCGTTGTATCCGATAGCTACCATGAGTTTCTCCGCAACCTACAGTCACATTGTATAAGCGATAAAGAAACCATGCTAATACAGGGCCATACCTCGGCATACTGGGCTAATCTGAACCCTTGCTTCTTGCTGTCCTCTGAGAACCCATATCCCGGTAGGCTCAGCGCGACGACATGGAAACTCGGATGATCCGGTGACGAGGAAGTCAGCAGCGGGAGAATCTTGCGCACTTCGATAAAACTCCCAGGCCCTACAGTAACAGATCAACCACCACAGGTATAGATAGAATGTGGGAAACACGTACATCCATGAACGAAGAGCAGCGGCACAGCACCTTCGACCTCGCTCTTCTTGTGCACATAGTGAATGTTCAATACCCCAAACCCATCCACTTCGATATCCCGAGTGAACTGCGGGAGCTCCGCATTCAGAGCGGCTTCCTGGGCCCTCCAGTCAAACCCGTCTCTCCACCGAGCCACGAGACGCTTGATATCCTTCAACGGTACGCCATACTTTGTCCCAGAGCCTTCGAGTTCATCTGGGAGCCTGATCAAGGAAAGTTTTTGTTGGAGAAGCTTGAGTTCGTCGTCCGTGATAGATATCTTGAACGGTTGTTCTTGTGATGCCATTGTTAATGATGAGGGAAGGAGTCGATGGGAATATGAGGAGGGACCTAGGAGTGTTAGCTTTTATGATGCTGCAGGGACTGAAGATGATGCCACGGCATGCCCGAATCGGAAGAAATAGTTGTGTACCGATTCGGAAAAGAAGACAAGAAAGTTCGTGTTATCTTTAGAAATATGGATACCCGCAATGATGATCGACGAATGCCCGAGGAGATACTTTTCAATTCATGAGCATCGACACCACCAAAAGTTGAAGGTTAAAGGACATAAACGGAAAGCCGTGCATCGACAGCGACAATGCTCAAAAAATCACGAACCTCGGCCGGCTTTGACCACATAAGTCATTGGAGACGCGATGATGTCCAAGGTACTTGCGGTCCAAGTTATGCGGTCAGAAGCCATTAAATCACGGCCAGGAAGTGAATCCCCGAACATTCGGGAGCTTCCTCATCAACCGCTCTTCCTTCGCCACGGACAGATAACGTCAACTGGCTGTAATTCATAGACGAGTACGAAGACACTCACAACGCCTGCATCTACACAGGATGCACCAGAAACGGTTGCGTTTGTTGGAAATTATGGGTATAGGTGATATTGGTACAATACAGTCGTGGTCAGTCCCCCAAATGCTCCGGAAACAATTTGCACCACTTACATATGGGGTCTCAGGATACGTCTCCATTTCTTTCCCAAGGCATCTCCGTTCTCGGATGGATGGTTGATAGTTGATAATAGCTACTTCGCTCTCCTTGCCGATCCATCCACTGTACTGCAGGTAAAAATCAGTTGTGCATGCAGCATGGCTTTGGCGTTGTCGAGGCGAGCAGGAGCGGCAGCACCGTACTCTCGCCACAGCTACCCTGCGCCTCGTCATGATTACTTGCTATGAACTCAGGATCCTCGGAGATGACGTATCGATAAGCTGCTAAAAATAGCACGGATGGAAGCAATCTAAGAATATAACAGAATTCAGTCAAGAAAGGAACTGCGAGCACCTGCATGTATGTAACTCTGTCGACGTGACGGGAGTACGAAATATGAGATGCAAAATTAAGAGCGATTGAATGGGAACTATTTCGTCAATGCTAAGCATCCGGAAGATTATCGGACCAGCCACCGTAGGAATGCATCCCATTGGACCTGCTCCTCGTTGAGATCGGTGGACTCGGATCCCTGGGCACTGCACAGTGGATTTCCATGAGTTCTGCTGCGCGCCTGTCACTAATCCATTGACTTTGTGTTACAAATGCCTTGCAGAGTGATACGGCACACATGGTGAATGAGAGATAACGCTGTCCATCACCTCGGTTCAAAGGAAACCCTGCTTCCGGCGACGGCCACCGACCCAGCTGAGAAGATTAGTTATCAAAAAACATAATAAAGTGATGGATTGATGTAGCATAAGACGTTCACTCAATCATCTTCCTCATCGACTAGCATGACCGAGACTGATGTGTACCCACCATAACACGAGTAGAACAGAGTGATGGTCCAGGGGATACTGATTTGCACTTCTTGGACAGTCGACCTTCGTATCGTTGCGCGCAGCACAGTGCCAACCAATATATGCCAGAGACTTAAGCGTTAATCGTTGTTGGAAGATGGCTAGGCGGAACATCGCAGACATGCGAGAGTCTAATACCAACGCGCTTGATTTCGGGCTGATCAAGTGCAACAGATGGGAGATGTAATCTGAGACGTCCTATTGCGATGAGAACACACTGCATGCAGTAAGACAAACATACGTCAAAGTTTCCGGCATGCTCGACGTTCCCCGAGAAGACTCATTGAGAGATAAGTTCGAGGCATATGAGCACTTTTCGTAGATCCTCTTCGAAATACTTGGATGAGCAAGCCACTATGAAAATCTCAGCGGGCAAGACGACAAGCACGCAGGCCAAGGATTGTTCCATAACTGACGTCCTCGTCGATTCGTTATTTGAGAGTTGATTGAAATGGCTGAGAAAGTATTGGCCACCAAGAAATGGGCGATATCTTATACATAACTAGTCAGCCAGGTGATAGCCACTGAGAGAAAAGTTTTTTTTTTTCGGCTGACTCGGTCCGAAATGAAAGGGATTACGTAGCATGTGATGATGAATGGCTCTTGACTCTTCCGCGAAAATACGGTAGCTCGGAAGCCGGACTCGACAATCTATTCGCTCTCACTCGGCTTGCGAAATTCCCCAAAATACCCCCGCAGCTCGCGCATTGTCATCAGAGATAAGAGTTTTGGTGTCTCCTCAAATCACATATCTCACGCTTCTCGCGGGACTTCACGCTTCCTCATTTTGCTAACCCCTATGAGACATTGACACGTATCTTTTGAAAAGAAACATCCGCTATGTACATCGCCTCCTGTGGGGCGTTCTCAGAGTGTCTGTCTTTGAATTCTAATGCTTTCGTTAAATTAATTTCGACTGTTACGACTACAGGGTGATTCAAGGACCTTTGAATTACGACCAGCAATAGATGTTACGAGGCCGATCCTCATTTCCTGGTGAAGGCCTAATAAACGTTGTCAGTCTATGATTCTGTATATATATATGCCTATATTTATGGGGTCATTTATTTCAGGAAGCAATCTCTGACATGGTCAGAGAATAGATCTATTAACTCGTATCGGATAGTACTCAATTTGATACATAACTATTAGTGAAGGAAAAGTTACCCTACACGCGACGTGAAGGGTCGACATTATGAATTTGGGGGAATACTATGTGATCACCTAGTCTGTACGGCGCGTGACGACGGAGACGAGGCTGGATATTTACAGGTGCGTATGCAGTGTTCACGAACGCACAAGTATGCTTCAAGAAATCTTGCCCATCCGTATCGATTTCTTCCAACCGACTAAAATCAAATGGAGAAATGCGACCTTCCGTAGTCGTAATCCAAGCGGCGGCCTCTTCAAGATCTGCACAAAAACATCTCAGTTCCCTGTATCGTGACAAGAACTCTCGTATAGACAAACCGATCTTGTAAACCTTTCCGTTTGGAGAACGTATCATGAAATACGCAATATCTGGGAGCTGAGGGTCTTGGGCAGTACCACTCTTGAAGACCATGCCCATGATGCCCCCAAAGAATGCAGTTTCGAGGGGATTATCCAGTGTCGTCTTCGCGGTCAATGAAGCATTGGGTCAACTCTGGGATTCCTATGTGATATACGTTACTCAAGCCATGGGCGAGCCCGTGGATGACTATCACCATCGCGAAGAATTCCAAGTTCGGGATGGAGGCATGTTTAGGGAGAGCTGATGAAACTCGGTTGTCAACGCGGATGTTGATGACTGGCTCGCAGAAGAGGTACCGGTCATTGGGATATACAGAGACGATGGCGGGAAATCTGTTAGCCAGGAAGGACGCCACAGGGGAGGTAGCTAAGTCTGCTTCCATCGGGTCGGGGAATAAGATTGGGGCAAGAAACTTGGCGCCATCGCAGGCTGTAAACCTGTCGCGGATGCGAAATGATAGAAGTCTGATGAGTGAGGTAGGTGGCTCGATAAGCATGCTGATTACGCTGCAGCAACTGAAAAGAATGTTTGATTGATGTTCCACCTCCATAACAGTGCTCTTGATGGGCAAATAATGACAAATAAGTGCAGCGTCGATTCTCGAAGACCTTAGACTTAGTACGCGAGGTGGAGGAGCTAGTTCGGAAGCGGTCCCAACTTTTAGAAGGAATTGTTGTGCTTCGAAGAGGTTCAAGTTCACCGTTAATGTTAGCGTTACGAGACTGGATCAAGGCAAGATTTCTTTAGATATCTTCCCGTTGGGCCCATTGAGAGTGAGTCATCGCAGTAACGGAATATGCGAGGTTCAGGCCTTTACAGAAGACAGATGAGAAGTAATTGCTGTTGAGGATGGAAGACGTTAAGGATGAGGTTTGATCTCTGAGGTGGCGAGGAAGCAAGGAACTTCAGAGGGAGGGTTTCGATGGGTGCCATGTCAGTTGATGGTTGGGAAGTTAGATTTCATCATTGAGTGTAGAGAGGGACAAGCAACGCCCAAGATATTAGGCTCCTATGGACATAGGGAGACTACTATATATCAACATTACAATTCATTCAAGTCCTCAAGCTGGCGAGCAATGTGCGTCTTATTTCTGGGTGAGTGGCGAGAAGTCATATTACATTGGTCACACCTGAGTAGGACTTGCGTAAGAGAACAGCAGAAGCCGCCATTCTTCGCTAACACGTTAGTACAAATGGGTATTAACAAGTACGAACCGATATGGTAAATATCCAGCGGACGCCGAGAGAGCATACATACAAGGAATGCATGCAAGAACTGAATAGGAAGGCCCATGATGTGCACATCGAAGAATAGGAAGAGATGGCTGGCCGCAATGAGTGATACCTGCGACGATGACGGCTCTCCCACGAAGGCCGAAACTTGCACTCCGGGTGCTCTTCGTCATCAGAGGACGTAATCGACAACGATAGTGAATATATATATCTGATATATGTTGTACAGGAGGGATGAGGGAGAGGGAGACGAGGAGAGCGTATGTGAAGGCGACAATAACAATGGAGCTAGGATAAGACAGGCGCTGGGGGAATTGGTATGGTTTCGGTAATGGCGACGCATGTTGTAGCTGACATTAAACCCCTGATCGCAACCGGGAAATGAACGTCCGAGTGCTAGAAAGATCGATTAGAAAGGGAGCCACATTATGACAATAATATGGAACAGACGTGTAGCACCTGTATGCGTGTTGACATGTACTTTGAGGCTATCCCATATCTTGAAGTGCTTACTGCGCAATGTACAGACGTGTTTCTTGTCGTGATCACCAAGTACGTCTTCGCTTTATTTGCTTGAGGTAGGAGTATGCTTACGTTGATACTGGGGCAATAATTGCGGTTGCCCTGCGTCCGAAGCAGACAAAGGAGTACGTCTGAGTGAAGGAGAGGCAGGATCGGGCCGGCGGACGCCAAATGAATATTGGCTGTGGCTAAAAAGTGGTTAGGCGTTCTCGGACGGAGGGATCAGCATCGATGGGACACGTCGCACTTCAGGCAAGGTGCGCAGCTGGTCTTCTAGCACATGTTAGCTAATCTGCGAAGAGAGGAAGATAGAAAGATGACTACTTGGTAACGGCTTATGTATGCCGGAGAGGGAGACGGTATTTGGCATTGTCGATGGCAGAGAGGATTGCAAGGCAGAGAAAACACCAATCCGCCAACGGTTGCATAGTCGAGTCGAATATTTCCACATCGGTGGCTATTCGCAGTGCCGAAATCGTCCCAATCTGAATTCATCTGAGGGCCCGAATGAAGATCGAAGCTAATCCTACTCCTAGAACCTCGTGATGACGAATTCGCATTGAGGCAGTGATGTGGATCAATTATCGATATACGTCTCGAAGTACACAGCAAGGGCCTAGTCCTTGAAGCTTCTGTCATAATCGGTAAATGAATAAAGGCTCTTAGCATCGTGCATCGAGCTTGGGAAGTCGTAGCCAAGTTATGTTACACGGCAACCTTGAACGAGTGCTCCTTCATATGTTTTATCGTCTGACGCCTAAAAGAAGCTCCATTGTAGGAGTTGTATGAGTATCTGGACAAATCCGCGCCTCCAGAGTGATGGTCTTTCTTGCCTGCTTTGAGTGCTATCCCAGACTAAGTTACTGATCAACAGTACGATCAAACCACGAATATTCCATTCAGTTTGGTTGTTGACCCTAATACTTGATCGCTTCATATATACGACGCAACAGATGAACGACATCGATACTGGCAATATTGTTCTACTAAACACGAGTATTAATCGTTCCGCAAGGGAAGAACAACGCACCCAGTCGTTTCAGACTACAAACCGAAAAACCTGCAACAACATACGTCTGTACGTCAACGACATCGCAACCGTAATTCATGTATCCCTCATGACGGGCGTCGATTCAGGAAACGACTCGGTATGGCCATCTCTAGGGAAATTCAGCACATCTGTACCGAAATAGCCAGTATTTCCCCACCTTGTCGAAAGAACTGATAGACTCGGCCAAGTCTTTATGAGACGATCGTCCCAAGTACGCTTTCAGAATTGATAACAAGCATACTAAATCTGCCAAGACATGTCAAGGGTATCAGAGGTGACCTTTATGACAACACTCAGGAAATAGGGCCAAGATCCAAGAGTCAACATGTCTAAATCTCCGTAAGCTCGAGCTTCACGAATACAATACAAATCGAGAAGGACACACGGTTCATGTTGATCCCTTGGACAATTCATCCCTATCTAGCTGCCATTCTTCAACCTTATCCAGAGCACGCATGGATGCATCCAAGACGTCAAGGTGTCAGAGCGATGAAAACAACCGCAGAATGAAGTGTGATGCAGTGAAAATGGCAGAAGGGGAAGAGAAAGCGCCGCCGGCAAACTCCGTCCCTGACCCAAAGTCTATCGGACCGTATCCGGGCCGCTATATTACTTCAAAAGCCAAGCGCTAGCTACGCCGTTCGTCGGCGCTTTGAGTTTGACTCTTTAACGGGAACGTCTTGATAACCTTTACAGATAAGCTAAATGGATGCATGAATACATAAACTTTACAAAATTCCTGTGCAAAATACGTGAGGCCATTCATGGTCTGCGTGTACACTCTACATTGTACTGCTGGCTCCTGGGTGTACCTCAAGGTATGATTATGATATCTTGCGTTCGAGAAGAAAATTCCTCTTTCTAACGTCCACACATCCTCCAGGTTATATTCCGCAGTTCCGTGGAGGAGCCCCAGAACTTTACACACAAAGGTTCATAAACGGTACGGCACAAGTATCCAATGATCAGGCGCTTACTGATACCACTAGCGCTCAATCGCACTTCGTTCTAACGTCAATTCATCTCAGACGTACAACATACGTTCTTCATGTCAGCTCCACCTACCGGAGTATTAGCAGCAGTAGAGTGAAATATAAGAAGTAAGTATTATATTGTGATATAACTATGAGGCTTTTATACCTCAACAAATGTTCTAGTAAGTTCTATTGTAATTACTAAGTCATGACTGAAGGAATATTGTAGAAACATCATGCATCGACACGTCTTGTAAACGGGTAAGATCCGACCAACATCGGCTTGCTCTGCTAACACTCCCCCTCAAGCCAAAATCATCCCGAGTTTCTGAACAAGTGGCTGGAACTTGAACGAAGCCAGCACCTTCGTGAGAATGTCGGCTGTCATCTCGTTTGTGGGGCAGTAGATGACATCAAATATTCCAGCCTGTATTTTGTCACGGATAAAATGATATCGGATGTCGATGTGCTTGGTCCGCGCATGGTATTGACCAAGGTCTGCATGTGTGAGGGAAATCGCTGATTGATTGTCGTTGTAAATTGTTAAGGGGAATGTGATCGGACTGAATAGTTCTGAGATCAAGGTACGAAACCAAAGTGCCTCTTTTGCTGTAGAGGTCATCGCAATATATTCGGCTTCAGTTGTAGATAAGGCAACAATTTCTTGCTGCTTCGAGGACCATGATATGGCGGTGCCGTTCAAGATGGATGCATAGCCTGACACGGCTTTTCTTGTTTCAAGTGACATCCCATCAGCATCAGCAAAGATATCAAGACCTAGGGTCTCATCTGATGCACCATAAGTTAGGTTCAGGGTCCGAGTACCCTTCAGGTATTGGAGCACACGTTTTGCTGCATTCCAGTGCGGACGGCCAGGGTTATCGATGAAGCGTGAGAGGACACAGACTGCAAATGCTAAGTCTGGACGTGTGGCTGTGGAAAGCCAAACTAATCCGCCAATAAGTTCTCGGTATGGGACATCATGCATGTCAGCAATGGCTTCGTAATCTGATGGGGCAGGGCATTGGTTGCATGAGAGCTGAATAGATGGATCGAGGGGAATGGAGATGGCTTTACAGTCCGTCATATGGAATTTTCGTAGAAGGGAATCAATGTAGGTGGTCTGGGAAAGCATCAGAGTGCGCTTCTTCCTGTCTCATGTGACTTCCATGCCTAGGAGCCAACTAATAGGTCCCAGCATTGTGATCTTGAAGATGCGACCAATTTCCTCTTGTATCTCATCAATCAATGTGGGTGAGTTTCCGGTAATGGTGCTGTCATCTATATGGATAGCGATGAATATGAAATCATTTCCTCGGACGAGACGATAGACTGCATGATCCGATTTGAGAGGGTAGATGCCAAGCGTGGCAAGAGCTGATGTTAGCTTCTCGTACCACTTACAGCTTGACTGTTTGAGTCCATATATTGTGCATCGGAGGCGAATGACATCATTTGAATTTCCGTTATTGTAATGAGGTGGTTGTTCCATGAAAATTTCTTCATCAGCTGAGAACTCGCCATTGAGAAAGGCTGCCGAGTAATCAAACACTTTGATGTCCCAATCAAAACGTGAAGCAAGGGAGAGAATGGTGTGGAGTGATGATAGTTTTGCTGTAGGTGAAAATGTCTCAAAGTAATCCACTCCTTGGACTTGAGTGAATCCTCGTGCAACGAGACGTGCCTTGTATTTGTCGATCTCCCCATTGGCCTTGCGCTTGATCCGCAGTGCCCATTTTGATCCAACAATATTCTGTCTGATTGGTCTGGGCACAGGTCCATCACCAAATGTGCCTGTCCTCTTCATTGCTTCCATCTCGACGTCCATGGCCTGCTTGAACAGAGGCCAATCTTCCCTTTTCATTGCCTCTTCAACACTTGGTTCATCCGACAGATCTCCCGCAGCCAAATATGCATACTCGCTAATGTCTGAGTCAGCAGCTGACTCAGGTAGGACAAGATTGGCAGCTCGACGTGTTCGAGTGCCTACGATGATGTTCTTTACATCAATTTTGCTCGAAATGTCTTGTGGTGCAGTCGGTTTTACTGGCTTTGACATCGGACTTAATGGAGGGGTGTCTGGTGGTGTAGTGAGTGGGGAACCTGGTAGAGAAAGTGGCACTGGTTTGGATAATGCAGATGCGTGCTGGATGTTTTCGGTCTTCTTTTCATTGCTAACTTCTGCATTCTCCCCCTCATTCAGCACTCTGTGAATTCCTCCTTCCCTCCTGCGCATTTCTGGGAATTTAACACTTCTTTCGACACGTATGGTGCGATTATGTGGGTAATAAATTCGGTGTCCATTACTTTCTTGGTCAAAACCAAGCCACCGACCCTCGCGAGCGCGTCCATCAAGCTTCGAACTGTCCTCAACATGTACCCAGACTTTGCAGCCCCATTCTTGGAGATGCCGCAAGTCAGGCTTCGATCCGTAGAACACCTCATATGGTGTACAGCCACCAATAGCCTTCGACGATGTCCGATTCTTCAACCAAATTGCATGCTTCAGTGCCTTGCCCCACAAGTTCTTCGGCAATTCTGTGGCATGGAGCATTGCTTGGATCTTCTCTAGGAGTGTGCGATTGAGTCTCTCGGTGACTCCGTTATGTTCAGGGGTGTCATGGACTGTGAAGCGACGCTGAATTCCTTTCTCAGCTAGGTAGTCATCGAAATTGTGGCTCTTGTACTCCCCTCCTCCATCCGAATGCAATATTTTGATCTTGATAGCATGTAACTTGTCCCATCTCGCCTCAAGATCCTTGAATGACTGCAACGTCTCGTCTTTTGAGTGAAGTAGCATGGCTATGGAGTAGCGCGACGCGTTGTCTGTGAAGGTAACGTAGTATTTCTTGTGCTGGGGTGTCTCGATAGTTGCAGGTCCCCATACGTCACTGTGAACTTGATCACCTACTCCCCCTGACGCGTCATTCTCCTTTGACTTGGAGACTGCTTTCCTAGTCATTCTACCATGCAGACATGATGGGCATTGATCCTTCGAGGTAGGGCTTCCTTCATCAAGCTCTAGACCATCAACTAATTGATCCTTGACTAGCTTCTTTGCTGCGTCGACTGGAAGATGACCCATCAGATGATGAAGCTCATCAGGTGTCACAATACGAGGTCCATCGTCAACGTGATAGGCTTCTGGATGGGGAACCGGTACGCGGAGTCTGTATAGTCCATTGACATGGGGTATTGATCCAATTTGATGATGCTTCTTATCAAAGATGCGGCACTCCTCCTCCTTGAAATCAAGGGAATAACCTGCCTGTGTGATGCGACCAACAGAAAGGAGTGTAACTCCAAGATTCGATGCATGGAGTACATCCTTAACAAGGACTTTCATCGTCTGATCCTTCCCATTAGGAATTGTGATACACATGTCACCTTTCCCAAGTGCTTCGAACTTCTTCTTGTCTGCCACCATTATTCCTCGAGGCTTGATAGCCATATAATTCATTAATCGATGATGTGACGGAGTCATATGCTGTGTAGCACCGGAGTCAAAGATATCAACTTTGTACTCGCACTCTGAGTCGGCAACAGCTGCTGCGAGATTTCCAGAAGTAAGCGAGGTTATTTCTCCAATGATTTCTGGTGTGCTGATGCCTAATTCATCAGCTTCGTCTTCGCTATCTTCATCTTCGCTGTCGCTGACTTCCTGAAGTGCTGGCAGATCTGAGAAGTCGTCCTTGTCTTCTTCTTCCTCTGCAAACCATGCGGCATCAAACTCTTTGGCTTCCTTTGCCAAGTTTGCTTGTCCACGGCCCTTCCTTGGGCCTTGGCCTTCTTTTCCTCCTCCCTTTGCCCAACAATCTCTCGCCATATGTCCTTTCCAATGGCAGTTGAAACACTCCACCGGTTTCCTTGACTTCTTTCCACTATTCCCACCATAGAATGCGGCTTCCTTCTCGCCCTTTCCTGCTGACCTGACCTTTCGTCGGTCTGCCTCATCACTGATGCCCTGTAGCACCATATCGGGATCGAGAGCCTTGCCAAGGAGTGTCGATGCGCCTGTAAGCGCAGAGAGATATGTTTCGAATGAGGTAGGGAGTGATCCGAGGACTATTGCAACGAAGTTATCGTCGCCTGGGTCCGCTCCCATCGCGATGAGGTCCTCGCGTATGGACTGTAGCTTCGTTAGGTGAGTCTTTACATCACCTCCTTCTGCGCATCGCTCATCCTGGAGCTTTCAGCGCAGGTCAACCGTGACCATCTTTGACTTCTTCTCATACTCTGACTTTACCTTCTCCCACATCGCTTTTGCTGTTGCCTCACCCTTCACCTTCAGGAATAACGAATCCGAAATCACTGAGGCAATCCCCTGCTTGATTACGGCCTGCTCAGACTTCCAAATCCGGCGCCGTTTCGCATACTCGTTCAATGCCTTGGTCTCATCTGCTGTGGGATTCTTCGGGTCTACCACAGCTGGCACAATCGGTTCATTCGCAGTCATAATGTCTTCGAAATGGTCACTGAGACCCACAGCATCGATAGCAAAAAGGGATCGGTCACGAAAGAAGATCCAATTCGTGCCATCAGCCTTGCATGCAGGGAGCTTTGCGAAGTACTCGCCGAGTTTCGCAGTGGATGAGAAAGTGTTGGTGGACATGATAGATTGGTAGCGAGTGTATGCGAGGTGAGTGTATTATCGTTGAGATTTAGTTATGGCCGGGGCCCATAACCTATTAGCAGCAGTAGAGTGAAATATAAGAAGTAAGTATTATATTGTGATATAACTACGAGGCTTTTATACCTCAACAAATGTTCTAGTAAGTTCTATTGTAATTACTAAGTCATGACTGAAGGAATATTGTAGAAACATCATGCATCGACACGTCTTGTAAACGGGTAAGATCCGACCAACATCGGCTTGCTCTGCTAACATGGAGTTGTTATGCCCCATAATGCTTACACAAACTTGATACCGATCCTCGTTCACACAGGGTCTACATGTTCCTCCCATGTCAAAGAATCCATCAGCGTTCCCTGGCGCCTGACCACAGGTACTAGAAACCAAGTGCGGTGGTCGCACGGGCACCTACCCTAGATGCTTGTGGTAGTGGAATCGACAGCTACACGCATGATGCTCTCTATCACCATAAGGTTCATGTCGAAATTTGACCGACACGACAAGTGATGCCGTGAGATAAGTTCTTACTATATCACTGAAGTTATGCATCGATACCGTGCGTACCAAGCAAGCAAGCAAGACTGCCTCTAGTCACAAGTACCGTTTGACAATTAAGGTCTCCAGCCCTGAGGTTTTGAATAAGACACTGGCAGTTCGAGGTTTTTCTGGACAGGAGGTAGGAAAGATCCCGTACAGGTGGAATGCACTGGCATACGTACCTGTCGTAACTGCGTGCTTTACATCAATACATAGGTACCTTGAACAATGTGATTCCAAACAATGGGCCATTTGAAGGTCCATCGAAGTTCCGCCCGGTACCTTGGTCTACTGTCATCAAATTTTGGGAGAGATTTGTTCAAGTCAAGCGACACTCACATTCATAATATAAATAAGCGTTGCATAGAAGAAGCATACCTCCTCTTTAAAGGATATTAAACGAGCATTCATTCTGAATAAGTCCAAAAACAGCACCGATTACAAGTCGTTCCAATAATTGCTCGTAATGTTACCACCTTCGTTCTTGACGATATCCTGCTTCAAAACAGTCCTACAAAAAAAAAATTACTACTTTACCTATGATTCTCACATCCAGTTTTTAGCCTTCTCCCATACCCAGCTGGTTTTGGGCTCCGAATCTTTGTAGAAGACACTCATTCCTCTTCGACAAGTAAATCCAAGCTGGACGTTCCCAATCAAGTGTAACAGCCCTGCACAATAGTGGAATTCTTATTTTCGTTCCGTCGTAGGCCTCCCTTTCACGTCTTCAATTCCAGCTCTGCTCCATCCTATTCTCTTTGTACTTATATGTCCAAGCTTACCCTCTTGTTGCTTCCTGGAGAATGAACCATAAATGCTTCATCCCACGTTCTCACCATATAATTGAATTATCCATCAGTACGATGCATAACAAATCAACAGTGGACAATCTCTTGCAATAAGTACCCACTGCTTGACAATTGAGCGTGCCTACAGAGCTGGAGTTTTGAATGGGATACTGACAGTAGGAGATCCGGTTGTATAGGAGGTAGCAAACGTCTGGTACAGGTAGAATGTACGAGCGTACGCACCTGTCATTCTATGTGTTAAGTAACATTAGCCGAAATTCCATACTTCCTGGACTGTTATCATGCTGCGAAATGGTCTGATTCAAGTATAGTATTACACAAATTCCAATGTTGGGTTTTGCTTTCCACGGAGAATCAGGTCTCCGACTTGAAGGAGATTATGAGCAACACACCATGAACAAAAACAAGACCGTACCAATTCCAAGTCGCACCAGCATTCTACCTCATAATCCAACAAAAGGAAAACATTTTTATTATGGAGTCGCTGCTTGAAGCAGTCCAGAGAAAGGAACTTATCATATTATCATCTGGAGAGACGTGTCCTAAGTACTCGCGCATGGGCTGCCGTCTCTGGCTTTTTCTCACCTCGTCAAATTTGTTCAGTACTTCGGGGTGATAATTTTCCTAGCGTAAACTGATTTCTATCCCGTGAAAAAATTGCCAGCTCTGAGGTACACATGGACGTTCTGAATCGAGGCTAACAGCCTTATGTAAAGGTGGAGTTGTTAATTTTCGCTCCGTTGTGACTCTCATAAATCTTACGGTTTTCAATTCTTGCTCTTGTTCTGGCATCCTGTTTTTTATATACTTATAGTTGCAAGTCCGAAATCTCCCTTATCCATGGAGAATAAACCGCCAGCGGTTTAACTCCTCATCCTACAATCTGAACTGTGGTTTGTCCCTTCGACTCCGCAACCCGGTGATACGACTGGAGCGTATCCACCCGTAGATTTCGCGATTTGTCAATATATACTTATCCGAATCTATACTGTACTTGACTATTACAGAGCTAGGGTTGAGCATCCGGGCCGCTAGCTAGAGCTACAGCATGGCATCAGAGAATATATCAAGTGGGATTAGGACTTAGGAACAATATCGTGACGAGTCCGACCTACCAGCCTAATATAAACCACAAAAACAGGCGAATATATGCCATAACAGTTCCTGTTGCCAGCTAGCCAATAAACAAGGAGTGGGTATAAACAAATGAAACTGTGAATAGTTGCGATAGCAGACAAAACTGGTATCCGGTATAGAATAGCCGACTTCATCGGTATGGGCGTGGAGAAGACAATCGAGCCCTGACAAGTCCACTAGGGTCGCATCACTGATGTGAATATACTATCTGACGATCGATCTTCTCAGAATATTCTACTGGATTGCGTTGCATCAGAATAGTTCCATTGTGGAGAGCTAATAGTGGTCACCTAATCGTGAATCAGCATGAAACCAGGCAACGTATGGGTAACCATGTTGTTCCTACGACACAGCATTCGGAATCCCGACTGCGAGATGACAAATTAATATATTGGCCTGGATTCTTGGAACAAAGTAACTAGAACAGGTTGCATAGCACGGCGGTAGACTAATCCGCAACAATATTCACCGGTAGTAGTTTACTTTATACTGTATGACTAAATATCCGGGATCGGACGGACTTGTAGTAGTATATAAGTACTGTACATACGAATATACGGGAGGCTTCGCCACCCCGCAGTTTTGACCATATAGCACAGTAGCTAAGGTTGGAGCCAGAGGTATTAAGTCGAGTCTCGGACAAATAGCCTATAGCTAAGTCCACCAGCGAATAGAAACATACATATATATTGATTTAAAGTAACTTTGCGAGTCGCAGAGACCACAGTATATTCGAACGGAAACTTGAAGCGAAAAGGGCACAGAAGCCAATATAAGCCAGTGAGCTAAGGATAAGTGGCCAGTGCGCCCATATATCAGTCAGTGAACTGGAAAATAAGGCAAAGAGCCAGCTAGCTTCGAGACTTTGGAGTATATTCAGCATTCTAAGAATGAAGTCGACTCAAGAACGAATATATTTGATTCAATTACCCTATTACAAGACCCCATTCTATATTCCCGCTTCGTTGAAGTCGGATTTGGCTATGATATCCCTTTTGTTTCGTCTAGAGGATCAAATATCAAGGAAACTTAGACTATTCAGTTTGCAGAGGCCTTCTATCGGTCTCGAAACACCCGAACTTACATATATTGGTGATTGTGAAGCGCAAGGATTGCTTGAGATTTAGTATATACGAGTTACACTTCGTATATATTGAGGTTCTAGCTATCGTCGTACGGTTACCGAGCACATCACCGGCCACCTTAATCTCCAGGGCGTCAATCCTTCATGGTACAGATGAGGGTAAAGCGGGGCTCATCTCCCGACTCCGAGGATCCGGAGCCCATCTCAGTCCTGACATGCCCGGAGCCACTCTCCAAGCACTCGCTCTTGTTCTAAGTTTTCCGTCTTAGCCCCCAACTAATACCTCAGACTGGCAACAGTCTAAACTACAGAGCTCTTGTTGAGATCTGGGCAGGCCGGCATCACTCGTCATGATTAGTAAGTATAGAAATAGTACGAAAGATGGAGAAGATACTAGATTAGGTAGTAGCTAGTATATATACAAGTGAATAACGGGCAGACTCCTTGCGAGTTTGTAACCCAGTAGCCAGGGAAGCTACGAGCATATACTTAGTACCTCAACAGCTCTGTTTGGAATAGGTTCATCCAAGCTTCTATTATTCGAGTAGCAAGTTATGTATACAAACGTCTTCACTTCAGACTCCGAGGATCCGTAGTTAGTACTGCCTATCGGGCGGGCACACTCCGCCCGAGCCAGCTTAACTCGATCGAATACGTTACCAAGTTAGTACAGCTTCCTCACCTGCCTTATTTTGCCTGCATCCCGAAGTGATATTCTCTAAAAACGATGATCTACTCAGTGTATATACTACCTCTCTTCTCGACCTACCCTTAGTCTCTACGACCTTTCTCCATTCGTGCGGTTGCCCTCATTGTCTTGTACGTCTATATGAGTAAAGGGTCTCATGGGCGCGACCCTGCTTAACCCCAATTTACTTCTGGACCATACAGTCCCAATCACGATATTCTAGACCCGCGCCACACCATCTACTCTAAATTCAGCTCCCATTTCTAATGTATGTATCTCTGCCTACCCACCACGCTTCAGGCTTCAAGATTGCCTATTAACCGCAAGCACTGCCGGTTACCAGGGTCCCCTCCGACTCGGGAAACTAGCTATCTGCGGATCCATGATGTGGATCACTAGTTGATTTTCGCTGTTGGGACCTTTTTGATTTTGGTAGTCCATGATACATCACGAGTGACGAAAGAGACTACTGCGTGTCTCAGGGAACGTAATCCCTTTAATCAAAAACAACTACACCCAGAAGGCATCCTGGCCGAACACTGACTGACAGTGGGCGCGCATGTACTAAATCACTTGCGCCGCGATTTCATGACCTCCAGCTGCCGCCCACTGCTTACCCGAGCACCACAGATAGGTACCCGCACTTTGGTGGTGGTACTTGGGACCACCTCACTCCATTTGAGCCTGTCAGTCGCGCGAGCCTGGAACAGGGTACAACGAAGGCTAAGTGATGCGCCTCCAGAATGGAAGGAAACCCTGAAGCGTTTCGGATACGGACCGAGCATCCCGGATAGCTAACCAGGTAACGACGAAGAGGGAGATCCTCTATCCTGAATGGGGCAAGTAAATATGATACCGCCGACGTTGAGAGGAAAGAGCTGAAACCCAGCGGCGTGTTTTCCAATTGAGTCACGTATCTCTTTGGTTCCTTCGCCTAATTATGGTTTCTTGGCTACAGTTCTTCTCCTTCCCTAAGTTCCTGCCTCCAGAATGGAGAGGAAAAGAAGCCTCGTTGGGTCTCGGATACGGGCCGAACGTCCATAACTAATCCTGTAACCACAGTGAGGGAGGTCCTCTATCCTGAATACGTCAAATAAATACCATACCGCTGACATTGAGAGCAAAGGAGCTGAAACTTGGCAGTGATGCGTTTTAATTTTAATTTTTCAATTGAGCCATGTATATCTCCGGTCCGTTCGTATGATTATCGCACGTTGCCTCTCGACCACGTTTACGAGCGAGTTCCTCGGGGCGACTAGATTCGGAACTGCGTTGTGTTGTTCGGAAGGCTTTCAAGTAGTCCTACAGTTTGTGCACTACTCTCAAACATCGATTATTACTTCTTGACGACAATCTTCGTTTTTATTTCGTTTCAATGATAGCCCTCTGCCTTCCAATCTGCTTCACTCCTCCATCAACTTACCATCTCGGGTTTGCCGCTTCAATCGGGAAACAATCCATCTCCTGGTTTCGTCATTAAATAAACTAGGATAACATCTCAATCAACCGCCGTTCAATCCTAATTCGCGAGTCGTCAGGGATATACGGATACACAGCCGGTAATCATTGAGACGGTCCTCGCTATAACGAGGATGAGTATCAGACCCTCAACATAGGACGGGGCGCGGGCAGGACACGGGCAGTGTGGAATATAGGCAGGGCCGTCGGGTATCAAGGTACCCTGCCCATCACGGAGGAAGCTCTCCTCCGAGCAGGGCGGCGGGAGGATTGCGCGTCAGGATGGCCGGACTTTCAGCATGAGCCTAAGAGGCAGGTCTGAGTCATAGCCGTCGACATATCGTCTGTCATTGTGGGACGCGTTATGAAAGAGGGTATGAGTCATATAAGCATCCCTCAGATGTGCGTTATTTGGGTGAAAAGATCCGCGCAGGGCGGGCTGAGTTTCAGAGGTAGGCGGGGAATTTACAAGTAGCCGTAGGACGTTTTTGAAAAGCGCTATTGCTAGCACGGCGTGGTTCAGTACAAGATAGCGCTTTATCGCGCGAGGAAGGCTTTTATTGTCCTCGGGAAGGAATAAAAGAAGACGCGGATCGTAGAGTAGCGCCTTTGAATCTCCCTCGTGCCGATGCAGATCCCGAGAGAGGCCCAGTGCTCATAAAAGGGGGCCTCGGAGCGACGATGAACCCTAGTGCGTCCTCGAAGTTCAAGCTCGACCGACACTTATGCGTGAATAACTGAGAATATCCCCAATTAGGGCATGACGGTAATGAGTAGGAGAAGAGATCATCGTGGTTATCAGCAGATCTGCGCAGTCCCGGGAGCGACATTGCTGCGAAGAAGTGCCCGTGGGAAGAACGAGTACTGTGATATCAAGAACGCACAGAACTGGAGTGGATTTCCTTGAGTTCGGTTACCTGCCATCTATCCATTAACTTTTTCTTACATTATTAGGTGATGAATACTGTTGTCCATCACATCAGTTCAAAATAAACCTGTTCCCGTAGCCGTTATTTATCTGGTCGAGAGGTTTAGTCATCAAAAAGCGTAAAAACCAACTAGATATGTCCAAGGCAAACATACTTATCATGTCAGTACGAGGTTTTCGGCGAGCGGACGACAAGCACCTAACCCAAGGACTATTCTATAACTGGAGTCACCGGGCTGTGAAAACGGCAGAGAACATATTTTCTGCCAAGAAGTGAACGGTGACATAACTCCCGCCAGGATGTGATGGTAGTGGTAAAGGCGCAAGGTCCCAATAAGGAACCAACCGCCGGGAGAAAATGCTTCTTCGGTTAACTCGGTCCGGAAAAAAGGATCACGTGCACGCGATGACGACGCATCCGTCCGCCAACTGTCCGCTCTGCTGTGATACGAGTCACTCCCACTCGTCTCGCCAACTTGAATGTTGTGGCAGATATACACTGAGAATCTTTCCAGCCATACCCCTGGATATTTCAGCAATACTTCCCAAGAAAGAAAAAAATACACCATGCACATGCACGTAGGGCACGGCATGGATGGTAAATATCCAAGGCTAACTTATGGAGCGACAGTATCACTTGCTCATAGGATCGCTGAGTGTCATGCTTACACACGCTTGGGAGACACTTCATCCAGCCCCTGCGGAGGTCATCCATGACCAATGCGCATCATTCCCCGAATTTGAGGCTCCATTGTAAGGGCTTCTGCGATTGTTGCAGAAAGAAAGCTGTACACGATCTTTAATTAGATCACCTTTGAGGTTACCTTGCGTCCTCGTAGCAACGAAAGTTGTAGATTGACGTCGAACGTCACGTTCGTAGAATCACTTCTTCGCCAAGAGCATAGGTTTAACCAAGGAGCCAGAGTCAGGACAACTGTTTACATGCAGACCGAAAGCACTGCGTAAATAGTAACACAGCTAAGAGCTTCCACATATCTGCAGCTGTTCAGAATAAGATCAGACTCAGTGGTTTACTCGAGGGAAACAGTCAGGTGGCCGTAAATCCGGAAGCAAGGCAAATGACGTCATATTCAAATTCTGAACTTGGCTTCAATCCTGTATGGTCAATTTTATGTATTTCGTCTATGGAGCATCCTGTACGCTAGCGCCACTTCCTACTCATCTTATCCTTCTCTCCCATGACACTAGGTGCTCAAGAACCTATACTTGTGGCCTCTCCTCCTCGACGTCGCCCATTTTCTACCACTTCTTCGTCCTCATGCTCATGAACTCTAATCTTGAGGTGATCGTCTATATCCTCCGCTGAAGATGACACCGTTCGGTTCCACAGTGATTCCTCGTTTCTTTCTCTTCACATACCCCCTTCTTGCTGTTGTCGGTGACCTAGCGACAATCGCTGTGGCTTGTAGGACCCACACCAAAATCCGAAATTTCTGAACTGCGGGTGGCGTAGTCCCTTGAAGCTTGGGAGTTCGTTTTCCGTTTCTGAGGACCTACTGGATTCTCCCGTGGAAGTGCTACGCTCTTGTTACGCCGGATCCAAGTGGGATATATCACGTCTATAACCAAGGAGAGTGTCTTAACCATATCTCAATATCAATGAATGACTCATCTAAATCTTTAGAGAGAATGATACTCAGTCCCGAAAGAAATATGCGTTCAGGACTGCGGGGGAACAATATGGACTCAGACTCATATGATCAATTATTGCATTACATCAGTCAGAGATACGACACAGGTCGTCACCCAGTGCCATTCATAAGGGGTAACGAAGGGGAGAACTCCCGTCGCGGGTAGAAGTCAGCGATACATATATACAACCTCCGTCTCTCCTTCCCAGACCTGCCCTCATTTGACTCGTCACAACACTACGTATTCCAATCTCGGAACCCTGGAAACAGCATTCATACTCAACGCCATGACATTTGCTCGGTTCAGCCGCATTGAAACTCGCTCGAACTTAATTCGCCGGGGCCGCCTGCTCTATCAATAAAACACTGATTGCCCGGTGTAAATCTTGATGGGGATGATTTTCAGCCCCGGAATCTGGGTGTTGTATAGCCCGAATAAGTAATAGCCAAGGACCGCGGGAGAGAACGATGTAGACTGAGATTCATATTCGTTATTGCATTTCATTCGTTAGACAGTCGACCGCTTCTAGTTACCAGATGCGGCACGTAGACTCTTACCCGGTGCCTTTCATTAGCGAGCAGGCGCACTCCCTCGCTGCGCGTAAAGTCTGTAATGCTTGCAATCATCATCTTTCCTTCCTAGCCCGGCCTTCATTTGACTTGTAGCAATCGCACTATCTACTATCACTTACACGACCATCCAAAGCCTTGGAAACAACAACTCAACTCGATGCCATGGCACTTGCTCGGTTTACCAGTAATCGATGGACCATTAAGCACCACCCGATTTTAATTCGCCGTTCCTTGCCGGGGGCCGCCTCTATGAAATTTCATTTTGAACTTGAAGATTTTCGGGATTCTCCCCCTCCCACACCCCCTTGGCTATTTAGGTGTAAATGCCGGGTACCCGGAACCGACTGGTCGTCAGGCACCTCCCCCCGTTCCCGTTCAGGCGACATACGTCTGGAACTCCCCGATGTCAGTCAGTTTCCAAGTACTTCCGCTCTCAGGTTCCTGAGACTAGTTTGGTGTTCTCTGTGGTTTGACCGATGGCAGTTAAATTCACGGGTTATCTTCGGCGTTGGGCGTGAGGTGGGGCGAGGGTAGATCTATCGTCTATTGCGAGGTGGAGAGCTTCTGCGGGTATGGATCATTTAACGGTTTAATTCGCCACCCGGACCCGCGATGTGTAGCCAGGGTTGGGAGAATGAATAATAATAATATTAAGTGATAAGGATATCGACAAGTGGTAAGCGGTACAGTGTATCCGAAATGCCAGCGGATGAAAAGTAAGAAATAGTGAATGCCACAGAGACCGTCGGGTCAATGCATCCTTGCGTACAAACGCCTCGCACCGTGTTCATCCCTCACCTCGCTCATCCTACGCCTATCAAAGTCTCTCTCCCTGTACTTCTCGTCATACCCAGATGAACGATACACCTCCTTCCTCGTCTCTTCCTCCTCGTTATCGGAAGAAGTGCTCGACGACGACGACGGGTGCCACACGTATTCCGATTCGTTTATCCGAAGTTTCTGGTAGGGACGGCATACGCGCCACGAGGACGGATATTTGGGACCCGTCGCGGCGGCGCCGGGGGTGGTATGGTTTCGGTAATGGCGGCGCATATTGGAGTTGACGTTGAACCCCCTACCGCAGCCGGGAAATGGACACTGGAATGCTGAGAAATAATAAGCCAAAATAATATTACAGGGCTGCTGCGTAAGGCTCACGTGTAGCACCCGTATGTGTGTTGACGTGTATCCTGAGGCTACTGGGTCGGTTAAAGCGTTTGTTGCAGACCGTGCAGACGTGCTTCTTGTCTTCTTTGGCAAGGAGTTCTTCTTCTTCTTCACTGGATAGAGGACTAGACTTGTAACGTGGCGGCGGCGGGTATGGGAGCGAGGTAGACGATGCGAGTGAGGTAGAGGATGGGTCAGATCGCAGCACATTTGATGAACATCGTATGTCTCTGCTAGGCGGTGGTGGCCGAGGGGAATGGATCGCCGTCGGGGGAGCGCGTCGCCAGTTGGGCGGGCTGCGCAGCATGTGCTCTGTAAGTTCGTGTCAGCCAATCATCCAATAGGAGAAAGGACGGAGAGATAAATACCCGGAAACATTTCATGTATGCTCGGAAGAGAAAAAGTCATCGTAATCGTCAGTGGTTGAACTTGGGGGAGAAAAGAGACAAACACCAAAAGCGAGCCGGCGGTTATATAGTGCTCGCCTTGGCCTAGATCGGCAACTATGCGGAATGCCGAGATCGTCCCCGATCTGGATGTAACAAGATCAAAAATCCACTCCTGGAGACGAGTGTGGCGTCGTGGATCCATCATCAATATGCGTTTTGACGGTAGCATCGGTCGCATTGTATCCGGGGCGCTACTGAGACCGCACTGCAGCGGCATCGCAACCCGCTTTGATAAATCAGTAAATGCCCTTACATATGACTCAAAAAGAAATTCGATGAGTAAGATAGACAGATTTGGACAGGAGATACTCCGCGTCCAGCATTTTCTCCTTGAATGGTGTGAGCACGCAGTCATTGGATCAATCCATTCCAGACGCACCTCATGCATTCAGACCCGAGACCGACGGATCAGTATCATGATCGACAACTTCCACGCAAAAACTGATGGTGATCTCCGTCTAAAATGCCTGGGGTAGCATCCGGGGCTTCGTTCGTAAAAGGGCTAGAGAGCAGACAAACTGAGTTCAAACAGCGCCGTCATGTAAGGCGTCAATTGCTGTGACCAAAGAGTAGTTAACCATAGCTTTCCCCCACCTCAAGGACTCGCCGGTGTTTGGGAATTCTCATTCAGGCTCGAGGCGGTAAGCTATCCGTGCGTATCCCTGACGGTGTCTCGCCTAGTTTTCCCGTTTAACCGTTTGGCCGTGGGACCTGTGCATGGCGTTGAGACCGCCAAACCGGGGTGATATACCCGCCGTATATAACGGGAGTCGATATGATGGGGAATCAACTCTGAGAACAGAACAGCAAAGATCTTCTGACAGCTAGGGTTGTCGTCCATCAACAGAGGCCGAAACAGTATATGTATACGGAAACCACTGTTTAGTCGGAAAAAAGTAGCGTAAAAAGACTGTCACACGTAGAATTCCCAGCTCCGAACCTTACTCCGCGCGCGCCAATCATTATCATCAGTGAACATAATCGAAGCCAGAGAATACGACACATACAATGTGCTAAATGGAAGCATTAAGCCTAGAAAGTCTGTAAACAATTCCACAGAGCGTAAGCTGTCATACACAATTCAAGCCGCACTGACAGGCCGAGGTCCGTCTCGAAAGGAAATGAACGTCGCAGAGCTTACTAGCCAATGTATCGCGTACCTCAAAAACCTGACTATGCCATACACCCGCCAAATCTTCCATTTATCCACATAAAACGTCTGACCATGACACGTATGCCGACCGAGGTATTGACAGCGCTATAAACGACATGCCGGTTACGACGAATACTGGATAATGGGTTCGAGCTATGAATATATGGATACGCCACCCGACACCCAGGCTCACTTGAATATCAAGCTCATAATAGAGCTGTTTGGTGCTGCGCCGGAGATCAGAAGAGCGCTCCGTCATAGGAGAAAGGAGACCGTACAGTTGATGCTCCCGCTGGCCGTAAGTAATTGAACGGGGGACGTCAGCGCACGGCATGGATCAAAGCCCTGCTAGACACCAAAGAGTTAGACGATGAAGGTAATAATTAAATCCCGTAAATCTTCGGAAATGCGTGGGTTTTGGCATTTAGCAAGAGGTACGAAAAAAAAATTGAAAAAGATGGGATGGACCGTTAGCCATCTTCACTGTTACGTTTACACCTTGTCGGTGGGCGCTATGATGAAAGATGATGCAGACAACAACACCTGTGACAATGACCCACTCGCAAGAACATTGTCGGCGGTGATCATAGTCGGGAAAAGAACGAGCACAGGTTGGATTATGTAATCCAGTTGCCCTCAGTTCCGATCCGTCACGCCGCTTTACCAAGAATTACCCAGATGCTACTTTTCCCTGTTGGTATTCGAGATAGCCTTTGCCTCATTAATTTCGAGCAGTGTCAATCCTTTAGGAAGGTAGAGCGGCTCCCCCATATGAACGCTTTGGTCGATTCCGAGGATCCGGACTGTAGTACTATTACACCCACTCTACGCACCTTCTCCTTCCGTTCTCCTTCACCCAGCTTCCTAGTATAAACTTGACTCTATTGAACAGATACCCTTCCACATGCTCATCCATCCACTGGCACTTCATCGGAACTTTCTCTGATTCGCCTGAGGCTATTCCTGAACGAATCCCTACTAACTTACACGGTCCACCTCGATTGTAACCGCGTTCCCCCCTTGTACTTTCCTCTTATAGAGCGCATGGAGCTTAAAACTCACACGCGCGTGCATATCGATAAACGAGCCCTCACGATGGAAGAGCAGCCGCAGCTCGGATTCTAAGGAACCGCGGATCTCCCTACCCTACCTACCTACCTCTACGAGCCCTACACACCCCAGATCCTCCATTCCTCTTCCCGCTCCACGTTTCATCCCCCATATGACACACTTTCAGATGATACCTACACCTGTATTCAAACCCGGGCCGTTGCCAGGGCTCCCGGATAGCGAACCGTCCCCCTCCCCCTTCCCCCCTGCGCTCCCCTTGCCCATCAAACATGGCACAGGGTCACAGTCGATTTTCGTGGTGGTGTTGTTGGGATCTTTGATTTAGTATGTGATACATCATACATCACGCGCATAGCCCGGGGAGGAGGGACACGCGGATAGGTACCCGCCCGACTCCGGTTCTAGATTCATTTTTATCGACGTCGGTGATGCGTATTATAGCACCATTGTAAAAGTTATTCATTAAATGTTGACACCCGTCACGAGTCTAGATGGTGGCCCTCCTTTTCGAGCGGCTAAACTGCTGTGCGTGCATGCATGCATTCCGTCCTTAACCAAGTCGGAGTAGCACTCATTTCACCCGAAAAAGCATCTAGATTTGAGGACTGATAACTGATCGACCGATGTTCAGGACGAAGAGGAATTTCATTTTCTTTTCCGTTCCGCCTTGTCAACTTAATTGCGACCTTTCTATCTTCGCCTCCACCTCCACAAAAAGAATTATTGCTTTATTTCTTCCTAACAAGATCACAGGCGCATCGTCGCAATATCTTAAGACCGTGGCGTAAGCATCCTATTGAAGCCTCGGCAGCTCCATCTTTCCATCCCTTTCCGTTTCGCATGACCCAAAACCTTTCTCTTATTTGGTATACTTATAAGCCTCTCTCATTGCTGCGCATTCCCAGACTTTTAATGCCCCATTCATTTTGCTCAACACGAGGCGCAGGATACAAAGCCGATGATCTCTATCTATACTCATCAATAGCACACATTCCCACTCGCGAACTACGGCTACACACCCGCTCCGAGTCTCACGGGCAGGCCGGTAGATTTCAGAGCTGGAATTTTCTAGGTCCAAGAAACGGCGTGGAGGCGGGAAGGGGGACAGCGGTCGGACTCGATATGCCCTACAAAAAGAACTAGACTCGAGAGGGATGCGGATCACTCGCAGATCCCAGTGATAATAAACAGGCTCCTCGGAGGAGTCAAACCTGCACTAGCCGGCTTTTTTTCTCAGCTCTGGCCTAGAAGTTGAAGATCAGCGCACGCCATATCCCCGGAAGTGGCGTTCATGCGAAAGCGAGAGGGAGGGGAGAAATCGATTATCCCGTGGGAAAACCTGACGGCAAGGATATTGTCATTGCTTATGAGAAATAATTAGTATGGGAATTTCTGCGGTGACGTGGATCCCTAGTGCTTGCGGGGTGGTGTGTAGTGACGTCAAGAAGCTCCGAGTCGGGTGCTGAAGATCCCCCCCCTCCACCACCCATCATACATGTGCGTGTATGTACACAACTGCCGACGGCCGTATCTGCCTTTCTGATTGTGGCGCGAACCTCTCCCGCCGGAATCAACAGGCACTTTTTGTATTGCTGGAGCCAATAAGAATTGTGACTGTAAGCTTTGAGGTCCCCCAATGACAGGTGGATTTTGGGACATAGAACTCTAGTGCACCAGATCGTACGGGTTGCCGTGATTTTTCAACTCCTCCCGCGTAGTCTGATGTGGAGTTCAAAGATTATAGTGGCATACAAGGACCCAATGGTGACTCGTGACGGTGCACATCCTACTACCTTGGTCTCATCCGCTGCGTAACTATTGGAGTCCGGCACCCTAAACGTATTTTTATTACAGCACATATACCGATATCTTTGCATGATGAGTTAACTGTTCTTGGAGAACGTACGAAAGCGGGGAATTGATGCAAGGAATTGTGAATTACTGGAAGACGTAAAACCCTGAAGGAGGCCCCTGATGACAAGTATGAGTGGCAATTTCAGGACGCACTAGTGCTCCCGCAAGTCAATATACCACGCAGTCACTGTGCTAGCTTAATGTAAAGGGAAAAGAGATACGACCGCGAATCAGAACCAATACATTCCCAAAAACCAACCGCAGTGCACAATTCACGATTGCCGTAAATTTTTTCAATCCCTCCCGCGTATCAGATGTTGGGAGAGTTCACTTGAAGAATATCGTGCACCAGTCCCCGTAGCAGTTTAATATAATATGATAGAGACACAAGCGCGAATCAGAACCGTGCATTTAAAAAACGACTGCGGTGCGATATACACGATCGTAACGGATTGCCGTAACTTGTTCAATTCCACCCGCGCCGCGTATCTGATGTGAGAGGGGGGAGAGTTCATTTGAAGAATATTGTGCACACGACCCTAATAAGGGGGCCGCTGAAAGCGCCTAATGACTTTCATTCCTCGTCATGAATAGAAGTATTTCGACAGCGAGGTGGAGAATTCAGTATCCATCGATGCAGGATTCAGGACTAGTAGTAAGACCAAGTCCACATTCCAAGGTACACAAGCGCGAATCAGAACCATATGTTCTAAAGCGACCGCGATACAAAATTCACGATCGTAACGGATTGCCGTAACTCTTACAATCCCTCCCGCGTATCAGATGCGAGAGTTCATTTGAGGATTATTGGGCACACGACCCTAATAAGGGGGAACTCAAAGCGCCTAACGACTTACTTGATTGAGTACCTCCTCCTCGTTATGTATAGAGCTCTCTCGATAGCGGGTGGAAAATCCAGTATCCATCGATGCGAGAATAAAATAATGGAGGTAGGTCCAATTACCAAGTAACGCAGAAGCCAATAAAACTCCCAAGTCCCAGATCCAAGCGAGACGAGTAACACTCAAGATAGAAGCCTGATGAACAGAACAGATTCATCAAAGGTCCGTATCCGAGTGAGATTACTTCTCTGTAGATTCTTCTTCATCTGAATCTCAGGCTCGACGTGACGGGGAAAGCTGTACCTCTAGAGCTAAATTTACATTTCCTAGGATTGCCTAGTAATCACGTTGACGAATATTCCGCTGGGCACGTCCGATCCGCCGAATCGCGACTGATACTCAATATCTTCATTTAATGGCCATACCACTCCCGTCGGGGACGTGCGCCCCACGCGGGCTTTATAAACAGCTTTGGAAAGGTATTTCTAGATTCCAGCGCCTCGCTCGTAAGACGGGCGGTAATTTCGACATGATCACGCGCTCATTGCACAACAAAAAAGATCGAAGCGCGAATCCATATCAAGGCGACTACATCTTTAAAAATAGTCGATAGCTACCTACCTACGGTGAAGATTGACCTAGTAACAAAAAATGGAGGTTGCGAAAACGAGGCAGTAAATGAATGAAATGGGTACCTCGGGCGTCCGACTCGGACTCGGAGACATTACGGTGTTTTCGCGTTAAGTCCTAACGCTAGGCGAGAGCCCAGACCGACAAGTTCCGAATGACAAACGAATAAAGGTGCAATTGAGTTAGTAAAGAATACAGTGTGTAATCCAATGGTGCGTGAAGTATAATCATGAGGGAGGAAATATATGTAGCGATGAAAGCAAGAAACAAGACAGCGACAGATGACAGAGATGGGGAGAGATTATTAGCGGCTCCTCGCATATGAGTACCGCGATGTGGCTCCGTAATTATATTCGTCCCTCGCGTTGCTCATTCGGCGTCGGTCATACTCTCTGTCCTCGTACCGTTCTCTTCGCTCATACACTTGAGAACGATACTCCTCTCTTGCTCGATGAATTCTATGCATTGACTGCCGATCGTCATCTTCTTCATCGGATGAAGTGCTAGACGACGATGGAGGACGCCATGTGTATTCGGATTTCGATATCCGGCGTTTCTGACTCGGATGGGAGGAAGAGGATGGCGACGAGGATGGATACGAGGGGTGTCGGACAGAAGCAGAGGACGCGGCAGGAAAGAGCGAGGCTGCGCCGGGGTTGGTATGGTTCCGGTAGTGACGACGCATGTTGGAGTTCACGTTGAACTCACGACCGCAGCCGGGGAATGGACACCGGAATGCTGGTCGCACAAGACGATCAGGGATACTTCAAAAAGGAAATGAAATGGAGAACTCACGGGTAGCGCCTGTATGCGTATTAATATGGATCCTGAGGCTGCTCGGCCGATTGAAACGCTTATGACAGGTCGTGCAGACATGTTTCTTGCCCTCCTTGGTGCCGTCTTCGTCGTCTTCGCTGGAGATCGGGGTGGACTCACGGCGTGGCGGTGGGAAAGACTGCGGTTGGTAGGGCAGCGCCGCGGACGATGCGATGTGCGTGAGAGACGCAGCTGCCGGGTCAGACCGGAGGACGTCGAACGAGTAGCGTGTAGCGTGGGAAGGGATGAGCGTCGGCGGGGCGCTGCCCTTCACACGCGCTTCGGGCGGGACGCGCAGCAGATGCTCTGTAAGCCACCCAGTTAGCTAATCATTCACGATGACAAAAGGACGGGGGCAGGAGCTACCTGGGAACATCTCGTGTATACTGGGCAGGGAGACAGGACTCGTGTTCATCGTTCGCAGGAAGTGAGTGTAGTGTGGGGAGGGGGAAAGAACGAACGCCAATCAGCCGACGGTTTATATACTGATGCCTCTTTGCTTAGATCGGCAACTATCCGCAGTACCGAGATCTTCCCGATCCGGGTCTATCCCCGGATGGGGGGATGGGATCAATGACAATCATCTCTCTGACACCGCCCATAAGAATCCTGCTTTTGTGAGCTGGGCGAATGTGGGATCTTCGTGATTTCGTGAAGCAGGCATGCCGGCGCCACCATCAGCCTTCGGCGGCTGTATGGCTGCGTGGGTGCGTGTGACCGGGGGGAGGATCCCCATTACTATTACTATAACCCAGTTTCCCCATTTGAACCGGTTGCCCCTCTCCGTCCGGCGTCCGTGGGTTGACGTCACCAGGAACGACGATCTTGCTACGCCTGGAACGAAGCGAAGCACTGAAAGCCCCATGCGCACGGCGGCTGTTCTGTTCTGGAATGCGAGGTTAACATCTCCAGGCAGGCAGTTGGTTGGGCTTAATTATCGCAGCAACGTCACACTGCGGGCTGCGCAGATCTCCTGATTAACCACGGGCGGTGATCATTACCCTCTCATTCCCACCTCCGAGGGGACCCTCTACCAGCCTCTGGCTTCTTCCGGGATCTGCATCTGCGTGAACAAAGGAAGATTCTCACTCTTTCAGCTCACTCGCTCGCACTTGCTCCACGATCTGCGTCTTCATTTTTAGTCTTTCCGAGGACCTGCACGATGTGGCGCCACTTTGGCATCAATCCACGGCTACCAAGATATTTCCCGCGTCTCTTCTCCACTCTGCGCGGATCTGTTCATCCCCCGAGGTAGCGCGTCTATGACTCGTCGCCTCTTTCTAAACAGCACTATGACTCGGTTATCTACACAATCCCCTCCTGGTCCCCGAGTCGGGCGGATTCAGCCTTGCCTCGCCTTGGGGTTACCCTTACCCATGCCCGTGAAACTCTGATACTCCCACCATCCTATGTAGCCATATGATAATCACACGCCGAAAATAAAAGATCATCGGTTCGCTATCCGGGCATGCCTGACGACGACAATGTTCTGTTCTTCCTGATGAATTTCTTACCTGGCGAAACTCGTATAGGCCAACAGCATGAAACGACAGAAAGAGAATAGCACATCCGGTGTTGACAGGCATCGCCTCGGTCGTCCCATGAACGATTAACATCGCTGTAAAGGAGTTATATCGCCCTCCTCGGATAATCCCAAGCGTTGAGCTGTGGGTAATAGCGTAACAATACACCTAGCACTCCACAGCCCTCGCACACCGACTTGCACGCCAGATACTTCAAGAGAAACGAGGCAATTATCGTTTCTAGGAACCGAAGAAATTAAATCCTGACATGCCGGAACGGAAAGATAAAATGAAATTACGTCACCTCTTCCAGGCTAGCTCAAGGGCTTGTCCTACATTATTATTTCGCTCATTCACGTCGTACCTCCGGTACTCCCCGTAAGACAAAACCAGCTTAATTGCGATATATGATCATTTCAGGCTGGAGACCACTGAGATCTGTTTTGATTCCCAACATCATTATCACCAAGTCGGAAAAACCTAACTTAATGCTGTTCGAGAGATTAGCGCTGACCTCCATCACGGGAACATGATGTGAATGTGGATGATTCGTTCCTACCATCCTTCCCGGGCGCAGGGGATCGGATGGCGACCCGAGGGAAGGGGGAGGGGAGGGGGAGCGCTATCATCATCATCAAAAAAAGATCCCAACACGAAAATCGGGAAGGGGGAGGGGCGGGTTCCTTGTACCTGGTGATAGCCCGGGGTGGGAAATGGCGCTGCAATCGCAAGGGGAGTTTTACGCACGGAGGGGACAGTCGAACAAACCAGGAAGGAAAGGCGGGAAGGGATACAAGTTCCGAGAGTATGAATTAATAGATAGAACATGTACTATATGAGGATCTGAGACATGAATAGGACTGCGACTGGGAGAGGAAACTTGAGGGCGGGAAGCAAGAAGAACGACTTAAGGTCCGAGGTAATAGATTGTTCTAAGCTGCAATAAACGAGAGAAGGACTCCTGACTTCCTGACTGCCTAACAAAGAAAATAGACAAGAGCATAAGGACAGGAAAGCAAAAGAAAAAAGGCTATTTTAAGATGCGACAAACGGGAGAAGGACTCCTGACTAGCTAACAGATAAAAAATAGACGAGAGCATAATGCTCCGAGGCGGGTGGAGGGACCTTAGAACTTAGCATGTGGGAGATTAAATGAAGTGAGCACGAGTCCGGGTCGTTGGAGTCTCCGTAAGCTGAGAGTGTGTTTCACTCTTCATTTTTGTGGCGGACATAAGAGAACAGACCAGTCATGGAAAACGCGTATTGTAGAATATGGTTGACCGTGGGCAAAAAGCGAACCGACGGAGCTGAAAATGGGTTATGTAATCACTTTTGCTTTCCCTTCTGGCGAGGGACCTTAGAACTTAGCATGTGGGAGATTAAATGAAGTGAGTGGAACTTCGGGTCCTTGGAGTCGCCATGTGGTGTGTGAGAGAATTTCGCGATCTGTTTTTGTTGTGAAACGGAGGATCAAGTTCGTTCCCAGTATGTATGCATAGTGTTCAAGCCAATAGTATTGCGCTTGGCTGAGCTCTGCAAACGCATGAGGATCTACACTACAGTACCTACTTATATACTAAAGGACTGTTTACTAGAACTTTCTATACCTTTCCCCAATCTTCTTCCTTAATAAGACAGATCGGCATGATGCCGGATTGCCAAATTCCAACAGTTTTCGCAGTGGACATAAGAAAATAGTCGAGTTGCGGAAAATGCGCATGATGGTATTGTTGAAGCGTGGGCAAAAAACCCGACGGAGCTGAAATTGCTGAAAACGGGTTATGTAATCAATTTTTTCGCGTTCAGCTTCTGGCCTCTTCCTCAGAGTCGTCTCATTCCGGAGGCATGCACAATTTTGTTTAGATGTCATATGACGCTCAGTTTTCTACACCCCGGCTCGATTTTTGGAGCTCGCAGTGCTTCGTTCGACTGTATCACCCACACTTACCGAAACTCCTGCTTGATATAACTGCTCGAGGTACGCTCTTAACCTACTCCGTGATATGGACAAAGTTAAAATTGGCTGATGTGCAGGTATCGGGACCACCCTGTTTCGTCAGGCATAGGTAGTTCCTGAAGTAAGGCTTGGGGTACAGCGTATTCAACACGCTGAAGTCACAAGTGGTATGACTGGCACTTTCCTGCAAAGGGAAGTCGATCCCTCGAATGTGTGTCCTTCGTCTGCGCATTCGGTAATGATATAGATATGCAATACCACCGTGTCAATCAAGGTACACGGTACACGAGGGCCTTTCCCCTTGTTCATAATGAACGACATCGAACAATGCTATCAAGGAAATGTGTATCTGTGATACACGTCTCCTCGAGATGATTGTCATCCGTGCTGGTTTCTAGGTCTGATATTGACACGCTCTTGGAAACATAGCAACTTAACATTGTATGTTGAGAAGATACTCAACTGAAAAGCCTCCGAAACTCAATTCATCATGGAAAGCCCTCCTTCGTAACGGTGTTAGCCAGTACGTACGAACCGTATTTTTACTGTTCGTCTGTGAACCACAGATCTCCACAGGGGGGGCACCGACCATCTTCTAGCTTCGGCAGTTTTACAGAACTGATCCATTTTAAATCAACGGAAACCGGCTGCTTTGTTAAAATGAGCATATCAGCATAACGTTCTCTTCTGCCTTCTCCCAGCAACTTCTTTACGACAAGTCCAACGTCACCAATCACAATTAAAAGCTCCGTCACATTGAATAGAGGGTACGTGATACAATGGGCATGACTTGATCTTCTCGTGATATATGTCGTGTTTTTAAACTTTCAATGCATTAGCCTACGTGAGCGATGATCCACCATCATATCGTAGTCGCTACTCAATCGGAGGCTATATGTTTTTTCTTATACATACATGATTCTGGGCCCTCGTATCCCTGCGGCTCTTCCTTGTGTTGGTGGCTGGCTACTTAACCGACAACTCTCCGCACACGGCCTGCCGATTGACGTTTATTAATGAACACACGGCCCGCGCCTGACATATACATACTCGGAAGCGCAATGACTGCCAGGAGGATACGCCAGTCGGACAGACACCCATCCACCCCACTTCTAGATCGACAGTGGCACCCCGATCTGGAAATATAATCTCTGACTGTTGACACCAACAGCCAGCCATAAATGAATCCGCATTTGGACGAACAGCACGTTCGCGGGTTGCGCCACAATCAGAAACCCATATACCGGGTGTTATACACAGGGGGGGAATGGGTGCTTGTGAGTGGAGTGGACTGGGGGAGGGATTGAGGTTTGTGCGTGGGTGTTCTCGGTTCTTTCCCACGGACGGTTCCTCGCAGCAACGTCACTCCCGGGACTGCGCAGATCTGCTGATAGTGACGATGATCTCTTCTCCTACTCATTACCGTCATGGCCTATCCGGGGATATTCGCAGTCATTCACGCATACGTGTTGCTTGGACTCTGAGGCGGCCGCACTTGGGTTCATCGTCATTCCGAGGCGCCCTTTTATGAGCACTGGGCACTGGGCTTCTCTCGGGATCTGCATCGGCACGAGGGAGATTCGAAGGCGCTACTCTACGATCTGCGTCTTCTTTTATTTCTTCCCGAGGACAATAAAAGTCTTCCGAACCCGATAAATCGACAAAGAGCCATCTTGTACTGAACCACTGCATCACGCTAGGCAGTAGCGCTTTTCAAGAACCTCCTACGAACCTCCTACGGCTACTTATAAATTCCCCGCCTACCCCCGAAACTTACTCCCGCCCTGCGCGGATCTTCCCATCCAAATAACGCACATCCGAGGAATGCCTATATGACTCAAACCCTCTTTCACAACGCGTCCCACAATGACCGACGGTGTGTGGATAGCTTTCAGGCTCAAGCTCGGTTCCGGCTATCCTGACGCGCAATCCTGCCGCCCTGCTCGGAGGTCGAGGGCTTCCTCCGTGGCCGACGGGGTACCTTGATACCCGACGGCCCTGTCCTTATTCCACGCTGCCCGTGTCTTGCCCGTGTCACGTCCTAGGTTCAGGGTCTGATACTCATCCTTGTTATAACGAGTACCATAGCAATGATTACCGGCTGTGTACCCGTATATCCCTGACGACACGGGAAATAGGATTGAACGGCGGTGGATTGAGGTGTTCCTCCCAGTTCGCTTAGTGACGAAACTAGGGGATATAGGCCATGCACCCTGGAATTCTAGATGGTAAATCGAGTAGATTGGGATGCAAAGGGCTATCATTGAAACGAAATAAAAATGATGGTTGTTGTGAAGAATTAACAACATGTTTTAAGGTCGACGTCTGAGAGCAGTGGATAAACGGTACAACGACTCGAAAGCCTTCCGAGCAATACAACGCGGTTCCGAACCTAATCGCGGGGAGGAACTCGCTAGTAAACACGGTCGAGAGGCAACATGCGATAATCATCCATAGGAACCGAAGAGTAAGGCCGCGCGCCGTACCCGTATTGTACGGGTATTCGGCTTCCGTGTACGATATACGTGCCTACGCTGTGAACACCTCTAGCCCCACCGTACAATACGGCCATATATCTGTGGCAGTGTTACAAAGGGGAGGTACACCTTTCTGAGGACCTTAAATCTATGGCATAAATCGATAGCCCCTGAACTCTTTTTAACTGAGCATAAATAGACAACTTTATGGCCAGAATGCGCTCAGAAGATGTTGAAATATACACCATCTTGAACACTACAGTCTTTTGCACTGAAGTTAAGTCGTTTATAGTGACCTACTTAGCCACGAATACGGTCGTCACGGCCGTGATTCAATTACGGTCCGAAGCTGTGAGCCTCCTTGGCTATACTGTATACGGACAGTGCGCAGTCCTGCCGAAGAGATACGTGGCTCAATTGAAAGTAAATTAAAATGCATCTCTGGGTTTCAGCTCTTCATTCTGAACGTCAGCGGTGTTATACTTACTTGCCGTATTTGGGACGGAGGATCTCCCTCTCCCTGCTCTCTCTGGTTACCTGATTATCTATCGGATGTTCGGCCCATTTCCGAGACGCCTTCTTGTCCTTTCCATTCCATTCTGGAGGCGCATCAGTGGAGATCACTTACCCTTCTTTGCACCCTGTTCCAGGCTCGCTCGACTGACAGGCGCAATTAGAGTAAGGCGGTCCCAAGTATGCACCACCAAAGTGCGGGTACCTGTCCGTGGGGTGTGGGGCTCAGGTAAGCAGTGGGCGGCGGCTCATGACAGAGTCGCAGCGCAAGTGATTTAGTACAGGCGCGCCCAGTGACTACTTCTTGGGCCAAGGTGTCTGGGTGTGGTTATTTTTGATTAAAGGGATTACGTTCTCTCATACTCGCAGTAACATCTCAGATGAGGCATCATGGACTACCAAAATCAAAAAAGGTCCCAACAGCGAAAATCAGCTAGTGATCCACATCATGGATCCGCAGACGGCTGGTTATCCGAGGGACCCTAGTAACGCGCAGTGCCTTGCGGTTAATAGGCAGTAGGCAGTCTTGAAGCGCAGTGGGGGGACAGAGATACATATATTAGAAATGGAAACTGAATTGATAGTAGATGGTGTGGTGCGGGCCTGGAATATCATAGTCGGGACTGTATAGTCCAGAAATGAATTGGGCTTAAGCAGGGTCGAGCCTTTGGGACCCTTTACTCATATATACGTACTTACAAGACAGTGAGGTTAAGCGCTCAAAAGGAGGAAGATCGTAGAGACTAAGAGTAGATCGAGAAGAGAGGTAATATATACACCGGGTAGATCATCATTTTTAGAGAGTATCGTTCGGGGATGCAGACAAAATAAGGCAAGTGATGAGCTGCGCTAACTTGTTAACGTATCCGATCCAGTTAGGTTTGCTCGGGCAGAGTGGGCCCTCAAGAGAGGTGCGAACCACGGATCCTCGGAGTCTGAAGCAAAAATTGTATACACAACTTGTTACTTGAAGCGTTGTTGCGCGGAAAGTGTAGAAGATGAGGTGATCCTACTCCAATCAAAGTTAAGTCGTTTAGATCATCGCCAGGTAAGTACCAGAACAGGAAAGCTTAGAACAATAGCGAGAGCTTGGAGAGTGGCCCCCCGGGCCCGTCAGGACTAAGATGAGTTCCGGATCCTCGGAGTTGGGAGATGAGCCCCGCTCTACCTTCACGCTGTATACATGAAGGATTGACGTCCTGGAGGATCAGGTGCGGCTGCGGAGTCGGAGAGAGAAATGCGATTCAGATTGCAAGAATGAGGAGCTAAATCGCTGGCGCTTTACTCGCCATGGAAGAGGAGGGTTGATTGATAATCGTAAGTACTTCAAAAACACGGTGGACAAGAGCTAGAAATGAAGACCGTGAGAGATGAGCGCTGAGCGCGAGCCAGGGCGGAACGAAAAATAAGAATTCCACACTTACGTAAATGTTACTCTTGATTCAGAACCTCCATGCGTAACTCAGAGCGGACAATTTCTTGCCGGATAAAAATCAGTTTGGGCTAGGAAAATTCGGACGCCGAAGCAAAGAAATGTGATGAGGTGAGAAGAGGTCAAAGATAGCATGCGTGAGTACTGAGTACGCGTTTCTCCAGATGGTAATATAGTAATTTGCTTTTGTCTGACTGATTCACTGGCAGGCAGGGTTTTCATCAAAAAATGTTTGTATTTTGGTAGGTTATGACGTCGAATGCTGGTGTGACTTGGAACTGGTACGGTCCTGTTTTTATTCATCGTGTCTTGTTCATAATCTTCTTCGCATTGGGGGCCTGATTCTCCGTGGAAAACAAAGTCATGACCCGGATTTGTGAGATACCATACTCGAACCAAACTATGTTGCAACATGATAACCATGATAACACGTCTCTCCAGATGGTACTGATACTTACCTTTCGTCGGACAGCTTCAAGACGAAATATACAACCAGAAAAATGTTGGAATTGTTGTGGGTTAAGAGGTCGAATGATGGTGAGACTTGGAGTGGTACACTCTTGTTTTTATTCATGGTGTTTGCTCACAATCTCCTCTAACTCGGATGCTTAGTTCTCCGTGGAAAATAGACCCGTGACGTGATAACACCACAGGAAGTGCGGAATCGGCTGCTGTAAAGCACATGGTACGACAGGTACGTATAATCATACATTCCACCTGTAGTCGTCTTTGTAACCTCCTGTACAACCGGATCTCAAAATGTCGGTATCCTGCTCAAAATTTCTGCCCTAGTGGTACTTTTTTTTTTGTATTACTGCTTCAAGGCAGGATATTATCAAGAACAAATCTGGTATTTATTTAAGTTACGAAATAATAATTGGAATCACTGGTAATTGGCACGGTTCTGGCTTTATTCTATAAAGAACGTTTGTCTAAAGTCCTTTAAAAACGAGGTCTGCTTTAACTAGGCACCGCTAATTTATGATATGAATATATGTGTCAATTGACGCCAATCAATCTCTCTCAAACCTTGAATATAGTATACCAAGGTACCGTGCGGAATTTCGATGGACTCTTATTGAGTTTCAAAGCGCTCATTGGGTAGGGTTGCATTGTTCAAGGCACCTACGCATTTATTTAAAGCACATAATTATGACAGATATGTATGCTAGTGCATTCTACATGTATCGGACATTTCATAATACTTTCCATACAGACAGATCTGGAACTGCCCCAGTGTCTTATTCTAAACTTCAGCCCTCGCGGCCTCAATTGTAAGCGGTCCTTATGAGTCATGACCAAAGGCAGTCATGCTTGCTTGATACGCATCGTATTGATGCGTAACTTCATTTGTACAATGAGGCAGTAAGGTGGTTACAACTTGTCGTGTCAGTCAGACTTCTACATGAACCGTGTGGTGATCGAGGATATCATGTGTGTAGCTGCCGATTCTACCACAGGCATCTAGGGTGGGTTCTCGTGTGACGACCACGCTTGTAATAGGACCTGTGATCAGGCGCCAGGGAACGCTGATGAATGCTTTGACATGGGAGGACTCTCTAGACGCTGTGCGAAAGAGATTTAGTATCAACATTGGGTAAGTATTACCGGGCATCAGAAGTCCGATGCATGGGAGCTGACAGGGGGAATGCATGTGGTACGTATGAATGAATTGAACGTTGGAACGAGGTATGATTGCGCGTTAATGGTATCGGAGCGCCCATTAGCTGAATATTTTTGCCGTATTGTTCACACCGTCTTGTTGTGTGAGATCTGGCGCTACTCTGTGCTTGTGCTCGGAAGGTTATGCTCAGAATAGAGGATACACGGAAATACCGTGCCATAGTTATGCTTGGCTATGCTGCGTCCAATCTACCTGGGCTACGAAGGGGGGTAAGTCCTTCAAACAGGACCCGTGCGTTCTTACATTAAGTTTTCATATATTTTATACAATCCAGACTTTTTTGGCATTGACTTGAGCTCAAAGCGCCGACAGACCACTACCTAGCGCTTGATTCTTGTAGGAACATCACGGCGCGGCCCGGTCGCGGTCCGATACACTTTGCACGTAAGGACGGAGTTTGCCGACGGCGCCTTCTTTCACTTTTCGCCATTCCATAGCGCGCTTGGTCTTCTAATTTCCTTTCATCGCTCTCGTACTTTGAGGTCTAGGATCAATATATGCCTACTCTGGAAAAGGTTGAGGAACGACGCCTATGTCGGAATGGATTGTGCAAGAGATCAATATCAGAGGGAGATCAGAGGTGTGTCGTTCTTGAATGGATTTAGACGTGCCGACGCTTGCTAACATATCCTTGATATTGGCGCACCGCTATTCTTGCCGCATCTTGTTAGATATCATACGCATATTCTGGATCCTGGTTGTCCAGGACGATCACCTGACAAAGACTTGGTCCGTTCTGTCAGTTCTTTCAACGAGGTGGGGAAATGTTGGTTGATCATGTGGAGGTATACTAAACTTCTTAGCAGGTGAACAATGTGGAAATGTTCCATGGTCATATCGACTCATTTCCAGAATCAATACCCGTCATGAGTGGCCCTATACGAACCATGGTTGCGATGCCACCGACGTACAGACGTATGTTGTTAGCAGGTTCTCAATATAGCATATACCAGTTCTATGAAACAGACTAGAAGCGGTGTTTCTCCCTTGGGTATTGATTAATGCTGATGCTTAGTAGAATAGTACCACCAGCATCAATGCCTTTTGTTGCGCCGCATATATGAAGCAATCCGATACTAGGATCAGCGACTACACTGAATGAAATATCCATAATTTTATCGCGCTGTTGATCAGTGACTTAGTCTAGGATGGCGCTGAAATGAAGGCAGTTGCAAGGCCTCTACAGGATTGTTTCAGGCTACAGGCGAGAAAGACTATCACATTAGAGGGGCGAGTTTGTCCAGATACTCATGCAACTCATACTAATCAAGTTTCTGCTACCTGTCAGGCGATAATCGAAATGAAGGGGCACTTGTTCTCTCAAGCTCTCTGTATGACGTAATTTGACTATGACTTTGCGAGCTCGATACATGACGCTAAGGGCCTTTATTCATTACCGATGATGAAGGAAGCTTCAAGGGCCAGGCCCTTGCTGTGTACTTCGAAAGGTCTATCGATAATGGATCGACAGCGCCACCTCAAACGAATCCGTCTCCAGGACGTTCCGGGAGTATGATTACCTTCGATCTTCAAGTTGGGCCCTAAAACACATTCAAATCGAGAATATCTCGGCACTTCGAGGTAGTCGCCGATGTAGAAAATAGTCGACTCGACTATATAACCCTCGGCGGATTGGAGTTTGCTCTGACCCCCCTGCCAAATACCGCCTCCCTCTCCGGCATACATGAGTCGTTCCCAAGTATTCATCTTTTTATCTTCCTCTCTTCTCAGATTAGATAACATGTGATAGGACACCAACTGCGCACCTTGCCTGGAGTGCGACGTGTCCCATCGATGCTGATCTCTCCCTCCGAGAACGCCCAGCCACTTATTAATCACAGCCGATACTTATTTGGCGTCCGCCGGCCCGATCCTGCATCTCCTTCACTCAAACGTAGGCTTTCTCCGCTTCGGACCCATAGCAACTGGAATCATTGCCCCACTATACGTAAGCGTACTCCTACCTCAAGCAAATAAAGCGAAGACGTGCTTGGCGATCACGACAGGGAGCCCGTCTGTACAGCCTGCGATAAGCGTTTCAATCGACGGAATAGCCTCAGAATACATGTTAATACGTAAACAGGTGTTACACGTCTGTTCCATATTACTGTCATGATGTCTAATTCTCGGGTGCGGTAGGAGGTTCAATGTCAACTCCAACGTGCGTCGCCATTACCGAAACCATATAAATCCCCCCAGTGCCTGTCTTATCGTAGCTCCGTTGCTATCATCGCCTTCACATACGCTCTCCTCGTCTCCCTCTCCGGCATCCCTCGGACCTGTACAATGAATATCAGATAAACACATCCGTCACCATCGTCGCAGGTATCAGTCACTGCGTCCAGCCATCTCTTCCTAGTCTTTGGTCTGCACATCATGGGCCTTCCTGTTTAACTCTTGCTTGCATCTCTGGTATGTATGCTCTCTTGGCATCTGCTGCATAATCACCATATCGGTTTGTCTTGTTAATACTATCGTCATTTGCACTAACGTGATAGTGAAGTATGACGGTTTCTGCTGTTCCCTTCTGCTGTTCCTACTCAGGTGTGACCAATGTAACTTCTCGTGAATTACCCATGAACTAAGACGCACATTGTTCACCAGCTTGAGGACTTGGATGAATTGTAATGTTGATATATCATGGTCTCCCTATGTCCATATGGTGTAATATCTTGGGCATTGCTTGTCCCTCTCTACACTCAATGATGAAATATAGCTTCCCAACAATCAACCAACACACCCATCGAAACCGGTCTCTCAGGTTTCTCGCTCCCTCACCATCTCAGAAATCAAGCATTATCCTGAACATCTTCCATTCTTAAAAGCAATTACTTCTCATTCATCTTCTGTAAAGAACTGAACCAAGGCTGAATCTCGCATACTCCATTACTGTGATCGCTCACTCACCATTGGCCCAATGAAAACCTATCCAAAGAATTCTTGCCTTGATACTCATACAGTCTCATAACACTAACATTAACGGTGAACTTGACCCTTTTGGGAACGCAACAATTCCCTCTAAAAATTTGGATCACCTCAGAAGTGGCTCATACACCTCAGGCTTGTGTACTCAGTTTGATGTCTTCGATGCTGCATATATTTGATGAAGGGAGTCGCTATATCTCGTACCAAATACACTACCTCCGATAATTTACATTCTAGGAGCCCATTGCTATAGATTGATAGATTCACAAGAAGATCGTGTCCATCTACAGCACCACAAAGATTACTGATCCACTGCTGCATATGCCATGTTCCGAAGTTTTGACCCCTCTAACTTATAAAGAGCAACAAGCCTCAGATTGCTCAGATTCAAATGATTTCGTCCGGGGGTCTGTCATATCAATAAGTTGTGTAGCATGGAAGGTGAAAGACAATCTCATATTAGCAGCAGTAGAGTGAAATATTAGAAGTAAGTATTGTATTGTGATATAACTACGAGGCTTTTATACCTCAACAAATGTTCTAGTAAGTTCTATTGTAATTACTAAGTCATGACTGAAGGAATATTGTAGAAACGTCACACATTGACACGTCTTGTAAACGGGTAAGATCTGACCAACGTCAGCTTGCTCTGCTAACACTCCCCCTCAAGCCAAAATCAATCCAAGAGCCTCTACGAAGGGTTTGAACTTGAATGATGCGAGTGCCTTGGTTAGGATGTTGGCAGTCATCTTGGAAGTTGGACAATAGATGACTTCGAGTGTCCTTTCTTGAATTTTCTCACAGATGAAATGATATTGAATGTCAATGTGTTTCGTATGGGCATGGAACTGTCCAAGTTCTGCATGCGCGAGTGATATGGCTGACTGATTGTCACTATAGATGATGAATGGGATGGAAATCGGTCCAAATAATTCAGCCAAGAAGTAGTGATACCACATGGCCTCTTTTGCTGTGTAAGTTAGAGCAATATACTCCACTTCAGTGGTTGATAGTGCCATGATTTCCTGCTGCTTCGATGACCATGAGACTGTGGCACCATTGAGAATGAATGCATAGCCTGATATGGCTTTGCAATTCTCAAGTGACATTCCATCGGCATCTGTATAGATGTCATGTCGAGACCATGTGTCTCATTTGATCCATCATATGTAAGTCCCAGGGTGCATGTACCCTTAAGGTACTGCAGCACACATTTTGCTGCATTCCAATGGGGATGTCCAGGGTTATCGAGGAAGCATGATAGAACACAGACTGTGAATGCAAGATCTGGTTGAGTGGTGGTAGAAAGCCATACTAGGCCACCAATGAGTTCCCTGTATGGGACATCTTGCATATCAGCGATGTCACTCAGAGTGTTGGGACATTGTTCCTGTGATAACTGAGTTGTGGGATCAAGTGGTATGGAGACTGGTTTGCAATCAGTCATCCCAAATTTCCGCAGCATTGAGTCAATGTATGTTGTCTGTGAAATTGATAATGTGTGTTTCTCACGATCCTGTTTGACTTCCATTCCAAGAAGCCAATTGAGTGGTCCAAGCATTGTGATCTTGAATATTTGTGTGATTTCTTCCTGAATTTCATTGATTAGGGTAGGGGATGTGCCGGTGATTGTGCTATCATCAATATGAATAGCCATCAAAATGATATTGTCTCCTCTGATGAGATGATAGACTGCATGATCATTATGAAGCGCATGGAATCCTAATGTGGCAAGTGGTGTGGTGAGCTTCTCATACCATTTTTGACTTGACTGTTTGAGCCCATATATAGTGTGTTGGAGGCAGATAACTTTGTTTGGATTTCCATTGGTGTAGTGTGGTGGCTGTTTGATGTAGATCTCTTTGTTGTCTGAAAACTCGCCATTGAGAAAGGCAGCAGAGTAATCAAACAGCTTTATATCCCAGTTGTGGTGTGTAGCAATGGACAGAATGGTTTGAAGAGATGATAATTTAGCAGTGGGTGAGAAAGTCTTGAAGTAGTCGACACCTTGTACTTGAGTGAAGCCATGAGCTACAAGATGTGCCTTGTATTTATCGATTTCTCTGTTAGCCTTGTGTTTGATGTGAAGTGCCCACTTTGATCCAACAGTATTGCATCTGATTGGCTTGGGAACAGGTCCATCTCCAAATGTGCCTGTCCTCTGCATTGCTTCCATCTCAATGTCCATTGCCTGTTTAAACAATGGCCAGTCCTCCCTTTTCTTTGCTTCTTCAACACTTGGCTCATCCGACAGGTCTCCTAAAGCCAAGTATGCATACTCGCTAGTGTCTGAGTCAGCAGCTGACTCAGACAGGACAAGATTGGCAGCTTGACGTGTTCGAGTGCCTACAATGATGTTTTTTACATCAATTTTGCTCAAAATGTCTTGTGGTGCAGTCGGTTTTACTGGCTTTGATGTCGAACTTAATGGAGGGGTGTCTGGTGGTGTAGTGAGTGGGGAACCTGGTAGAGAAAGTGGCGCTGGTTTGGATAATGCAGATGTGTGCTGGATATTTTCAGTCTTCTTTTCGTTGCTAACTTCTGCATTCTCCCCCTCATTCAGCACTCTGTGAATTCCTCCTTCCCTCCTGCGCATTTCTGGGAATTTAATGCTTCTTTCGGTGCATATGGTGTGATTATGTGGGTAATAAATTCGGTGTCCATTACTTCCTTGGTCAAAACCAAGCCACCAACCCTTGTGAGCATGTATGTCAAGCTTTGAACTGTCCTCAACATGTACCCAGACTTTGCAGCCCCATTCTTGGAGATGTTGCAAGTCAGGCTTCGATCCGTAGAACACCTCATATGGTGTACAGCCACCAATAGCCTTTGACGATGTCCAATTCTTCAACCAAATTGCATGCTTCAGTGCCTCGCCCCACAAGTTCTTCAGCAATTCTGCAGCATGGAGCATTGCTCGGATCTTCTCTAGGAGTGTGCGATTGAGTCTCTCAGTGACTCCATTATGTTCAGGGGTGTCATGGACTGTGAAGCGATGCTGAATTCCTTTCTCAGCTAGGTAGTTGTCGAAATTGTGGCTCTTGTACTCCCCTCCTCCATCCGAATGCAATATTTTGATCTTGATGCCATGTAACTTGTCCCATCTTGCCTCAAGATCCTTGAATGACTGCAACGTCTTGTCTTTTGAGTGAAGTAACATGGCTACAGAGTAGTGCAATGTGTTGTCTGTGAAGGTAACATAGTATTTCTTGTGCTGGGGTGTCCCGATAGTTGCAGGTCCCCATACATCGCTGTGAACTTGATCACCTACTCCCCCTGACACATCGTTCTCCCTCGACTTGGAGACTGCTTTCCTAGTCATTCTACCATGCAGACATGACAGGCATTGATCCTTCGAGGTAGGGCTTCCTTCATCAAGCTCTAGACCATCAACTAATTGATCCTTGACTAGCTTCTTTGCTGCATCGACTGGAAGATGACCCATCAGATGATGAAGCTCATCAGGTGTCACAATATGAGGTCCATCGTCAACGTGATAGGCTTCTGAATGGGGAACTGGTACGCGGAGTCTGTATAGTCCATTGCCATGGGGTATTGATCCAATTTGATGATGCTTCTTATCAAAGATGTGGCACTCCTCCTCCTTGAAATCAAGGGAATAACCTGCCTGTGTGATGCGACCAACAGAAAGGAGTGTGACTCCAAGATTCGGTGCATGGAGTACATCCTTAACAAGGACTTTCGTCGTCTGATCCTTCCCATTAGGAATTGTGATACACATGTCACCTTTCCCAAGTGCTTCGAACTTCTTCTTGTCTGCCGCCATTATTCCTCGAGGCTTGATAGCCATATAATTCATTAATCGATGATGTGACGGAGTCATATGCTGTGTAGCACTGGAGTCAAAGATATCAACTTCGTACTCGCGCTCTGAGTTGGCAACAGCTGCTGCAAGATTTCCAGAAGTAAGCGAGGTTATTTCTCCAATGATTTCTGGTGTGCTGATGCCTAATTCATCAGCTTCATCTTTGCTATCTTCATCTTCACTGTCGCTGACTTCCTGAAGTGCTGGTGGATCCGAGAAGTCGTCCTCATCTTCTTCTTCCTCTGCAAACCATGCAGCATCAAACTCTTTGGCTTCCTTTGCCAAGTTTGCTTGTCCATGGCCCTTCCTTGGGCCTTGGGCTTCTTTTCCTCCTCCCTTTTGCCCAACAATCTCTTGCCATATGTCCTTTCTGATGGCAGTTGAAACACTCCACCGGTTTCCTTGACTTCTTTCCACTATTCCCACCATAGAATGTGGCTTCCTTCTCGCCCTTTCCTGCTGACCTGACCTTTCATCGTCTGCCTCATCACTGATGCCCTGTAGCACCATATCGGGATCAAGAGCCTTGCCAAGGAGTGTCAATGTGCCTGTAAGCGCAGAGAGATATGTTTCGAATGAGGTAGGGAGTGATCTGAGGACTATTGCAATGAAATTATCATCACCTGGGTCTGCTCCCATCATGATGAGGTCCTCGCGTATGGACTGTAGCTTCGTTAGGTGAGTCTTTACATCACCTCCTTCTGTGCATCACTCATCCTGGAGCTTTCAGTGCAGGTCAACTGTGACCATCTTCAACTTCTTCTCATACTCCGACTTTACCTTCTCCCACATCACTTTCACTGTCACCTCGCCCTTCACCTTCAGGAATAACGAATCTGAAATTACTGAGGCAATTCCTTGCTTGATTATGGCCTGCTTGGACTTCCAAATCCACTGCCGTTTGGCATACTCATTCAACAACTTTGTCTCATCTGCTGTGGGATTCTTGAGGTCTACCACAGCTGACACAGTTGGTTCATTCACAATCGTAATGTCTTTGAAATGGTCACTCAGACCCATGGCATCAATAGCAAATAGGAATCGGTCACAAAAGAAGATCCAATTCATGCCATCAGCCTTGCATGCAGGGAGCTTTGCGAAGTACTTGCCAAGTTTCACTGTGGATGAGCAAGTGTTGGTGGACATGATAGATTGGTAGCAAGTGTATGTGAGGTGAGTGTATTATTGTTGAGATTTAGTTATGGCCAGGGCCCATAACCTATTAGCAGCAGTAGAGTGAAATATTAGAAGTAAGTATTGTATTGTGATATAACTATGAGGCTTTTATACCTCAACAAATGTTCTAGTAAGTTCTATTGTAATTACTAAGTCATGACTGAAGGAATATTGTAGAAATATCATGCATCGACACGTCTTGTAAATGGGTAAGATCCGACCAATGTCAGCTTGCTCTGCTAACATCTCATACTTTTCTGAGCAAATGAAGAAGGTCATAGGCTATGTGTCATGCTAAGCCCAGTGAGTTGTTGCGCTGTGAGCACACTGCAGCATATGAACCATTTTGACTACTCCATTGTATCCTGCAGCCTAAGAGCAAAAAGTGAGTGTAGTCCATTGTATACTTGATTTGGGGTTCTCACTGCAATCTCCACCCCATTGTCCAATAGCAGATGATGTCTTTTCTGGATCACAAGACAGAAAAAAACTGTTGGCATTGGCCAGGATACCAGGTTCCTTGCAAAGTAGGCAGTATATGCACTCCTGGAAGACCCAATGCTTGGTCCAATGTGTCAGTTGATATGAACGGGATGGAACCTTGGAAGGGAATAGAAGCGTGCTGGTCCCCTTGAGGACAGTGAAGATAAATGACTATGGTGGTGTTTTAGAGACAAAATTAATTATGTATTTTTTTTCATGGCTATTCCAAGTATTTCAAGGTAATTGTAGGTATTTGCAGGTAGTTGTAAGTATTTCAAGGTATTATCAGGTATTATCAGGTATGTCGAAGTAATGCAAATTCCAGCAATCAATACTTTGACCAATTTCAGTAGCATACTTCTGAATACTTCTACCTGCTTTTACCTGGCTTTACTGAATTATTGATGATCTGAGAAGTCAGTCACCTGCAGTTTCTGAGGTCCAAATACAATGTCCATATTTCTGATCCATAGTGTCATCTATTGGTAACAGGTCGGCCCTCACCGGTCGGAGATGTATGATATATGCTTGTGAACCCTGAGGACCCTGGAACAGTCTTTCCATTTTGGGCCTATGCCAGAATGTGAAGTATTTCCTGGTATTCTTAAGTAGTGCACTATCTCAAGCTGTTGCCTATGGCATTCTAAGTCTGTACCTGTCATTACTTATGTTTACCTTGCTTTACCTCTGATTACTTACAAATCCTTCATAATACCTGCATTTACCTGTGAATACTCATTCCAAGGCAGAAAACTCGAAAAATATGTGATTTTGTCTATAACCCACCATGATAAACAACAAAATTACCCCCATGAGCCTTGCATACTGGCAGAAGGGCTACCAGTTCTGTGTCAGTGCAGTCCCCTTGTTGTTGCAGAACTTGACAACTGCCTCTGGGGTGCCAGGTGGAGGTGAAATAGCATTTGTCCAAACTCTGTATGGGCATGCAATCTGAGAATGCTGGCCTGCACCTCTTCTCCACAGAGTAGTGATTTCCAGGTGTCTAGATAGTTTCTTCAGAGAGAAATCAAATAAAAAGGGACAATATACTGACCGTGTTGTGTTCTCTAGCGCTTCAGTGTGGATTGAGCATTGGCCTTGTAACATCTATCTTTGCTCATTATTCAATGGTCCTTGAATGACTTGATAGCCATCCAGGCCAAAATTAATCTGATGAAACAATCAGAATCCAAAAGGTGGTAACACTCTGCAAGCGCACCACAGGAGGTGATGAAGGAAGTGGCGGGACATTCTATAAGCCAATACATGAGAACATTGAATGGTCCTGTTCAAGAGATATGCACCAGCATCTTGCAGAGGTCAGAAAAATGAGGAAGCGTAGTGTTCTGGGAGAAGCATGAGATGGGCGATTTGAGGAGACAGTTAAGCTCTTACCTTCAATAACATTGCATGTTGGAGGTAAAATATGGGGAGTTCTATGGTGTCCCACAGAGATTTATATGCTTAAGTAATGCCACCCTGACATTGTGCCAAAGGGTCAAATGACAAAAATAAAAATAATAAACAAAGACCTCACTGTGCAGACTATATGGTGGTAGTTGCCTTGTCATACAGGAAGGATAAGCCAAAAGATCATTGTTGTGTTAATCTAAATAAATTGAAATATCTTCATATCCCAGTGTGGAAGGCCTCTAAAATGTCCTGCAGACATCTTTGCTAAAATAGCACGCTACACATCTTTTTGTCCATGACATTGTCCTACGATTTCAAAAGGAAATTATGTGTTATGCCAGTGTACTGGTCTCAAGATTCAAAAAGAAACAGGATGGGTGCCACTAAATCCAGAGGTATGGTTGAAAATATTCTCCATGGAGATCTGCGACAACAGAAGGTGGTGAGACAAATGGGAGTCACTCATATCATGACAGAGTGGACAGTTGGTGGTAGGGCCAAGGGGAAAACCTATGGAGGGTTGGTCCCCAGTATAATACCTATGGTGGTCTGGAGAGGGGGTTTCATACATGTATTATACATAGTATAATACCCTGTCATGTGACATCTGAAATATTTGATTTTAAAAAATATTTTCCTCTTTCTCAGTATTTTTTTGGGATATTCAGGGCATTTCGAGTCTTCCAAAGGTTCAAGTTAGTTCCATGTCTCATAGGAATGGATGTATCTGATTGCAGAGGCAGCTACTGGCTCTGAGAGCTGTCTGAGAGTGCCAATTTCATCACTATATCACAACTTAAAGGATCTACGTGATTGGGTATTATACATAACAATTACCCTCCTGGACACCTTAGGTATAATACATGGTATAGTACATAGTATAATACTGTATAAAACCATTTTTGGTAAATAACCTAGGTTTTCCCCTCAGCCCCAGTTGGTGGATGGACGCATTGTCATCACATGCACATGATCCCTCTCCACCTTTCAGACTAAGTTAGCCAAAGAAACATTTTCTCCCAGCGGTTCCTTATTGGGACCTTATGCCTTTACCACTACCACTACCATCACATTCATTTCTTCCACAAAGACTCCACAAATTTTCAATGTGTGCTCCATAACTACCTCTTCCTTCCCATCACCACCAGCACATTTCCCTTTTGCTTACCTTCATACTACCACCCTTTGCCTTGCCCTCATGACCACCTTCAATACTCATGTTTCCACCCAAGAATCTGAAACCAGCTCTACCGACAATGTCTCACCCATCGCCCCTTCTCGAAAACCCCAGTTTTGACCATCTCCCTCACCCTCATGCTCCATTTAGGCAGTCAGAGCCACCTTTGACTGTTTTTGCATGACTCCAGCTCACTGCATCTGGACTGGATCAGTCCTTTTTCCACTCACAACAGGGTGAACCATGGGCACAGACTTCTTTCCTTCAGTTTGTGTGGTGACGATGACTGCTCCTGCTGCACTGTTCAATAAACAGTGTCTCATGACAGAGTGGTAACAGCTTCTTCTTGCCTGCAGTTTTGTTGTGGTAATGAGGATGGCTCCTGCTGCTGCTCTGGCATTGTGACAGAGCTGTCCTTGTTGCTCGTGTCTCATTGGTGGTGATGAGGATGACCCCTGCCACCACTTTGGTGTTGTGATGGAGTTGTATCTTGTTACTTGTGTTTTGGTGGTGGTGTCAAGGATAGGCCCTATCACTGCACTGTGTATGCTCACCCCCTGGAGAAACTGGCTGTATGCAGTTTCCATGCTTACCTAGGCGTGTCCATCCCCACACATAGGAAAGCTGATGTCTGCCTGTTGTCCTCTTCCCATGCTCTGGCCATTGAGGTTCTTCAATGGTCCAAGTGCTGTCAGCCTACAGTGCCTCCAAACAAATGTTTGTGCTGTTTTGTCACATTGGCTTTGTGGTGCATCTCAAGCTGTGCGTGATGATATGCAGGTTATGTATCTGCCTATAAATTTCGCAATTTTGTATCTAAAATGATCACAATTGCTAAGTTATAATTGGACTTGTCAACAGAGAGCTAGAATGGAGACTTTGTGTTGCTAGCTAATGGCTATAGCAATGCACTGTACAATATAAAGCAATGATTACTTAGTGTGTAGCGACGGTACCATATTGGATTGGCTCTACATGCTGGTATAGTGCACTAGGACCACTGAACAAGTAATGCAACACCATCAACCCATGTCACGACACAGTGGAACACATGTACATGCATATCAAGCCACCAAAACCAGAAGTAAAGTACAGAATAAGCTGTGAACTATCACTGATATGTCAATACACAGGCACTCCCTGCCCAAGACATGTCTACAGTACTGGAAGTAAGTTGAAATAGTGACTGTATACTAGCAGATGCCATGAACATGAAACCTTGCAGAAGAATTCCCCAACCATATGGAAAGGAAGCAAGGCAACAGCACGAGACCTTGATATGTCTACAGAAGTGTTATGTCCCTTGTATGTGTGTCGCATTTACTGCAGACATGCGGTATTCCAGAAAGAATAAGTTTGAAAGCATACTAGACTTGAATGGCCTCCCTTGCAGGGTGAATATTCCCTTGATGTAAAGAAATGAGATGATGCAACAAGGCTGTCACTTATAGCACCTATGGTCACATTGATTATCCTGCAGTTGTGCTGACTCAGAAAGAATATAAGTTAGAAGATTAACATGTCTTGGATCAGTGACATATAGACCGATCACCCCAAAGTGGATTATGATTAAAATGCAGTGCAACCGCTGATTGCACCAGCTCAGAACTCAGTGTCCAGTGCCCATACAATGGTGTGACACCTACTGTAAGAATGCATGATGGAATAGGAATCTTTGCAACCGGGTATCCAGCCAACAAGTCTGGCAACACATCACTTATTGCCTAGTATGAGTATATGGAACAAACTACGTCGCAATATAGCACTAAATAAGTAGTATTACATGTTGCATTGGCCTATAAGTCCGTCATGCCCTCGGCCCAGACCTAGAAACCCTCAACCCAGTAGTAGAACCCTATACCCAGGTGCCACTTACTAGTAGTTTATGACCAACACACCAAGATGGATCGGACCATGTACAGTATTTAAAGGCCTCATTGTTGTAATATACAGGAGGCAATGCCCTCCCCCAGATTTGACCCAATTAGCAGAGAGCTAGGGCAAGTTGAAGGCCTGAGTGACGCCTTGGAGTATTTGAGTAGTTGGCTAAGTTCGCAAAGACTCGCAATCCCTAAGACAAGTGCCTACAGCCAGTGAGCTGGGTCATGTTGAAGGCTTTTGTGTAGTCCAGTGTTCGTGGTAGCTATTCTTTAAGTCCACCAAAAGTATAGAATAAATAAAAGAGTACTTGAAGTAATATGAGATGAGCTGGGCCAGTGTGCCATCATTATCATAGCCAGTGCGCTAATGTGAGATGCCAGTGTGCGCTAAACCATAGCCAGTGTGCTAATGAGGCCAGTGTGCCTTCGAAACATCTTTGTGTCAAGCCAGTGTGCTTTCGCATCTCATATATTTTGAGTCCCAAACCAAGGCTTCACCTTAAGATAACTTATTGTCCCTCCCACCTGTTCATCCTTTGTAGAGTCAAATTGAATAGCTTGAATATCCCTTAGAAAGTACAAGTAAACATCATCACAACAACTCCCAGACCAGTCGCACTGCACTTTACAACAGAGTATTCACACTTCCTCCCATACTAGCTGGTTTGCAGAGGCCTTCTATCGGTCTCAAAACACCCGAACTTAAATATTGGTGATTGTGAGTGCAAGGATTGCTTAGGGTTTAGTATATATATGAGTTACACTTGTTGTATATTATATCTAGAGTTTTCCCAGTGCTGTTACCAAGCATATCAGTGACCTGCATACCATTTTTTCCATGACATTTTCTCCCTTGCACCTGTTGATTTCCTATGCCATTGGTGATTAGCCCTTTCAGCATGTCATGTTGCTTATTCTCTGATAATGAGCATGTCATCATTGATATGCTTGGTATCAGGCTACCTGTAGATTTTGTGAATTTTATACAAATTAATGCAAACTACTAGCTGTACTAAGGACTAGAGTGGAGACTTTGCACTGCTAAGTTGAGTCATCTAGATCAGTGTTGAAGCACCTAAAGCTGTAACAGAAGAGGAAGTAAGAGAAGACATCTAGACGAGTCAACTCTACAAGCCTTTCGAGATTACTTGCTATTCCCTGTTTTAAAAACAGACTACACATAGTCACCACACAAACGGGATCTCACTGTATCTAGATGAACCCAAAAACCAGAAGTTAGAAAACCTGAACTAGATTAGCTTGTCAAACTCGACAAAGCTGAAAACCACTTTGAATAGTTACTAAGTCATGACGGAACCAAATTCCTCCATGAACTTAGCCTAAAAAGAAATGAATGAGAAACCCTGAACCCTGCATGAAAGAATAGCCTAGTCAGGGATCTGAGGTACCAGTCTAGATCATGCAAGTGATCATGACCATACAATCTCAGTACCTCGATCGATCCACAATTGGTGGTTACATCCACTGGGATACTAAGGCAATTAAACAAGTACTGAATGAATAGCCACATGGCACCATAGGAAAGCAGAGGCAGGAGTGCCTACAGACCAGTATGGCACTCCTAGGCAATAGAAAAACCTGTTGCCTCTCCATATAACTGAATGGATATCTCGGAATCATGCAATTCTTATAGAATAATTACTCATTGTTTGTATTACTACACATAATCACACTACTAGTAGTCTAGATAAGCAACTCCTGTACCTAGACGTAGAATACTATAAAATACCATCACCTATACACACAACAGGAGGAAAGCACTCCCCTGTGTTTGTGCTAGTGGCCCATAGCTACCTAATCAAATAACAGATTTAAGTGCCTGTCCTCAACTGAGTAATCTGTTGCTAAGTCACCCAATAAGAAAGAACAAGTAGTTGAAGTGAAATAAGCCCTAGAACACTTTGAGTTCAAACAATTGAAAGAGTCAGCATACTCTAGAGTCTGTGTGCTCTTTGCAAGTCTGTGTACTTGACATAGGATCTGTGTATCCTTTGTAGAAGTCTGTGTACTTCTTTGTCTCAAGTCTGCAAGCTTGTGTTGAGAGTTAGTGAACTCTAGAGCCTGTGAGCTCTTTGTAGAACCTGTGTGTTCTTTGATTGTTTGAGATAAGAAGTAATCTAGATCAGCTATTGCTTGCCTAGACAATGTTTGTTCTCTGAACTAGACCAGTTCCTACCTACCTATTAAAACCCCATGTCATTATAATTCATTATCTTGACTAGTGTATCTTGTGTAAACATCTTCTAGATCAGAATCAGAAGTAGTTTTTGAATGCCTTACATTGAATTATCAAAGTCTAAGATCGTACATGAGTGCTTCTACTGTACTCAACCTCGAACTTACAAACATTGGTGATAGTGTGAGTGTTTAGAGTGAGAGTTAGTCTCTAGATTTCTCATCTAGAGTTTAGTTTTCCTTTGAGCACTGCCCATTACCAAGCACATCATTGTCACCTGTCATTTTGTTAAATATGTTTATGATATCTTCAAGGTATTTGGGGAGGTTCCTGTACTTCGCTTGTGATGCCAGTCCCTGTATTATATACATGTCTGCTTCAAACCTTACAAAGATGCGTGGAACCCCACAAAGATGCTCTAACCCGCGAGACACACTCAACAGTGTGATTACAACAGCATGAGCCTTTGTGGCCACAGTGCATGGCACAGCCATGTCAGGGCTGTGGGCCTGGCCATTCCTTATTGGGACCTGGTGCCAGTAACACTACCACTACCACTACCATCACATTCTGGTGGGTAGTTATGTCTCTGTTCACCTTTTTGAGAAAATATGTTCTCTGCCATTTCACTGGCTTCCAAAGAACAGCAGGGCTAGGACTCCAGCTGTGGAATAGTCCTTGGGTTAGGTGCTTGTCATCCACTCACTGAAAATGTTGTACTGACCCTACCACCCAGGTATTAGAATATGGGTGTACAATAAGTATGTATTCCTTGAACTTATCTAGATTATGGTTTTAATGCCTTTTGATAACTAATCCTCTCAGATCAATAGCGGCTGCAGGAATAGGTTTCTTTTGAACTGATGTGATGGACAACAGTATTCATCACCTAATAATGTAAGAAAAAGTTAATGGATAGATGGTGTGTAACAGAACTCAAGGAAATCCACTCCAGTTCTGTGCGAACTTGACGTCACTGTACTTGTTCTTCCCATGGGCACTTCTTCATAGCAACATTGCTCCTGGGACTGCACAGATCTGCTGATATCCACAAGGATATCTTCTCCTACTCATTACTGTCATGTCTTATTTGGGAATATATACAGTCATTGATGCTTATGTGTTGCTCAAACTCTATGGCAGCTGCACTGGGGTTCATCATCATTCTGAGGTGCCCTTTTATCAGCACTGGGCTTCTCTTGGGATCTGCATCGGCACAAGGGAGATTCACAGGTGCTACTCCATGATCTGTCTCTTTTATTCTTCTCAAGGACAAAAAAAAGTCTTCCTCATGCAATAAAGTGCCATCTTGTACTGAACCGCATTGTGCTAGGCAGTAGCGCTTTTCAAGAACATCCTACAGCTACCTGTAAATTCCCTGCCTACCTCCAAAACTCAGCCTGTCCTGCATGGATCTTTCCTTCCAAATAACGCATATCCAAGGGATGCTTATATGACTCAAGCCCTCTTTCACAACATGTCCCACAATGACCTCATAGAGGAAGGCTTTCATCTCTAATGTTACTTGGTTCTCATCAAATATTTGTGTCCAGGTGTCAAGCTGATGCATGCTATCCATTCTACAGTGTGTGGATAGCTGTGACTTAGCTTTCAGGCTCAAGCTCAGTTCCAGCCATGCTGATGCGCAATCCTGCCACCCTGCTCGGAGGTCGAGGGTTTCCTCTGTGGCCAACAGGGTAGCTTGATACCCGACGGACCTGTCCTTATTCCACACTGCCCATGTCCTATGTTCAGGGTCTGATACTCATGCTTGTTACTTATAACGAGTACCATCGCAATGATTACTGGCTGTGTATCCATATGTACCTGACAACTTGGGAATTAGGATTGAACTGCAGTCAATTGAGATGTTCTCCTAGTTCATTTAGTGATGAAACCAGGTCATTAATTATGTATCCCGGTTGAACCTGCAAAACTGAGATGGTGAGTTGATGGAGGAGTAGAACAGATTGGAAGGCAGAGGGCTATCATTGAAATGAAACAAAAATGTTGATTGTCATGAAGAAGTAATAACCAATGTTTGAGAGTACTGAATAAACTGTAAGACGGCTTCAAGGCCTTCCAAACAATGCAATGCGCTGATGAACCTAGACTTCCATGGCAATGGCACACCAAAAACTCGAAGAGTAATGGTTAATGACGGTGCAGACCAGTTATAAAGGTACTGTGTTGTGCGAGTTGTTTGGGGCACCTCCGTGCGACCTAATCACTTCCTCTAGATGTGAGTTTATACTGTGACTTTTCAGTCAAGCAAGTAGCACTCAAGCGATCGAGTACTAAAAGGTTTTGGCTGTAGGCCAGTGATAATCTCGATAACGAGATAGAACAGAAGAGGGTATGACATGAATACCACAGGTCCAGTGTAAAAGAAGGAGAAACGACTAGACGAGGTCTCTAGATGAAGGTCCTATGAAAATAATGGCGATAATGAAGCTATGTGTGCGGTAGACGGTTTATAACTGGTGTAGTGTTGAAATACTGAAGGGGGCGATCCTAATAATGCCAGTTAATGGTGGCAAGAGCATGAAAGTGAGTTTATGTCCGGTGGGGCGCAGCGATGACGAGTGCTGGTCCTATACGAGACGAAATATACTGAAGTCGATGTTGAAAGCTGAGTCTACTCAGAGACAATCCTATCCTATGTCAATGTCAATCCTATGCATGCAAACCTATCCTATCCAATCCTATCCTATCCTATGATGGTGTAAACCGGTGTTGAGTCCAATACAATCCTATGTGACGATGCTGATTCCTATGAGTCTGCCAGAGACTACCCAAGTGGGCTGCAATAAACAATGTTGAAAGTAAAGCCAAATAAAACTCCTATGGTATGAAGATGAAGACGATTCGATCCTATAAAACAAAAAGAGGCGATGTACGACGTGAGCATATGGTGTTACACGCTAGATGCGAGTATTAAACCAATAATGATGGGGTGCAATCAAAGGTGCGACGAGCGACCGAAGATAATGCTAAAGCCGGTCAATCACAGTGTAGAGTGTGTTTCTCAAAGAGAACAAAGGGGTGCAAAGCTAAAGATGGTGTAAAACCAGTCCATTGCTTATAGCGAGCGTATGGGGTGCAAACAAATGTTATTGTTCGTGTACTGCGCTATGCGAGAAATATGGTCGTTAAACCGGTGCTAATGAGTGTAGCAAGAGTGTAGCGATGAGAATATAGCCAGTCGTGAATGGTATAGTGAGTGCTAATAGCAAAGTAGCTGGTAGTTAGATCTCCCCCTACTTCTACAATTTTCTATGGATTTTATACTACCAGGGATATTTATTAATAGAGAGACTTAGTAAAGCTGTAAGGCTGCAGCTTTGTAACGATTCAAATGTCCATATGCATCGCCGTAGTCACTTGTAACAGCTAATCCTTAGCGTTACTGAAGACAGATAAATTCACTATATCATGAGTTGTCACAGCAGGGTTATTGGGATGCTGTTTGGACTGTGGACTGTGAGGGTACGGTGGAATTACTGAGGTGAACGAAAGGAATAACGCCTTCTAGTGAGCTGGGCACAGCGATATTATCAACGCCGGTTGTTTGGATGACAAGAACTTGATGATTATTGTGGTAGGGCAATTGTCAGTGGGTATGACCTCATATAATGAAAGGATCAACACCGGTCCATTACACCATGATGCACTGGTGATGCAGTCCTGATGCATCAGTGATGCATAGTTCGCTTATCATCAGGGTTTGCCTGATCAATCAATACTGTGCCTATTCGTGATGGCATATGAGTTAGGTCGCAAAACAAGTTGGGATGGATATTCTTCATTATAGCCGGCCGTTGAAGTGTCAAAGAGGTCCTATAATGGTGCATGCACACCGGTGTTATCATTATAACCGGTGCTAAGTCGTTGTCACTTAGAAATGACAAAAATTGCGAATTCTGAGTGTACAGAGCCTAGAGGCTCATCAGCACTTCCAAATCTAGTTGCTGAGAGGAACTCGCTCATAAACGTGGTCAAGAGGCAAATGTGACAATCATGCAAAGGAACTGAAGAGATACGTAGCTCAATTGAATGCAAAATGAATAACACCACTACCAGGTTTCAGCTCCATTCCTCTCAATGTCAGTGGTATGATATTTATTTGCCGCATTCAGGAAAGAGGATCTCCCTCTCTGTAGTATCTGCTTATCTATGGATGGTTTGGCCCATATCTGAGACCCCAGGGCTTCTTTCCTTTCCATTCTGGAGGTGCGAACTTGGGCAAGGAGAAGAACTCGCTCAGAAACATAGACAAGAAATTACAATTATGTGAAGGAACCAAAGAGATATGTGGCTCAATTGGAAGCAAATGAAAACAGACCACCACGTTTCAGCTCTGTTTTCAATGTTGGCAGTATCATATTCACTTGCCATATTTGTGACAGAGGATCTCCCTTTCTCTGGTAACCTGATTATCTATCAGATGTTCGGTGATACACATGTTGCATGTCTACCCTTAGATTTTGCGATTTTGTATAAGATATATACATCCCAGAATCGATATCTACTTGAATATGAGAGCTATTGTTGAGGCTTCGAGCAGATAGCTAGGATCCTGTGCAAGGAATGAAGATATAGAGTCGAAATACAGGACTTAGGAACAGTACCTTGAAGGATTGGACCTACCAGCCTGAAATAGTCGATCTCTAATAGGTCTAAACAAGCAGATATATGCTATAATGTCCTATTCATGCATAATCCACTTAAACCAGAAGTAGCTAGTCCCTTAACAAGGTTGACTAGCCCCCAGATGAAGGGAATATTCCCCTAATGCAATTAAATAGCTGTGACTAGTTGTCTATGGTTTGGAGAATTATTCCGAGGCAGTTGAGCTCTGGAAGGAATAGATAGAAGAACTTCCCAAGTTCACATTCAGCAGCAAGTAATTTCCCTCATATGGCAGAATATTTGCTTTTATATTGAAGATATGAAGTGACTCGCCAGTACTATCTATTGATAGTGACTTTAAACCTGTAGATACTCTGCAGACGAGTCGAATTCCAGAATAGTAGGCCATGAGGCTCACATCAGTGATTGGAGTATCCATATTAATGGATCAATTGATCAGGAATATTCCATTGACTGTAGCCTTGACTAGTTGCCTAGAGATAGAGAATGGTGACACATTCTATGATGCAATAGCCTGGGCAGAAGGTAAATCGACTGGTAATCAAGCTATTCAGCTTCGCAGTTCCAGAATCCTTCCTAGTCTGGTAAAGAATGATAGAATATTTCGATTCAAGCGACCATAGATCATCCTGGAAAGTGGACTAGAAAGTACCTAGACCATTTCGACCAGGAAAACCCTCAACCCAGCAGTATGTAACCTAGATACAGTTGGATATTAGCTTATCCAGTATGACTATTTATCCGAGATAGATCGGACTATGTACAGTATATAAAGGCCTCCTAGATGTAATATACAGGAGGCAACACCCTCCCCACAATTTGACCTTATAAGTGCAGTGCTTGAGGCGATTCAAGGGCCTTGGAGTGAAACCTCAGAGTTGTAGAATAGTCGTTAAGTCCCTGGGAGCTTGCCATCCCTTAGAGTTGCACCTTAGCCTGTGTGCAGGGCGATTTGAAGGCCTTTGTGCTTATCCCTTGGATGAGATGAGTATTTCTCAAGTCCACTATATATATATAAAGAATATATCGATATTATTGGAATATTTTCGAGTTTGAATCGGCCAGTGAGCCATAGTATCAGCCAGTGAGCTGCAGACGTCAGCCAGTGTGCCATAGTAAAGCCAGTGTGCTATATAAATCGGTCTAAGTGCCATTTAATCTCAGAACCCGAAATATTTGAAGTCTCAGGACACAAAGTTGTCCTTAATATATTGTATTTGCCCACAAACCAGTGCTATATTCACTAAGTCGAATTGAATAGCTTGAATACTCTTTGAAACAAAAGAACAAGTCATAATAGTCCTGCTTCCTGCTGGAATAGTTGCACACTTGGCAGAATATTTGATCTTCCAACCAAACTAGTCGGTTTGCAGAGGTCTTCTATCGATCTCAAAACACCCGAACTTATATATTTGGTGATTGTGAAGTGCAAGGATTGCTTTGGGTTGAGTATATACAAGTTTCACTTGTATATTTGCTCTAGTTTAGTCTCTGCACCATTACCAAGCACATCAATGCCAGTTTTTGATTCGTCCCAGCTTATCTGAATCTGCATGAAGCCCTTTATCATCAATAAGATGACCAAGGCAATCCATCTTTTCAGCATAAAGTTGGATCTTTTCTGCTTTCATAAATAACTTGTTATCTCAAAGCTTATCGAATACAAGTTTTAGATGCTGTTCATGCTCCTCAATGCTATCACTGTAAATGAATAAATTGTTGAGGTACACATGCATGAAGACTCCAATATAGTCTTGGAAAATCGAAGTCATGAGTTGTTGAAATGTGGAAGGAGCATTACAATCTCCTTGCTGCATTACATTGCTCTTGAAGGTTCTGAAGATGGTTGCAAAGGCTATTTTCCATACATCGGAAGGGACAATTTGCACCTGCTCATAGGCATTTGAAAGATCAATCTTAGATCGTAGCTTAACTCTGGCTACATCAAGATGAATTGTATCCTGGTCTGGGAATGGTGTAACATCCCTTTCTGTATTCTCATTGCATTTCTGACAATCTACAGTGGTTCGGATGTCTGAGCCATCTTTTTTCGGGACGCATAACATTGGAGCTGCCTGGGTAGATACACATGGTTCCCACCAGTGAGCTCTCTTATACTTTGCAATTTTTTCTGCCAGTTTGCCCTTCATAGTCAGGGCAATGGGGTAAGTAATAGTTGTACTTTGCCTTATCATTAATCAATGGGATTTCGGGATTTACGGCTCAAAGTGGAGGTAATTCCTCTGGAATACCTCCCATAATATCGCAGTATGATTCCATCCATCTAGCACAAAGACTAGGGATATCTGCAACTGAAGGAGAGGTTATATCCTTTGTCTTATTCCTATAGAGCTCAGAAGTTGCATGGATGGCTTCTTCAATTGAGATCTTTGGAATTGAATCTTCAGTCTCTTTACTTTGAGATTCTGGAAGCCAGTCTCATGTAAACTCCTGTACCAGTTCATTTACTTCAAGTATGTGTTGTCTATCCTTTGGATTCGAAGGATCCAAGGTTGGGGCTTCATTTACTATTTTTGAAAGGTCTTCTGTTGACACAAAGTCTTCCAGAGTGAGTAAGACACATAATTGACGATTCAATGGGGGTGCCAGCCTTCCCTCATCATTATCTTCATTGATATCCTCTACAGTTGGCGCATAACATGACCATGGAGGTTCCACTATGTCAGAATGAGCTTCTTTTGTGCTTTGGCCATGTAGTCATTTCGACTTAGGCTGTATAGATTTATTCTTCTTCATTAAAGGTTTCGAAGCTTGATTACTCAAAATTCCTTCTTTGGATTTTCTTGGGCGAGGTTTAATTTCTACTTCCTCATCCAAGCCGAAATGGACTTTGTTTGATACACATTTCGCATATCTTCGAGTCATTTCCTTGGTTTCCTCCCCCTCTGAAAGAGTAGGAGCAGGAATATGTTGAATATGAATTGTATTGTACTCAAAATCAAGTGATATACCATGTTTTTGCATAAAGACAGTCCCTAGGACTGCATCATAGTGGTCAACATTTGCAATATCGAAGTAGTAGTTGTCACTCGAGATGGATGCACAAGCAGTACCAAATTTATAGGATGCATTACAACCATGGCTGATCTGTGAGTGACTTCCTTTTGTTCCAAGTTGAAGTGTAATAGGCTTCATCAACTGGAATATGTCTAATTTTGCGAGATGAGCAAAATCTGGGCTGATAGCATCGGCTGTACTCCCAGAATCAAAGAGAGTATATGCTTCACATCTATTGATAGTGACCAGAGCAGCAAGGCAACGATTCTCCGAAGCTGTATGCTTAGGATGGGATGCAGTCCGAGGTACATGGGATTTTGTAGGCTCAAGTGTTGGTCGATATCCTTCAATCTTTCCATCACTTGTATGATCTGTTTGGATTGCCCAAAGGTATTCAGGAAAATCCAAGGTATATTCATCATGAGACTCCATTCCATCGCTTTCAGAGTCTGAAATTGAGGATGAGTCTTTGCTAGATGTATCATGATCCATGTAACAATCATTAACATGGTTAGATGAACAATATGCCCCAGAGGTGTCGGAGTAATTGCTATCTTCTTCATAAATAAATCCCATATGTTCATCAGCAGTACCTGCATCAGAGGTATACTGACTTCCACCATATGGGTCTTCTGCCTCTGAATTATTGGCAGACTGGTGCCCAGAATAATTTCCAGGCTCCTCTTCAGAGAGGTTAGTCCAATCTGGTGTATTTTCAACATCTGTATGTGATTCCTCATCTGAGGGTTCATGGTCTGATGCTCAATTGTCTGGGGAGTTGTCATCCACAATGTGGTACAACTTCTCACCAGAATTCCATTTACCATAGTCTGGGCATGAAGGATCATTAGAATAATGTCCCTTCTTTCCACAGGAATAACATGTAGGGGTTTTTGAAGTTGATTTCCCTTTATCTCTTGAACTGTTGTTATGCGATGATTTATTCCTTGAAGGTGTGTGATCCTTCTTGGGTTGATCATGTATCCTCTTAAACTTTTCATAGCCAGAATTGGGTTGAGTGCTATGGTGCTCACCCTGAACCTTCTTGAATTTACAAGATGATGGAGAATGCCTCTTCTTTGAAGTTTTGGCATTCTCCTTGGATGATCTATGAAGGCGAGATATATGGTCTTGCCTTTGCTGACTGTAATATCATTCTGCACAGATACCCTTCTCAACAACAAGGGCATGTTGCATGATATCATTCACAGACAAAACCTCAGCTGTAAGACCCATGTGAGTGACTTCCTGATGAATATTTGAGGGTAAAGAAATCATCAAACATCATTGGAACATATAGATATCAGGTGGTGAAGGCATCATGTTTGCAAATCGTAATAAACTCACAAATAGCTGGTGCACACCACCCTCAAAAGTGTACTGAACATGTTCAAAGTGTTCATTGACAGCATACAAGGATGATTCATGAATAAATCGATGGTACAGACCATTGATTACTTCCATGAAAGTGGAGAAATCATCACCATTCACATTATTAGTATAAGTGATAGGTGCATCTTCAACCACATTGTTATACCACATACAGGCGTCTCCCCCCAAAAAGGTTGCAAGAGTGCTCGTACACTGCATATCAATGGCAGAAAGTTGTTGGCCACCCCATTCATCTTCAGTAAAAATGGGGCCACAGATATTTGCGATTTTCATCCACCTAATGATGGAGAAAATCCACTCATCGAATTCTATGAGATCAGAGCTTCCCTCATAGTTTTGGGGACAAGGAATACTCTGTAAAAATGTTTTCTGGACATTGGAATCCAGTCCTTGTTGAGCACGCAAAAGATTATGATTCACAAGGTGTTCATAGCGCTGGAAAATAGCCAGCATTATCTCAACCTCGGACCTCATAACAGGGAGATATTCAAATATCTCTTTGTTGTTGAAACGAGGTTCTTGCGAGGTGAAATGTACTTCCTGGAAATGAGCAGGAGTTGGGTCTCTAACTCACTGGGGTTCAGGGCACGATGATTGTCAGCTACTAGAACCACTAGTCTGAGATCCTGGTCCCCCAGATGGTGAAGGAGGAGGAGGATCGTTTGGAGGATGACCTGCACCTCGATTGTGAGGAGTGGGGCTATCCACAATAATTGGGTTGGCACGATCCTCTGCATGCTGTGAGGTGCACAGAGGAGGTGCTGGGCCTCGTTCATGATGCTGGGTCAACTCCTGTGCTTGTCTAGGGCGACGAGATCGGTTACGAGCTAAAGCAGAGTCCAGAGAGCTAGCAGGCTTGCGATTATTATAATTATTGGATTGCGAGTTAGCAGGAGCAGCCTGAGCTTGTGTTGAGTGAACTGGAGGTATGTCTCCCTGTTCTCGACGAGTTGTACATGGTTTAGGCGACCTAGGTGGGTCTGAGTGATGGTCAGGAATATTAGGAGGTGGATTCGGAGGATTAGGGTCAAATCCATGTGAATCACTTGAAGAACTATCGTCTCCTGGATCTGGATTGGGTGTGGCAGCCCTTATACGAGTCCTTGGTCATGGTGGAGCTTGCGCTTGCTGTGTCCTCGGTTCCTCACCAGGAATACAAGTATTTGGCCTGACATTAATGTCAGGTCTCGTTGGTGGATCTCGCAGCCTTGAGTCATCAAACTGAAGGTGCGGTTCATTTCTCTTGACCTTAGGGTGTCGAGATGTCGGTCTATTGTGTGGAGGGACATATTTTCCCTTCCTGAAGGTCAGAGAAACATCGTCCTCATCATCTGCATCACTATCATACTCACCCTTAAGTTTAGAGATCAGAACTTTGTTCTGTTCATCCATGGGTTCAATGATAGTCTTAGATGATGCTCAAGACACTGAGGATCGAGCTCGAGTGTTTTGAATACCAGTTGGTGGCATGGAGGTACCTGCTGGTGGTGGATATCGTGTTTGAAGAGGGTTATACACCTCTGAACGTATATGCAGAATAGAAATTCATATACCTGGAAAATCTGGATGGGTAGCATCCCCATAGATATCGATTTGAACACCTTGGTCTGGTACCATGGTTCGTCCAAATAATAGCATGTCTTCATCATGCAATTGTTGGAGTAAGCCTCGATTTAAGACCTCATGTCGAGCTTCATTCAAGGCGTCAACTGTTTTTTGAGTTTCTGAACTATGAGAAGTCGGATCTGTAGGTGAAGATTCACCTTTAACAAGTGGCGTCGACAGCCGAGCATGGGCATGGCGACGTCACATGTAGTTTGAATCAGTCTCATCCCACTGTTGAGGTAGGCTGAGATTATCAACAGCGGCGTTGATGTTGGTGCTGAATTTGTCTGCACTATGGTGGTAGTCACCTAGTTGCGGCCTCACATCAGTTGGAATAGGATTGAATTGCCGGGAGGCATTCAAATTAGCAGCAAAGAACTTATTCATAGCTAGTCTAGGTATACTGTGAAATACAGTACCATCAACTGTTTGCCATTGCGTCGAGATTGATAGAAGTCCTTCCTCGTAGTGTCAAGTGGTGAGACGAACTTGTTCCTCAATGAATTGATTTACCTCCTCAGGCATAGCCTCAGGTAGGTCAGTAAGCACTATGGGCATCGCTTCCCCCAAGGAAGTAGCCTTTGTGGAATCAGTTGGTACCAGTGGAGTGGTGACAGGCGATACCGATGCCGGGAGTTGTTCACTCGCAGCATGGGGTGTAGGCACCTGAGGGAAATGAAATGTATCAGTGGTCTCATGAGCATAGGCTGGAGGGGCCGAGCCATGAGATTGAGTGGATGCGCCCACTGCTCTCAGCCATCATCGGTGAACCACTTCTCGGTCTAGAGCATCGTCAGAGTAGTCATGAATCGATGACATCTGTGACGAGCGAGATCCAGCCCCCAAAGCAGCTACTGAAGGAGATGAGCGACGTTCTGAGAACGTCGGTGGGCGAAGGTGTCCGATAACAGACATTTCGGAAGCTGGGGTACCTTCAGGCAAGCTGATGACACCCGAGGGTCGATATGACACGTTCGAGTGCATGATTATGGCTGGCACAGCAGTTGTAGGCAAGGAGCTCACATCCACAGTGGTAGATGCACACCTCTACCAAGCGGACTGATATATCAATGACTGCAGGAGAGCATTAATCGTTATATATCAATCGCCTAGTTCTACAGTCACTGTTGATATATCAGCTGCAGTGGGGGATAAAAATAGCTAGATGTAACTTATGTGACATAATCCTATCGTGCTTGCTGTGTGAAACAATGTACTCACATCATCAATGCCCCACACCAACCGACGGCCACCGACAGGTCTAAAAATTGACTTAGGATCGCGCCATGGCTGACTGGATTGTGCCTAGTCAGGTATGCCTCCGGTCTGAGTCCCCATTCTTCCCACACAGCTGACTCCAGTGCTGTTTTAAAACATGGGATATCAAACCATTGCCAACAATGACATAAGCTTTTCTCTTTTGTCTTTATATTATTCACTTAATAATAACAAAACTTGTTGCTATTGCTCGAGCTGCTGGATCTCGCCTGCCACATCAAGGACTATTATTTCTATGGCTGAGATGGCTGAGCACCATCTTGTGTACCCCATCCAAATCAAGTGATGCACAACTAGGGCTGGTGCGAACTGGAATATCATTATGCTCCTTATCTCTGAAAGAATCAGGGATCTGTATATGTTTTGATAGCCTCATCTCTGTCACACGAAATGAATGAATTTTAATTAACAATACCGAAAACATCGTCATTGTCAGCCAACAGACTCTCGTCTGTCTCTCCTAGCGCTATGTATTGGTCAGCATACAGCCATTTCTTCTCAAATGATTCGCAGATCGATTTTCTTATGCTGGCCTGACGTTTCGCATATGCAGCGGCTCCTTCACCTGCCTGGATAAGGCTACCTCCCATAGATGTGCTTGAGGCTCAAGACAGCCATAGGACAGCCTCATAATCCAGGGTTTGCTTGACACGACCCATTTCAGCACTGAGAAGCTTACATTCTTCTTGCCATTGGTGGGCTTGTGCACGTGTCTTGCACCATTCGATACACAAACCTATGAACATCAATTAGTAGCCCATAAACAATCAAAGAAGCCTGTCAACACACATTCTTCGACACCGCCGGGCATGTCCCCAAGATGTGCAGAATACCATATCCATGACATTGTCTGATTACCTTCCGAAATGCCCATTTCATCATCTGATATTCTCCTTACATCTGAATCCTCCAAAATACAGAGCTGGGCCTGCCAGGACCGCTCCCCGAGCACCTCCGATAGCACCAACAATCACTTTCTGATGTCACGATAATATTGTTTGGCCTGGGTAATATGTGTATTGAGGTCCCGAGTGATTTTGTGGCATTTAAGCTGCTCTTTCTGCATCAGGATGTTTGTATCGCTGTCTTTGTAAGCCTTGGACAATGACAAGAGTTGGCTATGGATTGTATGGAGAAGATCGTATCCCTGAGCCACACGTAATCGGAATTTGGCCCATGTTAGGACTTTTTCGCAGGTATGGGCCAACAGTATCAACAATGGAAGGTACAGAGGCAGTGAGTAAGTGGGAAGGGAGGGGCCATTGCCTTTATCGTCTCAAATTCTTAGCCCTTGAACCATTGGCATATGAACTTCTTCAACAATGAACCATGACTCTATATGATGACGAAGGTGGTTAGACTTCTCCAGGACTTGAGCTCTCTGGAGATCAGTTGAATGTAGACCAAGGTCCTTGTTTAGCTGTGCAATTCTTCGTCTACCATCCACACTAAGACATATGGCCAAAAATATAATATAATTTACGTACTGTGATCCTTCCAATTGAATACCTTGCGAAATCATATCTTTTGGTGACGTAGTATGAAATTCATCGCTGTCAAGACCGGCTAGTTCATCTTGAGTGTCTTCTTGAGCAAATTGAAGGCGCATCGCTGCTTCGGTCTTATCTAGCATAGCTGTCAGCTTGTCTCAAATATATCTTTCTAGAGTCACTTACTGGCTACAGTCCAAGTGAATGGATTGAGTTTTGTCCTATCTGCTTCCCAAGCCTCCACTATCTCGGTCCACTTTGCAACATCCTGTTGAGGCAACGACTTCATGAACCGTTTGAATCGATCCTCATGCTCAGATGCCTTGGGGATGGCATCTTTGAGTTTTTGCAACATACTATTCCCTAAAATCATATCAGCTGATAGGATACCAATCTGTCCGACAGGTACGTACCTTGTGCTATGTTCTTCTGCCAGTTGTAGTCCCCGAAATGTTGATCGAGCTTCTCACGTCGATGACCAGGACCCATCTCACGCATGGAAGCGGCAACTCCATTTGATACAGCTCAACCTCGTTCAGGTGCTTCGCCATCATTATTACCAACCTTGGTATGAAAGCTCATGCAATACTTCTCCTGACATTCCTCTATGTGACCAGGAAGATGAAACTTAGGAACTAGGTATAGACTGTTAGGTATTTGAGGTCACATATGGTCACCATAGATTTCGATGTGCTTGTCAAGATTGATAGACCATTGACACGCAATATTGTAAGATGTAACCACCCGAGGAATTCCATCAAAACATTTGATGGCGGACAAATATCTGAAATCCATTTCAACCTGTCTAATATGCACAATGAGACCAATATACAACATACAGTAAGAGGAGACTCACATTTCACCAACACGTAGATCAACCATGGACAAAGGGAGCTTAAGCTCATGTCATGTGCAGACAACCCCTCCAACCCCACTAGCTGCGAGATCCTGAGTCCGATTCCATGTTCTATTATCACCCTTTGTGGCTTCGTGGTTGCTACACATGCTAGAAGGTTGTATAATGCGTTTATCAAAGTCTTGAAGATGTCGACGAAAAATTGTGGTGTCCACACAATATGCTAGGCCTCCGCCCAGACCAGGGTCCTTATCCTTGCTCGAGACATCAAACCTCTCCAAGCGGAAGTTTCCATCCATGCCCAGGTATAAAGTATACAGCCAAGCATCTGGGCTGCACATAATTTAATTGAAAGCTTACATCTTAATGCTGAATGAAAGCACGTACTCATTAGGATTAATAACTTTTGGAATATTAATGCCTGGCTGCGGACAAGCCAGGCACTCAACAGCACATGATGCCGGTTTGGCATTCTTCCATCCACCTGGATCATTGCCAATTCCTGCCCTCTTCAGCTGCCGAATAAATGACCACTCGCATACAATTTGAACGAACGTGCTGTAATTATCCTGGGAACACACATGAACGTTTGAACGTTGAACCACAAACAGAATCCAATTAAACATACCAATGGAGTCTTAGTGTTGGTGTTGTCTGTCAGCCGAACCAGAGAGTAATAATACTCGTAAGCGGAAATCTTTCCCATAAAAGTAAGCATCTGAAATTGCTCTAATGCCACCGTAGTGACAGCAGTACGGGGTTCTCTTCCAGTCATGGGGAAAAGCCAGGCACGCTGAAGTTGCGAGGCCAATGGATGCTCACAGATACAGCTACAAAAGTCGAGGGCGACATTGTGAATCCCATTGGTGTCAATAATCGTGAAATGGTCACCAAACACTGGGTGTGGGTGTGGGCAGACTTCCCCAATAATATGTCCGACCTGATAGCGCATACCCAGAGTTCGAAGAGGGACTTTGTCAAAGTAGGCGCTGTTCCAGTGCTACATTTTTTCTCATAGATAGAACAAATCATTGAATACATCACATACCTGAATAATGTGTCAGACATGCCGCATGCAATGCAACCATGCACGCTGGGCAAAATAGCCTCACATCTCTACAGGTGATACAGCACAAGCTGATTTGTGTTGATCAGCAACTAGGGCAGTGCTTCTGCGAAATGGTATCTCCATGGCCCTCCTGTCACATACTCTCTGCCAGGTAATCATCGATGTATGAGCTAAATGTCAAGAGGGGGTTATACTAGGAGATATTGAGATTTCCATTGTCAGAACATAAATATCCATACCGAATAAATGCATCTGCGAGGAGCTGTCACTATGTTCTCCATGTCACCGGCCATAGCTAAGGCGTACACCTCCGGATCGAGATGGTACTGCTCATGAGAAGTGTCGTTCACACTCGAAGTATTGAGAAAATGGGGTGGTAATGGCAAGAGGTCATCATAATCTGGGGAGAATATTGTCGTCTTCTTTTGAGGCAAGACTGGTAGGTTTACAAAACCAAGCTTCATCGACGAGGTACCTCCCAATGGACCAGGAAACGACCACGACTGGTGGCGATGGTGACGATGGTCCGGATGTATGTCACTAGAGTCAGCATACAATTCTTGAGAATGGCTGTTCCAGCCGATGCGCCGTCGCTTTGGTTTGGCAGGGCGGCATACAGCCATAGAGAAGGAATGCTTCGTGAGGGACCACCAGGTGTTTCGAGAGATAGATATACCTCCCTGGTATGTTTCATCTGCAGTTATCAAGCTCCATCAAATACCATACACAAAGTATATATTTTTAAAGCGACATTCATGATGAAATCTATGAAATAAAATCTATGAAAGTCTATGGAAAATGAATGAGAGTCTGAGCAAACGAAATGAATATCAAACCTACTCATCCTTGCGCTGTGTCTGAATGTGCTGGCTTCGAGCGGCATGTCGTACGCAACATTGTTCAACCTCCTTCAACCTGCGCAGGCATGCGCTTACTGCTTGCTTGGTCACATGGATGGCCTTGGCTTTCGCTCACTCCTCCGAGGTGGGATCGGGGATAATAAAGACTGGATGTGGTCGCTCACTGCACAGAATGGTAGAGTGTCGGTTCTCGGATGGGCCAGGGGGATAAACCTGCGGAGTAAGCTGGAGCTCTTGGTTACGAACGTCTGGGTCCAGAGTGTTGAACAACCATCAAAGAGCATACTTTACACGCTATGATCAATGTAAGTTAGATTCCATGAGGTCAAGTAGTATCACGCACCTGGCGATGCCTCGACAACCCTTCATCGCTTCGATCCTCTGGTGGCCAGTAGAGAACGAAATCCTTCCAAATAAAATCTAGCCATACATTTGCGAAGAAAGTGTGTTGAGTGTCGAAGAGGTGGAAACCGATAGCGTTTTTGCGGAGAAAGTCCTCTTCTTCTGGGCCAAACCCTGTCTGGCAACATGAGCATAATTATTAAGAACGGAATTATTATGAACCGAAAATAGAACACTTACTGCATGTTTGAAATTCTGATTCCGTGGTTGTTCCATCATTGTGGATATTTCCACACCCGGAATTCAAAAAAGATTGATTTGTACTACTGTACAGTCTTGCGTGCTTGACTCTCACAAGTTGGCCTGCCCCTGGTCCCAGTGTGATGAACCAGTTACTTATAGCCAGAGACCCAAAAGGTGATGTCATAAGGCAAGTACTAAATGTTTCTCTCTACAAGCGTGCTGTTGGGTCTTATTTCAGGCTAAATATTATATCATTAGGCTCTGATTGACCTTACCTTTCTTCTTCAACAAAAATTTCCAGCCAAAACGGTGTCTGGAATTTTCGTCAGATGAAGCCCCGTTCAGCGCAAGAACTTGATCAGTTACTTCAACATTAATCAACTTCAACCATGCCTTCGTCTGTGGGTCGGCCCTGAAAATACCATTCTGCTGAAGAACAGTGTACAGCACATGCTGCTAGCAGTGCGCGCTCTTATATTAGGTAGGATATTCACGATTAGGGTGCCCAATCGAGCTAATTTTATATCAAGGCATAAAGTTCAAATTAACAAAAGTCGCCGACGACAATACAAAAGAACCAAGCGGTGGGTCAGTCATCATGGCAACGTACTTGGCACCTCTAACCACCATCCTGTAGCCCTCCAGAACCATCTGTTTCGAAGGATGGGCCTCACCCTCAACAGGGGACGGACCCTCCAGCATCGTAAGGGACTCTTGTTCAATTTGTTGGAGAGTTCACTCAAATATTGAATTATAGCCACATCAAATCGTTTACTCAAAGAATTCTCAAACGTATATCCAGCAAAAATGAAGAGTTCCTCGTCCTGATTGACCGTCACCCCTGGGTCTATGCTGAAAGACTTTATCGTGAGTTTATGGCTACGGTCACTGACCAATCCCCGCAAGGTGACAATACTTGGCTTTGCGACAAACTTACCAAGCTGTGCACACTCATTCAAGATGTCACGAATTATGCCAACAAAATTCTAAATGATACAGGAGTGGGCAAGGACTTAGCCGAGGCACAGGAGATTCAGGACTGCATGCGGGAGGTTGAACGGTGGTTGGAAGATATTCTTTGCGGGGTGTTAGAGGGGGTTGATGTGTTACTCAATGCCCATCAGTCTCGTTGCCTACTCTATCAAAGCTCAGCTTCATAAATAATTATTTTGTTGCGCCCAGTAATAAGACTTCCATTCCATTACTAATACCTTGAGGTCACTCCAAAATAGATGAATACAGCAATATAATGATATTCACAGCAATAGCAACAGACAGAGATCAAACACTAAGGATACAAGCAAAAAAAAACCCATCCCCCCCCCAGCCGTTCTCTATTTGTCATCACTATTGTCATGAAGGACTATCTCAACGTCGCCATGCTCCAGGGCATTGTTGTAGTGAGCTTGTGCAGCCGCACGAGACAGGTGACGAAGGTAGATGGGGCCTGACACATGAAGTATGAGTGGAGCAATGACATCCCTATGTGACAAAGTCAATGATGCTCAATAGCGAGAGTTAAAAAATACACACCAGTCTTGGAAGACACCGACCTCATATCCAACAGTTACTGTATACCAGGTGGTGGTGGAGCGATGGATTCTCGGAGAGTACATCGTACCAGGAGTGGGCGAACGCTGACTCCCTCGAAGGGGAGTACCCTGTACTGAACGAATTTCAGTGTTCGATGACTTGCTGGGCGTGGTTGGAGTGGATTCTAAGAAAGAAGACATTCATACTGGGAGGAAGGAGAGAAAGTGGGGGCATACCTTTTTTCACCATATGAACGTGGTGATAAGCTGTTGCCGCAGCCACACAGCTGGCACCAGGTGGCCCTATGTTACCCCCCTGGGAGGTGAAAACATGATCGCTGTCTCCAAGCGAATTGGCCGTCGTACTGCCACCGGAAGTATTAGCGGGCCCTATATGTTGCGGAATTAAATTGATCCTAGATTACCAAGAGAATGCTTACCCACAACGAAACCCAGCTGCTCAAGCGCCTGGATGATCTGTGCCAGCTGCATGGCAGTGAGGGTTTCCAGGAGGGTTTCAGGAGTTTTGGTGACCATATCAATGTAAGGTTTCTATTAATATTAAATTTGCGGGTTACTCACTCGCAATAAGGACCTGTACAGTTGAGCGGGAAAACCCATCGGCATGCATGGCATGATGCTGGTATTCTTGTCAAGGACCTAGGACCGTTCCAGAACATCGGATAAAACACACAGGTACGTTATTGCGGAACTTTATTCTGGAACTAATGGGCTGAACCATATTTAGATGGCGCCGGCAGGTTGGTGTTCACCCAAACAACTCAATTGGTTCGATGCTCGACTAGCAGACTTTCATCATGCTCACATACAAGGAAAATGAGGCCATTTTTTATCTAAGGCCATGGCCAATTTTCTTGAACAGTGGCCTATACTTGAGTGCCAAGAGAAGGTCACTGGAAATACCCCTGAGGATATTGCCAAGAGGGCACATCAAAATGTCTTTTATCAGCAACGGAAGGATGTAAGTTTTTCTGATTCATATGAAGGTACCCTGGATTGACGTGATTTCAGCAAATTATTCGGAAGTTTGATAACAACCGTAACAAAGCCCGAATTGCTGCCACCTCCACCAGCAATCCCTTCAAGAAAGCAGTTACCTCACCCAAGAAGAAAGTGCTGTTCTTGTTGAAGCCACAGCGCCATGTTAGGGCAGTCGAGGTGTACTCTCACCTGTATTACCCCACCCGCATCAAGCCTATTGTTGTGGCAGCTATTCAGAAGAAAGCTTTATCCAACTTGAGCCAAGGCAAGAAACTTACCCTCATCAATACCATTACACGTCAAATGTTCGAGTCAGAATCCAACGCCATCAAAGAAGAAATCTTCACTACTGCGGAACAAATTCGTGAGGAGCGAGCTGAGGCAGCACAACGTGGTGCCTGAACCCCAGAGGAGTACCTTGAGTCAGTCTTTTTCCTTCAATTTATATTGATTAATCTATGCTAACTACTAGTCTACTTTCAGTGCTATCGATGTGGCGCTGACTCTCCTCAATAGATTCCTTCAGGATTTGGCGATTCAGACTGGATGGTGGTTTACAGTGATAGGTGGAGGGCTCGATCCAGCCGACAATGGGAATATCCATACTGGCAGGTGTGTTGGCACCTGGTGTTCCAGTTTTGTTCAACCTGACATTCTATCTAGTTTCCATATTGGTCAAAATGAGCATGGTCATCACTTCGAGAACGAGTACACCCACTTCTCAGTCGATCCCAAGGATACAGACGCACACCATACATCGTTTGATGAGAGCGTCATCGCACCGTTTGGACGATACCTGAAAATGCTCTTTCGTGAGTTTTCCTCAGTCTCTCAAAGGGACAATGCTCATACTTGCTTTTGTAGCTGCAGATGTTTGAGCTCAGCGTGCATGTAACCAGGCTGACCTTCAAGCATTGGAGGCCATGGAGGACAATGAGCAAAATCCCTCACCAATGACTGATGAGGCGGCCCCATGTCCTGAGCCAGCTCCTACTCCCTCAACCCCGACACCTGCACCGTCGTTCCTTGACCCCACGGATGAACCAGTTCCTCCTCCTTCCCCTGCTGCAACAAGAACCCCGTTGGACGATATCGACCCTCATCTATTTGAAGATGCAGATTTTGGTCATGCCTACTTTGGGATGACTTCAATGGAGGCCGACCGTTGAGACTACGACCGCTTATTTGGCCATCCAAGCCCCAGCAAAGAAGCGGTCGGCTTTCCTTTCAGCACGACCAACCATGAAGGCACAGACATGGACGTGGACCCCCTGTTCCAAGGTTTGGAGGCGTCACCATTCGAGGAACCATCGCCAATTTTGGAACCCCACCTCCCCCGATTACCGTCTTTGCCAGATCCGCCGGATATTGTCGAGTCACCCCCATCACCGCAAGATTCTCACAATAGTGAGGACCTCGAAGCAACTGGAGAGACCCAACAGAAACGCATGCCACCGAGGAGCAAGGATGATGTAGGGGTAAGGACGAGCAAGTGTGCTCGCAAGCCAGCAGCTCCTCGCAGAGTGGTTGCTGTAGGCTGGTTACATCCGGTAATCAACTATCTAACAGATCCTGACTTCAGTGAAGACTGGCAGGATCTTCTCACTGCATGGCAAGCACTGGAAGTGCAAATCTCGCTTTCGCAGGGTGGTGCAACAGGCAAGGTAAGTATCTTTATCTGATTATTTCGCCGTTATAGATGCTAATGTCTGCATATTCAAGGGACGAATGGGTGCCATAGCTTCTCGACCTGTGGTGCTGACGATTTGGCTTTCGAATCATCGCTACAACGTGTATCCAGGAATTCCGGTGACATTTTTGACAGAGCTTCTTACATGGTGGAACGCATTACAGCCTCAATGGTGCCGTTCTGATACTGGCCCATTACCCTTAAAGGATTATAGCGGTGCGCTCAGTAAGGCCCTCCGTAAAGACGGTCCAAATGGCATCGTCACCGTGCTCATTGGACTGATGTGGTGGGGCCAAGGTTCCCTTTCAACGAAGGAAGCTGCACTGTGGAGGGCAATGGTGGCTGATGTCAGAGCATGTATCCATGCTTTGATGCCCTCATCGTCCATGTAGTGGTTCTGTATTTCGTCTGGCTGCTACAACTTTTGGGTACCTATTATCGTTATTTATTGGCGCATTCTTTCGCTTTTGCTGGTGATCTTAGCTATTTTTTCCCCTTGTATGTTGGTAAATATGAGGGCCTTTATTTCTGTCGCTGCTGTAGCAGATTTGAATTTTGTATGTCATAAAACATATATATTTTGCTATGTGAATGTAATGTGGTGACTACGGTTATTTTTGAGGATATGATGGATTGATGTGCATGGCATCTAGGAACGAGGGAAGGACCTGAAAGAAGACGGCCTCAGGTCAGCGATCATTTTTGATGTTAAGACTTGAATATAGTATTAATAGCTGACAGAGGCGCGATGGCGATTGCTTTATTTTTAGGTCAAGGCGCACGCCGACGGAAGCGCTTGGAGCGCTTGTTGATGGTGGCTGGCGGAGGGTCCGACGTTCGTGAGCAAGGGATTGGGGAAGGCGGGTGAAGTCACGTGATGCTCTACAGTCGTTGATATATCAGACCGTTGACTGTATGAACAGGGCTTTAATATATAAAGATTATGTATACCGTACCATCTTTGATATATCAATACGTTGCCTGGCTCTGAGATGCAAGCCTAGGAGCAGTCGCTAACGATAACGGCGCACGCTCGACGGAGGGTGAGTCGTCCTGTGACTGCAGGAGTGCCTCGGCAGTGAGGCGAGATTCTGAATGAATCGAAGGTTGCTGCAGTGCAGCAGAGCTCTCGGAGGCTGATTGTTGAGCCATTGAAGAGCGGAATCGTGATAAAAAGTAGTTCTGTAAGCGTTAGCCTACTGTGGTTCTCCACAGCACAATACACAATAAAAGATGTGTAAAAAAGTGTAAAGAATACGACACCTTACGAGGGTCTTTGGCCCAATAACTACACACGCCAACGGGGTGTATTGCAATAGAGAGAGTCAAGAGACTAGTAAGTAAGGTAGACGTAGATGATGGTAGTAAGTGATAAAGATGATTAGGTCCGAGTACGGAAGGATAGCGGGCGCTGCTAATGATGTAGGTAAATAACAGTACATATATAGATCAAGATGAATCAGATCCCTTACAGTAGGGGGGCAGAGATACATATATTAGAAATAGAAACTGAATTGATAGTAGATGATGTGGTGCGGGCCTAGAATATTATAGTTGATGCTCTATAGTCCATGAATTGATTGGGGTTAAGCAGGGTCGCACCTTTGAGACCCTTTACTCATACAAACGTACAAGACAGTGAGGGTAACCGCACGAAAGGAGGAAGGTCGTAGAGACTAACAGTATATCGAGAGTACATCGAGAAGAGAGGTAATAGATACACCGACTAGATCATCGTTTTTAGAGAACATCACTTGGGGATGCATGCGAAATAAGGCAGGAAACGAAACTGCGCAAATTTGGCAGCGTATTCGATCAAGTTAGGCTGGCTCGGGCAGAGTGGACCCGTAAGATAGGTAGTAGGAACCATGGATCCTCGGAGTCTGAAGTGAAGTCGTTTGTATGCATAACATGTTACTTGAAGCGTAAAAGCTGGGATGAATCTACTGCAATAAAATTCCGGTGGCGTAGATCTTCGATAAGTACTAGGTCGGAAAAGCTTAGAATGAGAGCGAGAGCTTAGAGAAGGGCCCCGGGCCCATCAGGAATATATGAGATGACTTGCTCCGGATCCTCGGGGTCGGGAGATGAGCTCCGCTCTACCTTCATACATGAAGGATTGACGTCCTGGAGATTAAGGTGCCGTTGCGGAATAGAAGGGAGGAAGAATCACAATTCAGATCAAAAGAACGAGGAGCTAAGCAGGTCTGAGCTGGCGGTTTATTCTGAGTCAGGGAGGAGAAGGGACGGCTTGTAACCGTAACCGTAAGTATTTCAAAAGTTGGGTTGAAGAGCTGGAGTTGAAGACCGTGAGTTCTATGAGAGTCATGACGAGGCGAAAAATAAGAACTCCACTCTTACGGAAAGCTGTTACTCTTTCAATTCAGGATGTCCATGTGTACCCCACTCGGAGTTAGCATTTTCTTGCTGGATAAAGATCAGCCTACGCTACGGAATTTTGGATGCCGAAGCAAAAAAATCCGAGGAGGTGAGTAATGGTCAAAGTCGGCATGCGTGAATACTCAGTACACATCTCTCCAGATGGTACTGATACTTTCCTTTCATCGGACAGCTTCAAGACGAAATATACAAGAAGAAAAATGTTGGAATTGTGCTGGGTTAAGAGGTGGAGTGCTAGTGGGACTTGGAATTGTACGGTTTTTATTCACGGTGGTTGCTCACAATCTCCTCCAACTCGGAGGCCTGGTTCTTCGTGGAAAATAAACCCATGGCATGATAACACCACAGGAAGTGCGGAATCGACTGATGCAAAGCACATGGTACGACAGGTACGTATACTCATACATTCTACCTGTACCAGTTGTTTGTAACCTCCTTTACAACCGGATCTCAAGCTGTCGGTGTCCTATTCAAACCTTCTGCCCTAGTGGCACGTTTCTTTTATATTACTGCTTCAAGGTACGCTATTATCAAGAGCAAAGGTGGTACTTATTTAAGTTACGAAGTAATAATTGCAACCAGTGGTAATTGGTACGGTTCTGGTTTTACTCTATAAAGAACGTTTGTCAAAGTCCTTCAAAAATGAGGTCTGCTTTAACTAGGCACCGCTAATTTATGATATGAATATAGGCACTTGACGCCAATCAATCTCTCTCAAACCTTGAATACAGTATACCAAGGTACCGTGCGGAATTTCGATGGACTCTTATTGAGTTTCAAAGCGCCCATTGGGCAGGGTCGCATTTTTCAAGGCACCTACGCATTGATTTAAAGCACGATTATGACAGATATGTATGCTAGTGCATTCTACCTGTACCGGACCTTCCCTAATGCCTTCCGCGCAGAGAGACCTCGAACTGTCAGTGCCTTATTCAAAACTTCAGCAATGGCGGTCTCAATTGTCGGACGGTACTTATGACTTTGATCAGAGGCAGGCATGATTTGATGGGTACGCATCGTATTGATGCATAACTTCAATTGTACGATAAAGAAGTAGGCTGTATCACTTGTCGTATCAGTTAAATCTCGACATGAACCGTATGGTGATCGAGGGTGTCATGCGTGTAGCTGTCGATTCTACCACAAGCATCTAGAGTTGGTGCTCGTGTGACCACCACGCTTGCAATAGGACTTGGGGTCAGGCGCCAGGGAGCGCTGATGAATGTTTTGACATGGGAGGAACCTGTAGACGCTGTGTGAAAGAGGAGTAGTATCAACCTTGGGTAAGTATTACTGGGCATCAGATGTCCGGTGCATGGGAGCTGACAGGGGGAATGCATGTGGTACGTATGAATGAATTGAACGTTGGAACGATGCATGATTGCGCGCTAACGATATCAGTGGGCGCCCATTAGTTTATTGTGCGATGTCTGAAGCTGCTCCACGGATATGTTCAGATATACTGAGAATTGAGTATACATAGAATGACTGTGCCGTAGTTATGTCTAACTACAGCCTATGCTATGTCCAAGCTACGTCGATTGTACACGCTACGAAGGGCCCAGATTCTTTCATTGTGCTAATAGCATCCGGGCGCCCTTACTTTAGTTTTTCATACAGCCTATACAATTAGGACACTTTTGGTAACGACTTGAGCCCAAACCGCTGCCAGACCACAACCTAGCGCTTGGTTCTTGAAGGAACATCGCGGCGCGGCCCGGTCGCGGTCCGATACACTTTGCATGTCAGGACGGAGTTTGCCGACGGCGCCTTCTTTGACTTTTCGCCATTCCATAGCGCGCTTGGCCTTCTGATTTCCTTTCATCGCTCTCGTACTTTGAGGTCTAGGATCAATATATGCCTACTCTGGAAAAGGTTGAGGAACGACGCCTATGTCGGAATGGATTGTGCAAGAGATCAATATCAGACGCAGATCAAAGGTGTGTCGTTCTTGAATGGATTTAGACGTGGCAACGCTTGCCAACATATCCTTGATATTGGCACACCGCTATTCTTGCCGTATCTTGTTAGATATCATACGAGTAGTCTGGATCCTGATAGTTCAGGACGATCACCTGACAAAGACTTGGTCCATTCTGTCAGTTCTTTCAACGAGGTGGGGAAATGTTGGTTAATCATGTGGAGGTGTACTGAACTTCTTAGCAGGTTAACAATGTGGAAATTTTCATGATCGTATCGACTCGTTTCCAGAATTAATCCCCGTCATGAGTGGCCCTATACGAACCATGATTGCGATGCCACCGACGTACAGACGTATGTTGTTGACAGGTTCTCAATATAGCATATACGATTTCTATGAAACAGAATATAGGCGGTGTTTCTCCCTTGCGTGATGACTAATGCTGATGCTTAGTAGACAGTACCGCCAGCATGAATGTCGTTTGTTCGTTGCGCCGCACATACGAAGCGATCCAGTACTAGGATCAGCGACCACACTGAATGGAATATCCATGATTTTATCGCACTGTTTATCACTGACTTAGTCTAGGATGGCGCTCGAATGAAGGCAGTTGCAAGGCCTCTACAGGATTGTTACAGGCTACAGGCGAGAAAGACTATCACTCTAGAGGTGCGGGTTGGTCGAAATGCTCATGCAACCCATACTAATCGAGCTCATGTTACCCGTCAGATGATAATCGAAATGAAGGGCACTCGTTCAAGCTCCCTGTGTCACGTAATTTGACTACGACTTTGCGAGCTTGATACATGATGCTAAGGGCCTTTATTCATTACCGATGATGAAGGAAAATTTAAGGGCCAGGCCCTTGCTGTGTACTTCGAAACGTCTATCGATAATGGATCGACAGTATCACCTCAAACGAATCTGTCTCCCGGAGGTTCCGGGAGTACGATTACCTTCGATCTTGAAGTCGGGCCCTAAAACACATTCAGATTGGGACGATCTCGGCACTGCGAATAGCCACCGATGTGGAAATACCCGACTCGACTATGCAACCCTTGGTGTATTGGTGTTTTCTCTGCCTTGCAAACCTATCTGCCATCGACAATGCCAAATACCGCCTCCCTCTCCGGCATACATGAGTCGTTACCAAGTAGTCATCATTCTTTCTTCCTCTCTTCGCAGTTTAGCTAACACGTGCTAAAACACCGGCTGCACGCCTCGCCTGAAGTGCGACGTGTCCCATCGATGCTGATCCCTCCCTCCGAGAACGCCCAGCCACTTATTAACCACAGCCAATACTCATTTGACGTCCGCCGGACTGATCCTGCATCTCCTTCACTCAAACGGGCTTCTGACGCATAGCAACCGCAGCCATTGTCCCAGTCTACGTAAGCGTACTCCTACCTCAAGCAAATAAAGCGAAGACGTGTTTGGCGATCACGACAGGAAGGCCGTCTGTACAGCGTGCAATGAGCGCTTCAATAGACAGAATAGCCTCAGAATACATGTCAACACGCATACAGGTACTACACGTCTGTTCCATATTACTGTCATAATGTTGCTCCCTCTTTGATCGATCGTTATGGCATTCCGATGTCCAGTTCCCGGGTGCGGTAGGGGGTTCAATATCAACTACAACATGCATCACCACTACCGATACCATGCTAATCCCCCCAGCGCTTGTCTTATCGTAGCTCCGCTCGCCTTCACATACGCTCTCCTCGTCTCCCTCTCCGGCATCCCTCCTGTACGAATATATCAGATAGACATATCCACTATCATTGTCGATTACGTCCTCTGATGAGAAGAGCACCCCGAGTACATGTTTCGGCCTTCGTGGGAGAGCCGTTCTTTTCGCAGCTATCAGTCACTGCAGCCTGCCGTCTCTTTCTAGTCTTCGATCTGCACGTCATGGGCCCTGTTTAGTTCTTGCTTGCATCTCTGGTATGTATGTTCTCTCGGCGTCTGCTGCATATTCACCACTAGAGGTGGAACATCAATCAAACATTCTTTTCAGTTGCTCCAGCGCAATCAGCATGTTTATCGAGCCACGTACCTCGCCCATCAGACTGCTATCCTTTCGCATCAGCGACAAGTTTACAGCCTCCGATGGCGCCAAGTTCCACGCCCCAATCTTATTCCCCGACCCGATGAAAGCAGACTTAGCTACCTCCCCTGTGCCGTCATTCCTGACCGACAACTTTCCCTCCATCGTCTCCGTATGATTTTCATATCTACTCGACCAATTCACTGAGCAAATAATACCTCTGTCCCTCGCATAGGCCTTTCCAATCGAGACCAGCGACGGTTATAAGAAGCTATCCCCATTCCTAGAATTGAATCATGCCATTCATCTCAAAAAAAAGGTGCCAATTCGAATGCCAAATCCCTTTACTAATTTTATGTCGAACTTGCTCGGAGATTTGTTAATCGGAAAATCACTGTAATAGCTTTCACTGCTTCTGTCTACCTGTGCCACTTTCGATTGAGATTGACGTCCTTTTTTCCTGCTATCACAGCGGCAATCCTTCTCGCCCATAACCACTGAGTCCCTATGTCGCCGTAGTTTTCTTCCCTGACAATAATAACGATGTCATACGGGTTCGATCTGGGTATTAAGATTGGTATTGGTTCGCTCAATAATCTTCAAACACTTGAGACGTGATACAGCACTAAACGACTCATTTTACTAGAATTGTCCTATTCTTATTCCCAGGTATAACTAGGGCGACTGGAAAAAGTCACACAGCGCAGCCCCGGCCAAGGCTCATTTATCTCCTCCATCAACTTTCCGTTATCTGCTGTCCATATTTCTACCACCTCGAAATCGCTCACGTTTGGAAAGAGTGCTGAAACGGTGGAAATTCTCTCCAAGTTCTGAGCCAGCGAAGATTGCTTCGACACCAGTTTAGTAACACCTGGTAAAGTGAAACCCCTGATTGTTTCCCATTCGTACTCGAATGGGAGTTCCACACAAGAAACCGCGGGTAAGCGTGATATCCAACATAGAATCCGATGAATATAGTGCTTGGTACTATTTTCACAAGCCGATTCTAAACTGCTGCATTGAGTGCATTCACACCCAAGTATGATGACCGTTTTCATATTGGGAAGTGACCTTGGAGTCATAAACGGCAATAATGTGTCCAAATTACGGATGCTCATGACGAGAGTATGCAGTTGAGGAAGGCGATTGCGCACAGTGTGTAGATACGAACATGGTGGTATGATATTGCCACGGGAGAATGTCAGTTCAGCTATTGATGTGTGGTAGGAGAGGGGCAAAGATAGCTTCTCTGCTGTGAAGGAGCATGAGTCAAACCTTATACGTTTAAGGTGAGGGAGGTGTAGTGAAAGTACGTGGTTCATTTCTTTTCTGAGATGAGTGATCAGTAGTAGTGTCAGTGATTCGAGGGGGGATGTGTGAGCTGAGCGGACGAGCCAATCTATGAAACATAGGGGTCCACGCGAAATGTGCATCGAAGTGAGAGTAGTGAGTGGTGGTGGATTGAAGTTAGGTTCTTTCTCACTTGCGTAGTCTTGAGTGGTGCACTTGAATGATATACAGCGTAGGCTGGCAAGCTGTCCACAGAACGAGTTAAGCCTCTCTGCATAGGTTATGCAACGAATGCAACGGCATACACAAAATTGATTCAAGATACACGGAGAGGAGAAGTCGATATGCAGACTAAGATAGTCTTTCTGGGGAATGTTCTTGTGGTATCGTAGGACTTCGTCAAGCCGTGCTGTCAATTGGAGGCCGAATATCAACGTCATAGATGGGAGGTATGGATTCGCTAATGAAAGTCGAAGGAACCGTATATGGTAGAAAGGACGAGAACATCCCCCGAATACGCTGTAGTTCTTCCGGATTTCTTGTGGTGAGCCAAGATATTGACGTATTGCCACTGCATTAAGTTTACGAGAGATGCGTGCGAGTGACAGCAAGTCACCAGTCTCAACGTGGTCGAATATCATGTATAGGAGCTCGTTCGGGAGGCTAGACAATTTTGACGTCGCCCGGAGCTCTTTTTTCATTCGTCTTGTTTGAGCAACCATTCTATTGACCGAATTTAGCTTAGCTATTGCGATTTAAGAGTGAAATGCCTACTTACGGCGATGAAGCCGATTTGAGTTACGACGAGTAAATAGTATGCGTTGGCGATATGGGGAAGAGCAAAGAGACCCCTAACCAAGACGTGTTTGCCACGCGACACGTGATCCGGTTTCTTTCGGCCACGTCAACCGAAAAAACGTACCCTTCCAGTGAACATACTTACCATCACCTAGCAGGCCAGTTGTGCCAGAAAGTCGTCGCCTTCTTCGCAGCGGGTACAATGGGATTCATTCTTGACTTGTTCTTACGAAGATTCCTCCGAGAATCGTCCGGATATAACTGAAGCATGGCACTGACGAAACGGCCCATAATAATGCGACACACATATTTCGTGCTCTCTGCGTCGGTGAAATAGCCACAGACGTTCTTTCCGTGCTTCACAAAATTCTGTCATATTTTTAGAACGCTTCCATTGGTGCTATTTTTAGCTGCTTATCGATACGCTGCCCATCTGGCATCTCCGAGGATCCTGAGTTCATAGCAAGTAATCGTGACTAACCGCATGGTAGTCGTGGGGAGCAGAGTACCGTGTTGCTGCTCGCCTCGACAGTGCCAAAGCCGTGCTGCATGCACTACTGATTTTTACCTGCAGTACGATGGACTGATGGCCAAGGAGGGAAGTAACTATGCTCAACCATCCATCCGAGAATGGAGATGCCTCGGGAAAGAAATGGAAACGGTGTCTCGAGAGCATGTGTAAGTGGTGTAAATAGTTTCCGGAGCATCTGGAGAACTGACCACGACTGTATAGTACCGATATCCTCTATACCCATAATTTCTAACAGATGCAGCCCGTTTCTGGTGCATCCTGTGCGAGTGCATACTTTGTGTGTGTATCTGTACTCTTCTATTAATTACAGCCAGTTAACGTGATCTGTCTGCGACATAGTCAGCTAAGGAAGAGCGGCTGATGAAGAAATTTCCGAATGTTCGGGGAATCACTCTCGGATTCTGGCAGTGATTTGATGGTTTTTGACCGCGCAATTGGACTGCGAGATACTATGGACGTCATTGCGTCTCCAACGACTTGATATCGTCAAAATCGGGCCGAGATTAGTGACTTTTGGAACAAAGTATGCTGCCATAACATCCCGCCAGTCCCGATTGCCTGCAAGACTTTCCTTTTATGTCCTTCATCGTTCAACTTGTGGTAAACTCGGTGTTCACAAATTGATGAATCTCTCTCTCCTCGGGCGTGCGTCATTGCGAGTATCCAAATTCTAAAGATAACACAAACTTCCTTGTCTTCTTTTCCGAATCGGCACACAACTGTTTCTTCCGATTCGGACATGCCGTGGCATTATCTTCAGTCCATGGAATATCATAAAAGTCAACATTCCTAGTTCCCTTATCGCATTACCATCGCATCCCTCGTCTTTAACAATGGCATCACAACAACCGTTCAAGATATCTATCACGGACGACGAACTCAAGCTCCTCCAACAAAAACTCTCCTTGATCAGACTCCCAGATGAACTCGAAAGCTCTGGGAAGAAGTATGGCGTACCGCTGAAGGATATCAAGCGTCTCGTGGCTCGGTGGAGAGACGGGTTTAACTGGAGGGCCCAAGAAGCCGCTCTTAACGCGGAACTCCCGCAGTTCACTCGGGACATCGAAGTAGATGGGTTTGGGGTATTGAACATTCACTATGTGCATAAGAAGAGCGAAGTCGAGGGTGCTGTGCCGCTGCTCTTCGTTCATGGATGTACGTGTTTCCCACATTTTACCCATACCTGCGGTGGTTGATCTGTTATTGCAGGGCCTGGGAGTTTTATCGAAGTGCGCAAGATCCTCCCGCTGCTGACTTCGTCGTCACCGGATCATCCGAGTTTCCATGTCGTCGCGCTGAGCCTACCGGGATATGGGTTCTCAGAGGACAGCAAGAAGCAAGGGTTCAGATTAGCCCAGTATGCCGAGGTATGGCCCTGTATTAGCATGGTTTCTTTATCGCTTATACAATGTGACTGTAGGTTGCAGAGAAGCTCATGATAGCTCTCGGATACAATGAATATGGTACGTCATCGTCACACCATTTACAGAGATGGGCACTTACTGACGCTTTACCTCTAGTCACGCAGGGAGGAGACTGGGGAGGCCTCGTAAGCAGTTCCTTCTCACTCGAAAATTTCTGTGGCTAAGGTCCGTCGCGAAGATTACACGAAAGATTGCGAGCCTTTACGGTGGAGAACATAGCAAAGCTTTGCATACAAATACACCCACGTAAGTGTCTTGTCCTCTTCGCTGACTCCGACTGGACTGACCCTCTTTTTTAGAGGACGCCGTCCTACGATCTACGAGCCAATCCTATTGCTTCAGCACCTTGTGACACCGTACACCGAAACTGAGAAGGCCGGACTGAAATGGAGCCAATGGTTCCGCACGAAAGGCGAAGGCTACCTAATCGAACATGCTACCCAACCACAAACGATGGGGTACTCCCTCACCGACTCCCCCGTTGGTCTCCTTGCATGGATATTCGAGAAACTGGTGAACTGGACGGACGAGTACCCCTGGGAAGATGACGAAGGTACGTGGTTCCAACTAACTCCTCACGAAAGTAATACATGTTCGCTGCAGTCTTGACGTGGATTTCGATATACTGGTTCTCAAGAGCGGGGCCTACAGCATCGATCCGTATATACTACGAGGTGTTCGGGTCATCCGATATCGGCATGATGACAGAGAGACTTCCTATACCGCTCGGCATATCATACTTCCCAGCAGAGCACTATTGTGTACCTCGCCAGTAGGTCTCTTTTAGCTGGTTCATTGATTCAGGAGACGTGACTTACCTGATGATTAGCTGGGCTCGTACGACCGGTAATGTTGTCTTCGAATCCGAACATACGAGTGGAGGACATTTTGCTGCTCATGAACGTCCCCTGGGGCTGGTGGCGGACGTGAGGAAGATGTTTGGGAAGGGAGGACCGGCGTTTGGGGTCGTACCTGGAAAGACGGGTTATAGGTGAGAAATCTGCGTACCTCTTCGTTGTTTAAGCGACTTATTCGAATCCTTAGCGACTACAAACTTAACGGCCCTAAGCACTAACCATGGTCTGTACACTTTACCGGGACAATCTTTCTTTTCTTCTAATACTCATAGTGTACATTCATTAATATTTGTACAGTTATCATAAAAATTCAATTCTAATGATTTCATTTAAATTCTTGCCTGCAATTTGAGCGCTTCTTGGGGGGGGCGGTCTGATTAGTTGGAGCACGTAGAATTTTGCGAGCTACCCTTGCGAGCTTGCGTTTCATGCGAGCCTGGATTTGCGTTTGCGAGCGCGACATCATTAGCGAGTGTGACATCATTAGCGAGCGTGACATCATTAGCGAGCGTGATATCGAGCCCAAGTTCAACTGTGAGTTATCTTGATATTTGGAAATGTAATGGAAACGTCGACTGTGTCATAGATATTCAGATTCTAAGCATCCTTGTTTAATGTAAGCACGGCAGGCCGCAGTTGGTACAGCCACAAATCACATACTGATCGGCCAACTAAGAACCCTAATCAGAACTTTTTTCTCTACCGCCACGCCACATCTCAATCGATTCGGGACCTCGCCCTGCTATATTCTCCTGCCGCCGTTCATCTAGGATAAGGTGCGCATCGAAACTTTACATAGCGGCTGTAATTTGTAACTCCGTTCTTGGCCTGCTAATCGTCACCGTTGTGAGATGTTGTCTATCATTGGCTTGGTTCAAGTTCGTCATAACCTCAGGTGCGTAACTACAGTTTACTTCCCAGTCACCTCGACTAGTCGTTCAACCACTGTATAGCATGAATTTGATTATATCTTGGCATCTACGAGACACCTTTACTATTCTTTCTGTATGCTGTTCTCTGCCTCATTCGGAGTCATCTCAAAGCTTACTTTCTTTCACAGATATGTATGCAAGCTTCCAGTCATTAAATACGTAGATTTCACGGTCACCAGAGTACCATCTCAGTACTGACGTGATCGATGTCAATATATATGCAATTCTCGCCTCCTTTTTTCAAATTAAGTTATTAAACGTGCCATGGCGGGAGGCCTCCTTTCGACATTCCATCACGAAAATTTTCATGGGTATCTTTGTGAGTTCTTGTGATACTCTGGTCCTTCACAGCATTAATCTTCGCTGCAGAAAACTATCAGACGTACAATCGCTTCCTGGCTTCTGGTCACCGACTCTGAATCTGAGGATATAGAGGATGAAGCTCAGAACAAGAACCATTCCATTGTTGCCAGGGCAGCAGACAGAAATGTTTCTGCAGGCCATAATCTTGGAGGGATGCTTCCTGTCTATGATCTTAACACAGGTACATCCTCATAGATTTTGTTCGGAAGTCTTTACCATGCTCAGTATACTTTTAGGTGTCATCATTGGATATGTTAGTCGAGGCAATGGAGGGCTTGCAACCTCTGCTTTGCAGACTCCTCCTGTGTTGTCTCCTCCATTGAAAACCGGCCTTGATCAAGTGCGCTCTCCCGCACAAGTTCTGGCAGCTTCAAATCCACAAAAATCCGGCTCAAGGTTGATGTCACCTCGAATACATCCCATACAAGGACCACAGCTCCCCACAGCCGAATATCAGCAAGCCAACATGCAGCACGATTTCACGGAATGGCCTAAGATTGATCTTTCGGATCCAGCTCCGTTGACCACATATATTCCCCTTGAAACTCAGCCAGCCTCGGAGGCACGCCGTAGCATTGACGATGGAGTAGTCTTTACTGCGCTCTCGCACATTCCGGGCGGCTGGAATGGATGGCCATCAGGACTGTTTGCCATGGACGTCTCAGCCGACGAATACAAGGAAACGAAAAGTTTGCAAGTGAAATGAGCTACACGCCTCAACGGTGGCGACTCATCAGGATCGAAGACTTCTACTACCATTGCAGGTGGTAAAATCACAAACAGACGATGCCTTGGTGTTGTCAGGTGTGAAAACTCGCAGTGTCAAGTTATATGTCGCCCTGGGACCACTCCTGCCATCCGCAATAGGCAGCTAGAACACCCTTGCCGTTGCGGATTCAAGCTGAGCCATTTCGAGTGCCCTTCCCGGTCATTTCTCATTCAATGGAGTGATGGATATCGATACATCAATGGAATTCCACACAACCATTCTCGTTTGAGCTACGTCTTGCATATGATGCGCTCTGAAGAACTTGAATTCAAGGAGCTTGTTGAGACTCATCCTCATTTAGGACCGGCAGCATTGATGCTGGGACCAAAACGGCTTGACGGTTATGGAAGAGGAGCTGCTGATATTTCGGAGGCCACTCGACACCCTGATCGTGTCAAATATGAGCGACGCATGGTGAAATCACGAACGATGGCAGAAAGTGGCCATTGGTTCCTTAGTCAATTCTCTGACTGGCAACGCCGCCATCCTGGTATTGTTCGGACATATCAAAACACAAGTGAGATCACAGTTATTTCAATTCAGACGACTTGGATGCGGGACATGCTTGTTCCTGAGGTTCAAACACAGGCTTGTGTAGATGATGCACTGAACGGACTTCTCTCAGATGCGGCACATGGATATTGGTCTGTTGGCCATTATCTTCTTATTGTTACCTCAGTATTTTCCGATGTGCTGGCTTTCTGGGTTCCAGGCCTTTTTACGGTGTCCAATGGTGCGACAGCAGAGCATTACCGCTACCATTTCAAGGGTGTACTAGAATCCATTGCAGAAGTAGCAGAAGCGAAGGACATTTCAGTCTACGATGAAATGTTTGCTGGAGTGAGTTACTATACTGGTTTACTATAACGGATGGCTGATATATGTATGTCCCCAGGTCGTAGACTTTAGTGAGCCACAGCGGATAGGCTTCGAAAATGCTTTCGTTGATTTTTGGGAATGGCGGAAGGACAGTCGGAGTCATGAGGAGCTCATTACAGCTGCTAAGACACTGTTAAAGGGATGTCAGCAGCATTTTCGCAATGCAGCTACCCGTGTTAGGCGGCTCGGTGGTGTAATACCCCCTGATCAAGCATCCGACTTCTCAAATTTGACGTCGCTTCTGTATTCCACCACAGATGTCAAAGTCTTTGATAAGACAGTTGGAGAGATTCATTCTCGCTTTCCGAGAACAAAGCCCTGGATGAACTGGTGGCTTCGTCCAGACCATGCAGCTATGATCTTCCCATCTCAGCGTCGGATGGATGCTGGTGTGTGGGATCTTCTTCCTGACAGTACAAATGCAGAAGAAGCTATGCACTTCAAGATATACATGATCGCTGGAAAGAAACATGACATGATGCAAGGACTGGATGGTTTACTCATTGTTGAAAAATACCACCATGGTCTATATGATCAAGCATTACGTGTGTAATATACTCTCTTGAACTTTGTTCAGCATTTACTAATCATGTTATCTCGTTAGTTGGTGCACCAGTACGACATGGATCGTCCCCATTGAAGTAACGGCGTGAGCAGCAGGCTCAACATGGGCGAACCAAAAAATCTCAGGATCCCAAGCATATATCTTCACATGGAACAGCACGACGTGAGGGACGAGCACCTGATCGTAATGTTGACTTTTTCCCAAGTACTCGGAAATGGACACGCCGCAAGCCTTCCACACAGGGAGCAAAGAAACGGATTCATCGTGCTGAGAATGATGAAAGTGAATCTGGTTCACCTCCACCATGGAAGAGGCTTCGAATGGGTCATGCACGGATAGATTTCTCCTCAGAAGATTCACCTTCAAGCGATGATTCTTCCAAAGTGATCCCACAGACCCCGATCAATGATAAAGCTACTCATACTCAGGAAGCGCATGATGCCTACAACAATATGTCTCCATCGAAGGATTTTCAACGTGAGAAGGCACCATCTGTGGTTGACATCACCAAATACAAGGAGCTACCTAGCTATCCATGGAGAGCCAACTCATGCTGGCTGGATGCTAGTCTTGAGGCTCTGTACACAGCGCTAAATTATGGCGATTGGAAGAGCTTTCAAGCTCTCTTTACTGAGGATGCAGACCGGTCACCTCCCAGCCTAATGTACTATTTCTTCCTGACAATGAAGGGTCGTCGTGCATGGCCAATTCTCAATTTTACCGGTCATGGTGCTCCTGCAAAAGAGCTAATGAATTTACGGGATGGGTTCCGTGATTTCCTGTATAAAATGAAGCTTGTACATGGGCCTGAGGATAGCTATCAGGATGGACTGGTATGTCATTCAAAAAGACACATTTATAGCTGGTCTCAAACGTTTTTAGGAATGGTTTCAAGCTATGATTGCTCCAGGATGATTGAATGTGTTCAACGAAGAGTGTTGCCACTACTTTACACCATACTACCGTCGCATTGATATGTGTCATGTCCCCACAAGTGCTTCCACAGCCTTGGATCACATCCAAATTCACAAGCATTCGGCCGAACGTGCAATAGTCAATAAGCCAGCCACTCAGGATTTCGAACCATGTAAAGGCCAATCAAGAGGTGGCTGCATAGTCTTACACATATAAAATCCATGGCCAGGGGAGATCCCATCTCATGCTGGCGGGGTGAGGCTCACTGCACTGGCCAGGCAATAACCTTTAAATTCTGGACCAAGATTCCTGTCATTCTTACGATTGAGCCTTTAAACCTTGCTGGACAGTTACATCTTGATATATTGGACCAGGAGGAACAGAATTGGGACTTTCCTCGGACCTTGGCACCATTGACAATCAAGGAGGCAAAGAACCAAGGTGTGGAGTATGTCATGATGGCTCGAATATTCAAAAATCATAACCATTTCATCACACGATCAATTATCCCTACACCAAATGGAAAGTCTGCGGTATTCACACACGATGGAATGAAGTATGCTGGATTCAGTCAGCTTGACTATGGCTCAGTGGAGGAACTTATGACAGGTTCCAGTCCTCCAGTCCCTCATGGATATGTGACATATGCAGTGATATATCAGCTACGTGGTGGACTATCTGCTCAGGAATATTTCGCTTCTCGGCAGCTGGATTTATGTCAAAAGATGCTGCACATTGATCTTCTCACTCTGACATTCCTCTTACCCAATTTTCACGAGATGGCAGAGAGCGAGAGGATGTGGGCAACTCATTATTCTTCTCAGCCTCATTCATGGGAATTCTGTCATTCACAACCTGACTATCCTCATAATAAGGATTTGGCTAACCAAAACATCTCCACACGTCTCAGTCTCCCACCGATCTCAGTTCTTTCAGAAGATTTGGATACAGCAGAAAATGACATTACAAACTTGATCGACGACATCCTCTTTCCACCTGCTGAAGATATTCCAGAGTTGTCTAGTTCTCTGATATCTAGTTCACCCCCACCATCGACACCATTGCATATTCTTTGCCAGTGTGGTGCTGATTCAGATGGACATCGAGACGAGATTAAAGAGGATGCTGTTGAATGTGTTCTGTGCCACAAATACTCTCATGTAGCCTGTCAAACATATCGACAATCTGCAAGTCTTCAAAGTCCATTCAAATGCCACATGTGTAACTTGGAAATGCCTCACCAGCAGCAAGACTTGTTGAAGCTGGACATGGCCTCTACACAACGTAGATCTAGATGCTTGTGAGAAAGCTTTCCACTCAAATACTTAGTATAAAAATCTAACATCTAATGCAGACAGGAAGCTCCTGAAAGTATAGCAACCGTTCCTCAAAGGTTATTGTAAGTTTCACATTTCTTATACTTAAATTACCACAGTTTTTACTGTGTTATTTCGACAGCCCTGGTAAAATGGTCCTGGCAAAGCTTGGAAAATTCTACTATCCTTGTCGTTTGATCAATCATATCTCCCGACAGCAAGAATGGACAGTTAAATTTTGGAGGGGCAATCTCCCATCTTCTGAATCACCACACACACCAGGAGGTTATTCCCATATTGCAGAATCACACCTAATCGATGGGTTATGGAATAATCGCTCAGAAAGATGGGGAATCCGAGTATGTATCCAACCAATGTGCTCCAGCTTGAACAGCTGATTCATATACTAAATCTAGCTCGGAAAACTTTTGCGTGCTTATGAAATGCGTGACCAGGAAGATCCTGAAGAGTTCCTTGTGAACCCTCATTCACTAGCATTCAATTCCAAAGTCGAGCAAGCACTTTTCCCACATCGAAGACTCCTTGCACAACTGATTGACCATCCAAACAATGTAGACGACACCACCATACCAGCCATAGTATGGCTCAGTTCACTCAAAAACAAACCTCTCGTCATCCATTGGACTGGCGGCCTTACACTGAATGATCTCGCCAGAATTAACAACTACTTCTTCCGCCATGTCCTGAAGATTTGCAAGGATTCACCACTAGACTGGATTACAGGTCTTGTGATGTCACATGCACAGACACTGGTCGTCGCATACAGGCATCAAGAACTCTTTTTACAGGACAAGGAGTGTCCTCCGGCATCTGAAATCGAAACTGTCAATCGGTTTGTGATTGAAAGGGCTTGGGAGTGACTAGTTAACTACACTGGACGCACTACAGATGGGAAGGTAAAGCATGATGCGGTCGACGTCGACATGGAAGCTCTCATCTTACTGGAGAAAAGAATGTTTGATACATCAGAGGATGCAGGGATAGCCGGTAATTACCAATGGGGATTAGACATCAGTATGCACCAGGATGGATGGTTTCCTTGGAGCAGTCGAGGACCAGAGGGTGACAAAGATATCCGTGAAGGAAACGAGTCTGAACTTGAGGTAAGTTTTCTATTGATTGTTTAAGAGTTGAAACTGAATCTCTACAGGTAGGGCCAGGATTTGATAAAGAAGAGCTTGGGCAATGGCATAGAGCAGAACAGGAGAAAGAAGAAGGAAGGAAACAAGCCCAAAGGAAAATGCGGCCAAGACCGACGAAGCTAGCAAGGAGTACACAAAAGAGGTCTGCTGGAACTAATGACGAAGTTCATTCACAAGCCAAGCGTAGCTGCCACATCTTTAAGGATGGAAATTCAGACTCATAGACAATAGAAGATATAGATATGGGTACTATGTGTTATAAAATTAGTCACATTCATTTGCGTTCTTTGTGACATACATGCGAGCAATCTTAAACGTTTGCGAGCGATGTGACAATGCTAGCGAGCAAGGTTACAACGCTAGCGAGCAATGTAATAATGCTAGCGAGCAAGATAAGAACGCTAGCGAGCGAGGTAAGAACACTTGCGAGCGATGTTTTAGGGTTCTTAGTTGGCCGATCAGTATGTGATTTGTGGCTGTACCAACTGCAGCCTGCCATGCTTACATTAAACAAGGATGCTTAGAATCTGAATATCTATGACACATTCAACGTTTCCATTACATTTCCAAGTATCAAGATAACTCACAGTTGAACTTGGGCTCGATATCATGCTTGCTAATGATGTCACACTCGCAAATGCAAATACATGCTCGCAATTGAACGCTAGCTCGCATGGGTCGCTCGCAAAATTCTCCTGGCCTGATTAGTTGTTTCCCGTTAAATCAGCACGTCTCGTTCTCTCTATCTTTACCAGATGTGTGTGTATGTCCATCAAAACAGCATTCTTTGCAACATCAATATGATGCTTTGGAGACACAATCGTCAATATTCTAGACCCCCCAGCTCTCGTAGCCAAACACACGCCCCCTACCTGACACATACTACCGTCGAAGTCCATGCCCAAGAGCAAGAGCTCTGGATCCAAAAGACATCTGTTGTGTATGGCATCACCATATTCAGTCAATAACTAAGAGGTTAGTCAGCATACGAAAGAGCATTAGTGTCCTACCATCAATGCTCCAGGTTTTATCTGGAAGCACTGTTGTGGTATAAGGCCATACACAACACCTGTTTGCACCCTTTCAAGGGAACCCAGCGGACATATCACAACTAGTAGACACATGGAACTCAGATCTTACCCTGAGATCTCGGAACAATGTGTGAAGGTCTGCTCTTCCGCTGGTCTTAACTCCACTCATTCAGTCATCACGAGCATTGAAGAACAGTACCGAACTTCAATGCAAGGCTCTGAGACTAATTCATAGCACAGCACTTCGGGGTTTTAGGAATTTTCCCTGGGATCGGCTTCTGTCGTATCCACTGGTGCGTGCCTTTTGTAAGTTGGCTACACGTCTCTAAGTCGTTATTTTTGTAGCTGAAGTATATTTATCTTGGCGCATTGTGGGTGTTTTCAAATTCACATTCGTGCACATAAACGTTGCCATGACTCTTCCACTATTCACATATCCTTGCATTGTAGCGTATGCCCAAATGTAGAGTTCCTTCATTGAAATTAGCTTCTGTCATTACCTGTGAGTGCAGTCGAGCTGACACAAGTTTCTCGGCCACTAATTGAATTTGTTTTCAAGTTCGGAAGCCCAATATTCACCGCAATTAAACCCGAGCACTGAATAGCTCTATTCAATGCCTCTACTGATGAAGCTACATTCTATGTGTAAACCCGGGGTGGTGCTTTGCAGGTATCATTTGGTCAATCGTTTAGCATCTGAATGTATTCTAACATATCGACAGTTCATACAAGTCACGCTTCTGTTTCCATTCTTTCTCTCAGAGTGAATATAGTTTCCTATGGTTCATCCATCCATCGAGATATACTGTTCAGTATGTCGTATGTCGACAACTCCGCAATTCTATTTCTACCACTTACGTGTTCCACATATAAAAGCCATATTCTTCTTCACATCTCTTTATCGTCCAATGATCCAACACTCGTTTCCAAATGGTTAAGCTCTTTACCAAGTTCTCTGTTCTCTCTCTGGCCATCATAGCCCCCATTGTCTCCGCCATTGACATCCAACTGTGTGATGATGCGTACTACATCAACTGTGATTGGAAGTACCACGTCCCCATCGGCAAGTGTCTCAATAGCATGGTCAGTGATGGCTGGGCTGGATTCACCGACAACATCGTGAGCTCATACGTGTCTTCCTTGGATGCATTACTCTTTGTTTCTCATTACACTTCGATGCAGTTACAACCAGACCAACACCGGAGGCTGTGGCATATGCTACTACTTCGCCAATGACCATTGTTACGAGCCGCTATTCAATAGCAGCGATGCCACCCTGGACTGGTTCGCTGGATATAACGACCAGCTCTCGTCGATCTTCTGCTCTCAGAACACTTGATTGGTAGGGTGGGTCTAGATTCCATGCTAATCTGACTTCAAAGACTGATACTTGGATATTGAAGGACCCCGCATGATCACGAACTTCTGCGAGGTAGTTCTTGATAAGGGTGTTGTTAATGAAGAATTGCCGAAACCAAACCCTTCAGTTTTACAGTAGTATATGTTCCAAAAAGATGATCTCGTAGTACACTGAGTCTTTAACCCGTTCATCCTCCTGCATTGTGATGTCAGCAACTGAATTATTCGAGGTCGCGCAGTCGAACCACTCGGCAGCTTTCAAGGTAGAATAAGCAAAGGTCTCTGTCAGTACTTAGCTGCATTAAGTCCTGGGAATGGAGAGTGCGATAAGAGCTTTCAATCAAACAAATTCAATGAAGCTATCCTCCAATATTTCATCTAAACATAGTTGAAAATCTGCACGGATCCTACTATAAACAATAAAGAAATTTTGTCATCGCTGAGAAAATTCTATCACCTTTGCTACAAAATGCCTGATGGCCCAGTGGTCGTTGTTTGTTAAATTGCTGACTTCTCCTGCAAGTGACCTGTTCGTCGACCTTCTGCTGCAGCTCGCTCTGCGCCTTGACTTTCCTTTCTAGGACAAGAATATTTCAGAAAAAACATTGATACTGGGGATAGTTGATCATGTTTTATCTCTATGCTGCATCTTTGTCCATCCTCAGGAAGGTACCTCTCTTGTTGCATTATTCTCCGCAATTTGTGGTGGCAGTATTTGACATGCTTGGTCCAGGTAGCCCTGCGATTGTCTTGTCCAACATACCAATCGAGGTCTATACACCTAATTAATCGGTTGTCCTGGATTTGGCATTCATGACAGGCTTTGTTTGTTTATGCAGTCTGTTCTCTGCCATAGCGGCCCTTTGAGTTGTCTTACTTCTGTCATGCAAATCAATTAACGCAGTGTTCATAGTTTGCCATTCTAGTCCAACAAAGACAAGAATGCATGATCCATATTCTTATGTCTTTGCTATTGATTTATCATTGTGATTGACTCAATGCCCTATGTGGGATGGTATAAATATACAGGAGTACAGCTGGACACTTTGCCCCACAATGTCATCAAAGGTATGAACCCCCCTCTTGTTCCGTCCATTGGTCTATCTCACGCTCCCCACAGAGTGACCGTTCCATCCTTCACAGAGCTTACGCACACTCTGGTACACGCTTCAATTTCTCAAATATCGTTGTTCCGTGTGCTCATAAAAAAGTGTAACTGTAGCCCAGTGTTCAACCCAATGCGGAATCAAATTCCTCTAACCCTGTCGTACATCTAACTAAAGCTGCTACCTATGGTGTTAAGATATCTTCTCAGATCACAGTAAATCATGATGGCATTCAAATCATACCTGGTTCTCTAGACGACGAACAATTTCACTGGCTAGGTGAAGTTCGGGGTATTGTATATGAGAACTGCGTCAGTTGAATATTCCTTTGTGGATAACTTTGTATCTCATGGAAAGTCTCCAGCATTCAGGATATTACTACGCCATCAAAAAACCCCCAGCAATATTGCCACCAGCAAACTTACAGGAAGCCTGTTGTACTTGCAGTGGTATGAACCCTGAACACTACTGTGATGTTTTGCAACAGCAGTCCTTCAATCGGAAGGTTAGAGCCAATCTGTTGATGATGCGAAGGAGTTCCTATTGTGTTTGTCTGCATTGTCCAAGTAGACAACACAAGTTTTGTAGCTTCAATGTCCTCAAGATGATTCCGTTTATTTTGGCCAATCCAATGGACAAACAGCTCAGCCTTCCTGGTGTTAGCGTCTCTCATCTACTTGCTAGAGAACCCAATATCCTGCTCAATGCTGACATGTTAATTTCAAATCTTTCGTCCATTGGCATGTCATGCTACTCCGACACACTTACCATCAAAGTCAAAGTGAGCACAATGTGACTTAAATTCTGCAGATGGCCCTAATTCGCATATAGATTGAAGGGTGTAGCAGGGCAATGCAAAACAGCATTATTCAGTTGGAATGCAGTCATGTGAGCATGACTCATCTGGGCATGGCATACAGTCTTGCACGCGACTTTCAGAATGTGATTTGGTGGGTATGAAGAATTTCTACACTGAAATTTGCATTTAACTAACAGATATAGCAGAGTTCTGATCGAAATTCTTACACTGAGGACTATCTGAGACTGATTTCCCTTTACACAGTGGATCCTCCAGGCAGATATTGGAATGTTGTGTATGCAATTATGGATGCTTGATGTTTAAAAATGATGTACGACTTGAACATTGCTGTAATGTAATTTTCTGAACTGTACCTCACCGTAGATGCATGTGAATGCTGTAAAACCTTATGTAGAAAACAAATAGATGGAGATCCATGTTAAGGCTTGAAGATTGCTGTTAGCAACATGGATTTTCCCTCTCCATCATCAATTCAACAGCTGATTGACTTTTGCAGTCGGTTTAGGATCGGTCATGCTCATGTCTTCCAGTGTATTGAAAAGCCACCGACATGACTTGGAGTGCATCATTACATAGGACCAAATGAACTAAGTGCGCATCACCTCCTAACATATTAATTCACAACAGACTAGAGCAAGAGAATACCTACTGTGAAACTTACAGATGCCTCATGCCTAGACAGTGGAGGCAATTAGGAGGATGATATGTTATCGTTCATGGGTAAGGTTTGTTGCTTGAATGATAGAACAGTAAAAATTACATCCCCATTTGAGCAGGTAAGAACTCATGCCACTTCTTTAGAGTCAATATTGAATGACCTGAGATCAGATGGAAGATTTGTGTGTGTGTGTGGCAGAGGTACACATCTCGATCCATAGTTGAACGCACTCGTCCTTCAGAGATATTTCTTTTCATAGATTTTCGCATCTGACACACAAAAATAGTAAGTGAGCTCCCTCCCGCCAAAGTATAGGCACTTTCCAAGGTGCAGGTGGGGAGCAACATGCAGTGATTTATTGTTGCTTTGTGAATGGAAGAGCTGAGGTTAGCATGTAGCATTGATTGTCAGCAGTCTGGTCAAATGAGTGAGATGTAGGAACACGATCAACTGAGATGATTCCTAAGACAAATATAGTGAAGGATCTATTCTCAAAAAGAAGAAAGCCATTCAGAAATTCAGATGTCATAATCATTTGAATACCAGTGTTTATACTGAGTTTGCATCATTCCAGTGTCATTCCTCTTGGCAAGCAGCTCATAACACTAGGGTGACACCTGTGTCATGTTCCATCTGCAGGTGAAGAAAAATCTGCAGAGGATTCAGTCAATACATGATAGTGAACACCAGAGTACATACCTGGCCTCCCTGGTTCATTGGCATCCATTGATGCCAGATAGAAGCTCAACTGCTGCTCTTCAAACCGATTCCCAAAGCCTGTGACAACATATTTCAGAAAGTCGATGTAATGAGCCTAATCAATCCCTTCCAATGTTGATGTTAGACCCAAACCTCACGTGATCCAAACAAGAGTAAACTCGGGCTGTCTCATGTTCGGACAGTCACCTGAGAGTCTTGTGGAGTTTGGATATGAGTGAAGGAATTGGACTAATGTCTTAGTCGAGCGTGAGTTAAGAGAGAAGTTCAGTATTGATAAACTTTAGCTCGAAGCTGGGGTATTACAGCGAGAGCTACCTACCTATATACGAAAACTGTAGTACTAATAATAGTTACAACATGCGAAGACAATACGGTTGTTGTGCGATGAGCGCGAGCCATAGTTGTTAGCTACTTGGCCTAAGCTGTCCGGTTCTAGTTTATATGATCACGTGGGGTTGGGGATAACTCAGTCTTCTGATAATTAAGAAAATGAATAAGTGCGAGAAATCGTAACATTACCCTCTCATTAAGGCAGTCGTCCCGACTGCCATTAGGGTTCCGGCATCTCTTCGAGTTCTTCCTTCAGTGCTCTCCAGTAATCTTGAATATACTCGTTCCATACTTCTCTGTCTGGGTTTTTGGACTTGAATCTTCTTTCCATTGTTTTGTTTGACTGTGTAGAAGTAATTCCATGTTCCATCTCCGATTTCCTTGTACTCGTGTCCCACTATTTCTTTTATCGCTTTGGGGTTTACGATGGCCTTGGCTGTTATTACCCTTCTGTGCTCTGCTTGACTCTGTTGGTAGTCTTCTACTGCTTCTTGGGCGTTTTCCATGTCTTCTTCTGTTACCCAGTCATTGTGTTCCCTTGTCCAGCCCATCCATTTTACTAAATAGTCGGTTACTAGTCGAGAAGGTTGGCCCTTCTTCCCTCTTACCCTTCGGGTTCGAGTGTTGAGGACTTCTTCGACTTTGTACTGTTCTTCATCTTCGATGAGGTCCGGTGGTGGTGGTGGTGGAAGTTCTTGGTTCGGGAATGCTGGTGGTGTGTACAGGGTTAGGAGTTTCTCATTGAAGCGTGGGTGGATGCACCAGTGAGGAGGGAGTTTGAGCTTGTAGGCAGAGGCGCCTGCTTTTTTGAGGATCCGGAATGGGCCTACTTGTTTGTCATCGAGTTTCTTCTTTGGCCGTGGGAGGTGAAGGTTTGTAGTGTTGAGCCATACCAAGTCATCCTTTTTGTATGCTACTGCCTTGCCCTTTCGCTTGTCGTATTGGGTTTTCATTTTGGCAGCGGCCTCCTGGAGGGCTTGTTCGCATAGTTTGTGGGTTTTCTGCATCTGCGATGCAAAGTTTCTGGCGGCGGGATTGGTGAAAGGGCTGTGGCGGTCGGTTTTGGGAACGACTCAGGGATTGAGTCCATAGATGGTGAAGAAGGGGCTTCGGCCCATAGCGGAATGTTTTCGATTGTTGTGGGTGAATGCTGCCAGAGCGAGCCATTCGTGCCAGTCGTCTTGTTGATATCTGGTGAATATCCTTAGGTACTTCTTGATCTCCTGGTTAACCCTTTCGGTTTGTCCGTCTGTCTGGGGGTGGAAGGGGGTGGAAGCATTGGGAGTGATTTGGAGGATTCGATAGAGATCCGTCATGAATTTTGAGACAAATTGAGGACCTCTGTCCGATATTACGGTTCTTGGCATGCCATGGGTGGCGAAGACTTTGTTGCGGAATATCTTGGCAGTTCCTTCTGACGTGAGAGTTCCGTTGCATGCTACTGGGATGATTTCCTTTGAAAATCTGTCTACTATAACTAAGATGGCATCATATCCACCGGATTCTTTGAGACCGGTGATCAGGCTGACAGAGATATGGGTCCATGGTTCAGATGGGATTGCGTTGGGATGGAGAGGTGCTTTTTGCGCCTGAGTATTGGACTTGACTCGCTGGCATGTCTCGCATCCCTTTACATATCTTTCAACGGTTTGCTTGATCTTTGGCCACCAATACTCTCTTTGAACGAGTTCATTGGTCTTGTCAATGCCTGGGTGTCCAGCAGTGAGGTGGTCATGAGACATGGCGATAATTTCTCCTCTAAGCTTCTCGTCTCGAGGTACATAGATTCTTCCAGTGAGCATCAGGAGTCCTTTCTCCATTGTGATGCCTCGTTCATGGTTTAAGGAATCGGAGATTCCTCGATCCCATTTGTCAGTGCTCTTGGTAGCATGCTTGATTTTCGAGTGAATACTGGATGTCATGGGCATGATCATTGCTCGGAAATGTTCGGGTTTGAGGACTATGATTTCATCGTTGTCCTTTTTTCCTTGATCATGATCATCCCATCGGGACAGGAGGTCAGCTTTTTGGTTTGCAGTGCCGGGCTTGTGATGTAGGGAGAAATGGTATTTGGCAAGTTCGGTAACCCAATGGGCTTGTTGGCAATTGAGTTTCTGGGGTTTTCGGAAATATTGAAGGTTCTGATGGTCTGTCCATACTTCAAAGTCGACAGCGGCTCCCATTAGGTAATGTCTCCATTCGGTGAGGGCGAGCATTATGGTGAGGAGTTCCTTGTCATATATCTTGTAGTTCCTTTCTGTCGTCGTCAATGACTTTGAAAGGAAGGCTACAGGTCTCCATTTTCCATCCTGCTGTTGGCTTAGTACTGCGCCAATGGCTCCTTCACTAGAATCTGCTTCTACTCTGAACTTTCCGTCTTCTTTTGGCAGGGCTAGAATAACGTCTTCCGCCATTTGCTTTTTCAATTGTTGGAATGCTTGATTTTGGGCGGCGCCCCAGTTCCAAGGGGCGTTCCTGGTGAGTTGGGTCATTGGTCGTACAATCTTGGAGTAGTTCTTTATGAATTTTTGATAGAAATTTGTAAACCCTAGGAAACTCTGCAGCTCCTTTTTCTTGGTGGGAGTTGGCCACTCCATAATTCCTTTGACTTTGACTGGGTCCATTTTGACTGATCCTTCGCTGATGATTACTCCCAAATACTCTGTTTCTAGGACTTTGAATTCACACTTCTCGGCTTTGAGGAACAGCTTGTGCTCCCGTAGGCGTCGAAGTACTCATCGGACTATCTGTCGATGCTCTTGGAGGTCCTTGGAGAAGATGAGGATGTCGTCGAGGTATATAGTTACTTTTCCTTCGGCAATCAGGTCATGGAAGATATTGTTCATCATCCATTGGAACGTGGCAGGGGAATTCATGAGTCCAAAGAACATGACTGTTGGTTCGAACAGTCCCCTATTGGTGCAGAAGGTGGCCTTGTATCCATCACCTTCTTTTATGCATACATTGTTATATCCCCAGCGTACGTCTAGCTTGGTGAAGTATTTGGCGCCTCTGAGTTTGTCTATGAGCTCCGAAATGAGTGGTAGGGGATATCTGTTTTTTATAGTCATTTCGTTGAGTTTTCGATAGTCTTGGATAGGGCGAAGGGTGCCGTCTTTCTTTTTTACAAAAAAGAAAGGAGAGGCAAACGGGGACTTAGAGGGACATATTCTTCCAGTGGATAAGTTTTCATCCAAGAATTTGTCAAGTTCTTCCTGTTCGTTCCTATTCAGGGGATATACTTTGCAGTCGAGGGTATTGCTGGCATTAGGAATGAGTTTGATTGCGTGGTCCCAGGGTTTTCAGTCGGGGAGTTCATCGAAGTTGTCTTTCGAGAACAGATCCCGGAAATCCCGATATTCGGGGGGTACCATTTCTTCAAAACTCTTTCTTGGTTTTCCTTCGCTTGCTTTAGCGGCTAGATCGTTGGCATGATGTACTGCTCTGATTTCTATTTCCTCTGTCATATCTACTGCTAATATTGTGTCTCCTTCTTCTAGTTCTTCGTCCCATCTATCTTCTGGGTCTGCGTCTGGTAGGGTGAACAGCTGTTTCTGACATTGGCACCGTCCGAATATGATTTTCTGTGTTTTCCAGTTGATGACTGGATTGTGGCGTATTAGCCAGTCGTGTCCCAGGAATACTCTCCTCGTGCCCAGGTCCATGACTGCCAGGTTGATTTGCTCAGAATGTCCCCTGATGGTCATTCGGAGTTCAACGAAGTGAGTGACTTCACCGGCTTTGTTTCGCATGCCGTCGGCATTGTAGACTGGTATTGGGGCACTGGTTGCTCGGGTTGGTAGGTCATGCTCCTCTATGTATTTGCGGTCAATAGAGCTTCCAGTGCATCCACTGTTGATAAGGGCGGTGGTCTTAAGGGTCTGGTGGTTTGTGAGAGTTTCGAGTCAGATTTCAGTGGTCAAGTCCTTTGCTCTGGCTTGGGCGCTTCTTCGGATGTATCTGACCAGTTTACGGAGTTCCTCTAATTGTTCGAGAGCTTTGGTGCGGGGAAGAGTGACAATGCGCATTAGCATTTCTCGATCTGCTTCTGCTTGTCGCATTTTGTGAGTCCAGTGGGCTAATATGGCACGGGCTTCGTAACTACCCATTGCTTGTCTAATAGCGCGCCATGTCCATTCGGTTTCAAAGGGAATCATGTATCCAGATTCCTCCTTTTTGATAGTTTTCAGCTCTGTCCAATCATGATCTTTTTTCACCTGTGTCCACCATCTGTCATATGCCTTCATGTCGGTGGCGTCGGGATCTCCTTCCTTGCGATAGCGATGTCCCTTGAGGTATGCTTGCCACTCAGGGTCATCATCTTCATTGTACTCTTCTTCGGCTGTCTTCTTTGTCTTTCTAGAACTGTTAGGGTTCATGGGCATTTCTGCCAAGACGTTGCCGCCCTTGGTAGCCATACTATTGGCTCTGCAGGTTGGGCATCTTGCCTCTGAAGGAGGACTTTTTCGCTTCGGGGATGGCCCACATGCATCTGCATTTTTGGCTGCAGCAGCCAGTCGGTAGGACGTTTTGTCTTCGTCGTCCAGTACTTCCTCTAAAGAAACTTTACGTGAGTTAGGATGGAGCAGAGGGGGACTTATCAGGTCCGGGGTGCGCCTACCACCCGTCTCGTGTGGCAGACGAGGCACTTGTGCCCCATCAGTTGAGAACTGTTCTGATCTGGGAGGGTACTTTCCTGCTCTGTCCTGTCCGCCCTGAGTCAGGTTGTCCCCAGCGTTTGGGTGCGTATCTACAGGAGTCGCAGTTAGTTTTCCTCGAGAGATCTCTCCTTTGGTCTTGCCACCCGGGGCTATTGCCTCTCTGTGCTCCCTCTGCTGCAGCTGTTTGCGGTCAGGGATTCTTCTTTTTGGGGAAGCCGCACACTTCTGCTTGCTGTCGGTCCTGGATCTGTAAACCTTGGGCTGTCCCAGGAGAACCTCCTCAGGTGCACGATGCGACTTGTCCTGTGAGATCCCGGGCAAAGATCCTGAATGGGACTCAGTCCTAGGGGGAAGTATCGTCCCGCTTCCCGTCGGGGTTCTGGTCCTGGAATATTCTTTAGTATCGTTCGTTAATATACTGTACTGGTTCTGCGATTCCTTAGGTGCTTGGCTGGTGATAGAGGAGGGTATATTCAAATGCGCATGTGAATGTCCTACAGAAGTACTATGAGTCTGTCCAGCAGTATATAATGCACCTTTAGAGAGTCCGGCCAACCGAGTAGAATCGCTTACTCGTCGGCCCCGTCTTTTACTTCCTTGACTCCAGAGGACGAGGGCGTCTTCTCCTCGTCTGATTCCGCTTCCTGCTCTACTGCCTGATTGTCTCGGCAATTGTTGTTATGCGGGGTAAACCTTCCGCCTCCGTCCCTTCGCCTTCTTGGCTGTCTGCAGTCGGCGGTAAAGTGCCCCTTCTGATGGCAGTTGAAGCATCTCCGCTCCTGTCGGATTCGATCTATATCCATGGGTTGGCCTTGGCCGCCATAGACTGGTCTGGTTCCAGTGTTGGTACTGGAAGGTCTGGGCTCCTTTGGCGGTTGCAGGGGTGTGTTCTGGTTTCTCGGGGGCCTGTTGTCGTTTCAGGGTGGGGCGCAGTTGTCATTGCGAGGGGCATTTTGTCGGTTTCGGGGGTCTTGGGGGCGGTAGCCTTTGTGAGTCCTGTCGAAGGCTCATTTGACTGCCCGCTGGTCGTTGATCTGTATAATGCATCGCTTCCATTGGGAGTAAGTTCAGGGGATGTTTTCCCTGGATGCAACAGCCATGGTATACTCATCTGGTACTCCGGCTCGTACCGCCGCGACAATGTGACTCTTTTCTCCTTGATCCTCCCATCTGCCTGCAAGCTGTGCCTGTTGTTCCAGTTCCTGGAAATATCAGTTAGCGCTTCCATCCTGCATCTGCAGTCCATACATGCGCTGTTCATGCACTTCTTCTACTGCCGGGTCGGCAAACTCTTTTCAGACCATGGTGACAAAGTCTGCCCATGTGGGAAATCGGTATCTTCCGTTCGTGGCGCTGTAGTATTGTTTGGCATGGTGGACCCACCAGGTTAGCGCCTTACTGCCGAAATGAGATGTGGCGAAGGTGATTTGTTGGGATTCTTTGTAGTAGCCTCGATGCACTTCAAAGAAGAGGACACATTGGAGGAAGAACCTCTGTATGTCATCGTGCTTTCCGTAGAACATCTCGGGCATTCGCATCATGGTAGGTTTGACTCCAAGGAAAGGGGCGTCTGCTGCGGCGGCTCCTCGAGGCTGTCCTGGGTGTGGTGCAGGTGGCATCCAGTCTGGCAGGGGTCTGGGTAAAGACCATAAGTCTCCTCTGCCTCTGGGCAAATCTGGATCTGGCGCTGGCAGCCCTCCGGGTAGATCAGGAATTGGGATGTCTGGCGGTTCATTGTTGGGGTTAGGGGGAAGGCCGTGCTTTTTCCGCAGCGCATCTAGATCATTTAGCTTTTGGGCTGTTTCTTCCCTGGCAGTTTCTAGCCTCGCTTCTTTGGCTAGAATGTCATGGTAAAGGTTCCGGCGGGCCTGTGCCATGGCTTCTCGTTCTTCCATGGTTTCTTCTGGTGCTCCGGTGAATAGTCGGGACTTTCCCGGGATCGGGGGTCCACCTTGTTGCTGGATGTTTGGTTTTGGCGGGGAGTCAGGAAGTGGTTTAGGGGATGGGTGCCACTCATCGTAGCTGGGTAATAGTGGTTTCGCGTAAAAGGGGAAATCTGTATTAAACATGAAAGTTGCCTGCTCGTGGGCGGCGTGTGCCCATAACCTTTTCATCTCTTCCTTATCTCGTTGCTTTTCTACCTCCATATATTGAACTCCCAACGGGCTTGCTAGCCACAAAATCTCCTCCACTATGTGCGTATATCTTTCATCGATGCGGCTGTCGTATTCCTCTATGTTCTCCTGCTCAGTTAGAAGTATCTTCACCTGCGGATAATCGTCTCCTGCCTCCGGCCATTCCAGTTCGTTGGCTGAGCCACTCGGCTCCACTGTCGACTCCGTCTCCTGAGTCTCGTCATCCTCTTCCTCTTCCAGTGTTGGTTGTCTCCCGTGGGACAAGGTCGAGGGGGATTCGGTTCTGGCTGATGCGGAGGGTAGGGGGGTAGACGACTCTGGCTGGAATCCTGATGGTGGTGTGTCGAAGGGGGCGTAATTGATGGGTACGATGCCACCAGTCACCGGGAGTTTCTCCCTCTCATTGGGGCTCAAGCTGTTCCATCCACTGGGGAGTATAACTTGGTGGCTGGGGCCAAGGGTCAGAGAGCGGGCTGAATGATTGTTGGTAGAGTCTGGGGAGTTCGAGGGCAGTGCGGTTGTGGGAGATGTGGGCCGGGCTGAGGGGACGGGGCTCTTCGGTGGAGGGATGGGCGGGGAACTCCTCGGTGCTCTCTGTGTCGATCCTGATGATCTGGGCGACAGAGGCAGTGTGTTCCGTGGCGTCTTCGTCGTAGAATGGGGTGGGGGTGCAGGCTCAGTAGGGGTGGTTAGCAAAATGCGGGAGGCCCCAAGGGCGAGTGCATCCACACCCTCTCTCAGCTTCCCTGTCACCTTCGCCCAGGTACTCTTTGGTCTCTGGCTGGGGTAAGGGCTGCTCCTGCTCGAGGGTTTCGAGCTCGTATGTCTGTGGGTAGACATGGCTCAGTCTGCGTAGTTTCGGGATTAGGACTCCCAGTCCTATTCCTATGATGGTGAGGGTAAAGGGGATGAGGATGGCCACAAGGGCAATGTGGAACTCAGCGGGGGTCAGGTCTCTGGTCTGTTGCATAGGTCTTTGCTTGTATCATGCGCGAGGAAAGAAGGGAAGCTTCGAGCTAATTGTTAGACCCGAACCTCACGTGATCCAAACAAGAGTAAACTCGGGCTGTCTCATGTTCGGACAGTCACCTGAGAGTCTCATGGAGTTCGGATATGAGTGAAGGAATCAGACTAATGTCTTAGTCGAGCATGAGTTAAGAGAGAAGTTCGGTATTGATAAACTTTAGCTCGAAGCTGGGGTATTACAGTGAGAGCTGCCTACTTATATACGAAAACTGTAGTACTAATAATAGTTACAACATGCGAAGACAATACGGTTGTTGTGCGATGAGCGCGAGCCGTAGTTGTTAGCTACTTGGCCTAAGCTGTCCGGTTCTAGTTTATATGATCACATGGGGCCAGGGATAACTCAGTCTTCTGATAATTAAGAAAATGAATAAGTGTGAGAAATCGTAACAGTTGAAATGTTAAAAAATTGATACTTCTTCCTGCCAGAGTCTCTGAGCTTATCGAACTGGATGTTATAGAATGCACACAAGGGTATTAATGAATAAAGATGACATGGGAACAGTATTTAACTTAACATTGGTGGACATAGCTCTTGATATTTAATTATGGGGGAGAATAGATATGCAGGTCGTTATGCTGAGCTACAGCATCGAAGCAAGGTAGTATTTTCCAAGATACTGAATGGGAATCGAGATGAGATGACATTGGATCTTGCTAGAATTCAATTTCCATGTTTATGGAGATCACTTCACCTGTGTTGGAGAATTATTCAATACCATCCAGTAATCCAAGATGAAATGGCCAGGATATTCAAGCCAGACTCCTTGTAGTGGTACATCCAACGGGTTCATCTCAGAGTGGCACCTTCAAACACTTTGAGTAATAGCCTTGAAAGTTCCTAAGTACAAACAATTAGTTATCAGAACCTGGTCAGACAGAGAGAACCAAGGAATGTGCTAGCACCAGAGTCAGTGTGGAGACTAAGAGCAACCAGAACCAAAAATAACCAACAACCAAAATGGACCTGCTGATGTCGGAAATCACAGCTTCATGCATAGCATGCTCGGCATGTATAGAGCACACACATGGCAGGCTGACCTATCATTTTAGAGTCAGAGGGCTTTGTTGAAGTATGCAAGATACCACCACTACTGGATAGTCCTTGCCAGATCATCCAAGTATCCACAATGTCACATTGAGCTTTCTGGTATACTAATACAAAAACAGTAAAAAGTGTCCTCGCTGCTTGCCAACAACATGATCTTCCTGGTCCTGGTTTAGTCTTCTATGGGCTTCTTGGAAATGACACTGGAGAACTGTGTCTTGATCTGCAAAGGTGGTATGTACTACCTGTTGAGTATGTAGTGCTATCACATGTGACTGTGTTTGAGTTGACAAGCCTTCCGAGCACTAATGCACATGTTTGGAAGTGTCATGTTCTACATATCCCTTTCAGCAGATGCACATTTTTGGTCTTCTGAATCTTGGCCTTTAGCTTCTGCCTGCATCTGTGTCTTTGACTTAGCTTCCTTTGGGAAAAATGCGCCTCACTCATACTCATTTCTGCATTGAAGACCCATTGCATGGCAGATTCTTTGCACCAGATGAATTCTTCATTCATCGTGTTATTTGCTAAGTTCATATGTTGACCACTCTATAGTTCTATTTCTTCAAGTTACCTCTATGCCATATGAAAGCCATACTTTTATTAACATCTTTTCATTGTCCCAACACTACACTTGCCCTTTACAAGTACTTAAGCTCACTATCAAGGTTTCTGCTCTCTCTCCCGCTGTTATAGCACCCATTGCTGTGGCCATTGATACCCATCTTTGTGTCAATGCTATGTTAACTGTGATTAGAAGCATAATGTCCCCTCAGCAAATGTCTCAACTGTACTGCTAGTGCTGGCCAGACTGGATTTGAAAACAATGTCATCAGCTTGTAAGTGTCTTCCTTTGAGGTATTGCTCTTGATTTTCTCATCAGACTCAGGTACAGTTACAACCAGATGAACACTGAAGGCTGTGGTGTATGATTTTACTTCGTTGATGATGATTTCTTCCAGCCACTGTTCAATAGTAATGATGCTAGCCTGAGCTGGCTCTCTGGATCTGATTGCCAGGTCTTGCCAATATTTTGTTATTAAAATGCCTGATTGATGAGGTGGTTCTCAAGTCCACATTGCTGAAGTTTGTGTATAGAAGAACCTCACACCAGAATGGGGTGCTTCATTCATGAAATTTGGTGATACTTTTCTTGACAATAGTGTATGCATCACTTGAGTAGTTGAAGTGAGTCCATCCAGTTTCCTGGTAATACATGTTCTGATATAAGCTTCTGTTTGTCAGAGGCGATAGAGTGCTGTATTCCACACTCTGATGGTTGGGGTCTTGTGTGCAGTACCAATAAGAGTGGAGAGCTGCATGTTGTTATCAGAGATGTTTGATGTTGGCTCAGAAGCAACTTAGTACAAGCACTGGATGATCTTATAATATGAAGTTGTCAGATACTGTCCAACACCATGAGGATCCCGAGAACCGGGTGTGCTTCTTTGATGCCCACAGTGCATTATTGTCATCTTTGCTTGAGTTCGCTCTTTGTATCATTCATTCCCTGATAATAGCAAGCTGATCACACTGGATCATGGCCACACACATAAACTCTGACAGATAATTCTTCTTTACATTATGTTTCTCGCCCTTTGATGCATGGTAGTGGATACCCTATGTCTACATCACAGTGCTAGAGCATCCAGGTGCTGCTCAGAAAACCCTCTTGGATATGAAACTCTCTTATCCTCATGTAACAGCCTCTCGGCTACCTCTGTGTGTAGGCCAAAACCATATGCTTATCGTGGAAAGCATGGCATCAAGCTTGTGGAAGCTTACCTAGTCTGATTTGAACATGATTGTGATGTAGATAAACAAAAGTATTTGACCCATGTGGAGAAGTGGGATTTGTATCTCAGGTTCTCTCGCAATGAAGTGCAACCTCCCTGGTCTTTGATACATACAAACTACTGCAATACTTTTTCTAAACCTGCTGCCTCCAATGACAATTCATATTTTAAGTTAATTCTAATATCATGGCCTTTCTATCTAAAAGATTTCATGCTCTACCTCAAAGTTCAGGTTATCAAAAGTGAGGGATTTTCCTTTGGGACAATACATGCATCCACTGGCTTGGCTCCACTGGTGCTGAACACAGATAAGTGATGTGAAACAAAAGCCAATGGCTCATGTTGATTGAGGATGGTCTCTGGCATTATCCCCATGGCCACCATCATATTCCTTAGTCCAACTTGGACTATGACCAAGGAGAAAATAATCCCAACCAGTGGAGAGGCCTAATTAAAGCTGTAAATTCGAGACACATGGGAAAGTGAGGCAACCTATCATATCAGTGACAATTGGGAGGCTACCCTTCCCTTTTTGAGCTTGAAGAACCACAATGTAAGTGATAAGGTATGCTGTATTGAGCATGCTGCTTTCAATGATAATGCGAATCACTGGTATAAGATGTCCTCTCTCAGATGTGTTACTTGTGATTGCCTGTATTCGACTTTTGGACCTCCAGATCTGGTAGGTGATCAGTGCTACAGGAGACTCTTAGTATGATTTTTGAAGGACAAGGGATTTAACTATTGCTTCTTACACATTGATATAGCATTAAAAGTAAATGAGAGGATAAATATTGTGGTCCCATAGCTCCAAGGCATCTTGAAGATGGGCCAGGAGAATTATGCATTTATGCGTTCTTATGTGTTTGGTGCATTTTCAGTTTGACCAGTAGTGCAATTAAACTGTTGTAGAGGTATTGCAAACCATAAGTAAGCACACATATATATCAGAGCTCACATTGTAAGTGAAATTGATCCTTGTAGCTTTCATTTGTACCTTAGAAACTGGTCTGAATGTTGCTATATAAGGATAAGTGAGCATGAATCTTGAATACATCTCACATATCAAGTCAAAAATATGCATTATTGAACACAACACATGCATTGGGACAAAAAAATGCTGATACAACTGGAGTGTATCCACCTGTAGATTTCATGATCTGTAACTATATACTTATCTGAATCTATACTGTACTTGACTATTGCAGAGCTAGGGTTGAGCCTCTGGACCACTAGCTAGAGCTACAGCATGGTATCAGAGAATATATCAAGTGGAATTAGGACTTAGGAATGATACCATGATGAGTCCAACCTATCAGCCTAATATAAACCACTAAAACAGGCAAATATTGAAAGGGCTGGTGACAGTGCAGGTGTACAAGTGAAACACAAAACACATACCACTACACTAAAACACTAACCCAGCAAGTTCATGGGGGCAGAGGAATGTCTGTTATGTAGGCTTTTGTACTTAGGTAGTTTTCCAGGAATGTAATATAAAGATTTTAAAGGTCTTGATCTGACCAGGTAAGATTTACTATGAGTCCTGGACTCTAAACTTCAAACAAAACAACACAAGTATCCACTGAGATACCAGATTCTGTGCTGAGTTGCAAGAATCTCTGAACCAGGCTGACTGACTGACTGATTCTGGGACGCTGACACAATGCTAATACTGGTTCTTTCCTATGGGTTCTTGCAAAAATGTGAACTTAATCATCAAAATACTTTCAATTCTGGGTAAGTCTACAACTTGAAGCTCTAACCTAATTCCCACAGGTAATACTACCATAGCTGGGGGCCAGAAAACTTGCCCAGCTACTGTTTTCTACCTACTTTTATACTACCAGTGTTGCAACTGCAAACGTACCAGCCATGTAATTTTGCAATCTATTCTGAATATACCTTGCAATACAGTATAAGGAGTGAGCATACATAAAGAATAAGTGAGTGTACATAACAAGTATGAAAGGGCATCATAATTGTATGCACAAGTGACACCTGATGCAACAGACATAAACCAGAGCTTAGTTACAGCAGGTACTTGACAGGCCTGCTTGACAGAAAGTTCACAAAGCACTGTTCAGCCGTGGGTAGTTGTGCTTACTGAGTGAGCTCACTTCTATAAGCAGAGAATAAAGAAGATTGTAATTGAAAAGATTGGTGTGCTCACTAAATTAAAAAGTGACGTACCATACTTGAGAAGGCCAGACCAAACCTCGCATGAGAGATAAGATAAAATGATAAGGCTAGCATGTGGCCTGAATAGGAGCATTGGCCAAGTGCTGGTAAAGCAAGTAATTGGTTGACAAGGATATCCATTGCTGTGCAGAAGTAGCGAGCTCACTGTGTGCTTGACACTAATCTAGAAGATTATACATGTAGCATGAAGGGCTAGACATGGAGTGACATGTGGTTGGGAGGTGATACACCCTCAGACTTGTAAATCAGTGTGCACCTATTGGGCCTTAGCAAGCTCACTATGGAAATGAAGCTATAGGCAGAAATACCAAGTTGGGCACCAAGTAAGGCTGTGGCAGCAGCAGGCTATGTACATAGGAGTCTAGTTTACCTGGGTACTGTTGCAGTATTTGTAATTAGCAATGGTTGTGGTATAAGTAGTTAGTGGTTTTGGGTTAGTATACAAGTTTTGAACCCCCAAGTTATGGTGTGTGCATAGAAAGTGAGCACTGTGATAGAGGATTAGTTTGTAGCTTCAAGCATCATATAGAAATAGTGAGCTCACTCCAAGGAATAGAGATAACTTCAGAATCTGACTTGTGTGCTTAAGTTCTGAGTGAATAAGAATCAGTGTTCTGGTTCTGTTCCATCTGAGTACTGTTTGGAGTCTGTGAGAGTATGAATTGAAGTGAAGTTTCTGAAATCTGTTCTGTCAGTCTGTTCTGTTCTGTTCTGTCAGTCTGTTTCTGAAATCTGTTTCTGTTCTGTCTCTGAGTTGTTTCTGTTCTGAATCTGAGATCCATAGAAGGATTAGAGGTTGTTCTCATCATTGCAGTCAGTTCCATTAACCCTATGTGCCTGCATGTAGTGAGCTCACTAAGTTTGTACTTGGGGAGTGGTTAAAAGAGCGAGCTCAGTGTTGTTGCAACCTGCAGTGTGTCTGATTGTGTTGTAGGACAAGTGTCCTAGTGTAGTTTTGAATATTATACTTCGCCTGAAAGGTTGCACCTTGAAGTGTACCTTCTTGTAAAAGTTCCTAGCCTTAGGATCAGTCTGAAACGAGTAAAACGCTGCATAGCATTGAGATAATAAGGTGCTTTACTAGTTCTAAAGTACTAGTAGTCACAAGGTGATATAATCTCATCCCCCCATGTACTTATGAGGGTGATTGTATAGATTGAGTAGTTGTGTGAGTGTGTGTGAGGTTTAATGTGTGTAGCACACTGTTCCAAGTGCTATTCCACAGGTGCCTACAGCCAGCCTCTTCACCAGGTTATTCTATTTACAGAAAAATCTAATTATACTTGTATTACTTGATCTCACATAAGCTCTTTTAAGGAGGCTGACTAACACTTGGTCATAGCTCACAATTGCATCTCTGATCAGTGTATGATTCCTTTCTGGGCAAGATATCCCTGTGCTGGATGGGTTATCCTTTTACTGGGAATGTGAGGTGGGCCCAGGTGCCAATACCTGCACTGTTGTATATTACTGGTGGGCACTCCATAGTTAACCTGGTAAGACTGCTTACAGACTTAGCCCAGCTACTGGTAAATGCTGTGGTCTTACTGTTTTGGGAGTCAGTAGCATGTGGACACATGGCCAAGTCTGGCAATTTAGATACACATGGCTCTGTTCCTGGCACTGCCATTCTGGCTTTCATGGCTAAGTTCCCCAGGCATGAGAGTGCTTCTAGGATTTCTTGCCAAGTTCTTTCATGTTATTTACTGGGTAAGCACTAATGACTCTTGCCTGCCTATTATACTTACCTGGGAACTGGTGTTTCTTACTATACGGTTCTTACTTAATATACTACCAGCTGTAGTAGTTACAGAATGCGATTTTTATGTGGTTTACAAGCATGTGCATTTTCCATATGCATCAATATATGCCATAACAGTTCCTGTTGCCAGCTAGCCAATAAACAAGGAGTGGGTATAAACAAGTGAAACTGTGAATAGTTGCAATAGCAGACAGAGCTGGTATCTGGTATAGAATAGCTGACTTCATTGTTATGGGCATGGAGAAGACAATTGAGCCCTGACAAGTCCACTAGGGTCACATCACTGATGTGAATATACTATCTGATGATTGATCTTCTCAGAATATTCTACTGGATCACATTGCATCAGAATAGTTCCATTGTGGAGAGCTTATAGTGGTCACCTAATTGTGAATCAGCATGAAACCAGGCAACATATGGGTAACCACATTGTTCCTACAACACAGCATTCGGAATCCCAACTGCAAGATGACAAATTAATATATTGGTCTGAATGCTTGGAACAAAGTAACTAGAACAGGTTGCATAGCACAACAATAGACTAATCCGCAACAATATTCACTGGTAGTAGTTTACTTTATACTGTATGACTAAATATCCAGGATCAGATGGACTTGTAGTAGTATATGAGTACTGTACATATAAATATACAGGAGGCTTCACCACCCTGCAGTTTTGACCATATACAGTTATTTACCGGTCATTGCAACACCATGGTTCAATGAAACATTTTGTCTCTTGCTCTCCCTCTGTTCATCTTTCATCATCAACTTGTATTATATTGCCAATGTGTATTGTATCTTCATATTCTGCAGTGATTCTTCATATGTGACATGAATAATATTCTGAGAAATTGAGGCTTCTGTTCTAAAAATATCTATTTTTCTCATGGACTCAAATTCTGATCTGGCAATATGTGTCCTCCATCTTGTTGTAATCACCCACAAAAGCATCAACAATGTTGATGACCTTCTGAAGAACCTGTATGACAGGTTTGAGACCAAATGGCCATTATCTGAGGAGTCTAGGACATAAATAAAAGTGCAGTTCCATCAAACCATTGCCTTTTATAGACAATCTGACAGTTCAATGTGCTCATTATTGCCCCATTGCCTCCGAATTTTATTTCTCCTCTTTCCCACTTCTTTAATATGCCTAGACATGCTAAATCAAACTCGAAAAAGTGCCAGAATGCTTGCAAATACCATGACCAGCTAATGGAAAAAGGAGGTACTGCTTACAAGGAGCTTGCTGAACTACCTGGTACTTTTTGGAAAGGTATAAGAAAAATCTGCAATAATTTGGAGGCTGTATTTCAGAGGGAAACTTGAAAGGAGATCTCATATTCTTATAGCACTCTTATTCACTGATCAGAGTGACTTTGAGTGGCTGACCAATGATGCCTGGGCCAACGGGCCAGACTGTTTCAGTGACTCAAAATGGACAAGAATACCCATGCCACAGTAATGTTGCGAAAACAGACATGTACATGCTCTTTCGAGCATCTTTTTTTAACTGTATCTCATTGTTACATATCATTACATATTCTTACATTCAGATTTTGTTACAATTCCCAGCCAATTGGAACCTACAGTGAATATTTGATTTTGCTGTTTCATTGACCAGTAAATAACTGTAGCACAGTAGCTAAGGTTGGAGCCAGAGGTATTAAGTCAAGTCTCAGATGAATAGTATATAGCTAAGTCCACCAACAAATAGAAAACATATATATTGATTTAAAGTAACTTTGTGAGTCACAGAGGCTGCAGTATATTTGAACAGAACCTTGAAGCAAAAAGAGCACAGAAGCCAATATAAGCCAGTGTGCTAAGGATAAGAGGCCAGTACGCCCATATATCAGTCAGTGAACTGGAAAATAAGGCAAAGAGCCAGCTAGCTTTGAGATTTTGGAGTATATTCAGCATTCTAAGAATAAAGTCGACTTAAGGAAGAATATATTTGATTCAATTACCCTATTACAAGACCCCACCCTATATTCCACTTTGTTGAAGTCGGTGATATGCATGCTGCATGTCTACCCTTAGATTTTGCGATTTTGTATGAAATATATACATACCAGAATCTAAATCCACTTGAATACGAGAGCTATTGCTGAGACTTCGAGCAGATAGCTAGGATCCTGTGCAATGAATGAAAATATAGTCGCAATACAGGACTTAGGAACAGTATCTTGAAGGATTGGACCTACCAGCCTGAAATAGTTGGTCTCTAATAGGTCTAAACAAGCAGATATATGCTATAATGTCCTATTCATGCACAATCCACTTAAACCAGAAGTAGCTAGTCCCTTAACAAGGTTTGACTAGCCCCCAGATGAAGGGAATATTCCCCTAATGCAATTAAATAGCTGTGACTAGTTGTCTATGGTTTGCAGAATCATTCTGAGGCAGTTCAAGCTCTAGAAAGAATGGATAGAAGAGCTTGCCAAGTTCACATTCAGTAGCAAGTACTCTCCCTAATATGGTGGAATATTGGCTTCTATATTGAAGAGATGAAGTGACTCGATAGTACTATCTATTGATAGTGACTTTAAACCTGTAGATACTCTGCAGATGAGTTGGATTCCAGAATAGTAGGCCATGAGGCTCACATCAGTGATTGGAGTATCCATATTAATGGATCAATTGATCAGGAATATTCCATTGACTGTAGCCTTGACTAGTTGCCTAGAGATAGAGAATGGTGACACATTCTATGATGCAATAGCCTGGGTGGAGGGTAAATCGACTGGTAACCAAGCTATTCAGCTTCGCAGTTCCAGAACCTTTCCTAGTCTGGCAAAGAATGATAGAATATTTCGATTCAAGTGACCATGGATCATCCTGGAAAGTAGGATAGAAGGCACCTAGACCATTTCAACCAGGAAACCCTCAACCCAGTAGTATGTAGCCTAGATACAGTTGGATATTAGCTTATCCAGTATGACTATTTATCCGAGATAGATTGGACTATGTACAGTATATAAAGGCCTCCTAGATGTAATATACAGGAGGCAACACCCTCCCCACAATTTGACATTATAAGCACAGTGCTTGAGTTGATTCAAGGGCCTTGGAGTGGAACCTTGGGGTTGTAGAATAGTAGTTAAGTCCAGGGAGCTTGCCATCCCTTAGAGTCACACCTTAGCCCATGAGCAGGGCGATTTTGAAGGCCTTTGTGTATATTCCTTGGATGAGACAAGTATTTCTCAAGTCCACTATATATAGAAAGAATATATCGATATTATTGGAATATTTTCGAGTTTGAATCGGCCAGTGAGCCATAGTATCAGCCAGTGAGCTGCAGACATCAGCCAGTGCGCCATAGTAAAGCCAGTGTGCTATATAAATCGGTCTAAGTGCCATTTAATCTCAGAACCCGAAATATTTGAAGTCTCAGGACAAAAAGTCATCCTTAATATATTGTATTTGCCCACAAACCAGTGCTATATTCACTAAGTCAAATTGAATAGCTTTAATACCTTTTGAAATGAAAGAACATGTTGTAATAGTCCTGCTTCCTGCTGGGATAGTTGCACACTTGGCAGAATATTTGATCTTCCAACCAAACTAGTCAGTTTGCAGAGGTCTTCTATTGATCTCAAAACACCTGAACTTATATATTTGGTGATTGTGAAGTGCAAGGATTGCTTTGGGTTGAGTATATATGAGTTTCACTTGTTGTATATTTGCTCTAGTTTAGTCTCTGCACTGTTACCAAACACATCATCAGATTTTGCTAGGATATCCCTTTTGTTTTCATCTAGAAGATTGAATATTAAGGAAATTTAGACTATTCAGTTTGCAGAAGCCTTCTATTGGTCTTGAAACACCTGAACTTACATATATTGGTGATTGTGAAGTGCAAGGATTGCTTGAGATTTAGTATATACAAGTTACACTTTGTATATATTGAGGTTCTAGCTATCATCATATGGTTACCAAGCACATCAATGATCATATGGTATGCCTGCATGAAGGCAGTGCACAGCTAGGGACTCATAATGGTTAATGGTTGAAGGCATATGGGCACACTCCAATAAACATTTCAGCTTTGCAAAGTCACATTCCTGATGACTGCACAACCAATAATGCTGAGTAAAGGGCCACTTGCTGCTACAACTCATTAATGAGGGAACTGTTAATATGCCACACCACTCAGTAAGACTGGAGATAGCAGGATAATATTGTTACCAAGTGTTTGTGAAGCTCAGTAATAAATTACTGCAGTTACTAAGGCTGACAGTAGTAGCTTATGAACTGTTACAGGAAAATTAGTATAAAAACCAGAGTGTATCAGCTAGAACAATAGAATATGCTCAGGAATTACTCCCCCACACAATAGTCCATAAACCTTCAAAGCTAACAAGCTTAGAAGCCTCCCTTACAAATGTCCACATCAATACACTAGTGTTTTAAAAACGGTCTTTGCGGACCATAAAACACTTGTGTGCCATATTGAATTGTTGCTTCGTTAACACTCAGCTTTTGTCCTTAAACCAAGAAGGCAATAGTTCACCTTTGTTGGCATTCTCACACCTCTTTCCTGTTTACCAGAAGACTTCAAAGGGTAATCCATAGATAGGATTATTGCACTTTAGTTTCTAACATCAACAGAATATACTTTTGTGAAGCAAAATTATATAATAACTCATAGTTCTTGTATAGGAACTAACAACTGGAACTGTGACCAGGATTCCGACACCTCATACCCACTCAGTATACACCCAAGTTTGCAATTCCCTTCCCTTAGTGAAGTGCTTCGCACATAGATCTTGCTTCGCAAAGCTATAATTTGCATCATAACACCCAGTAGCCTTGAATAAGCTACAATCTTAGGACCTATAGTCACTGCACAGAGGTGCCTGACTAGACTCACTAAGAACCTGCCTTCAGATTCTGTGATAGATTATACTTGCCATTCAGGTGTTGTGTATTCTGCCTGGAGGAGTCTTTAGGTTCATCACCACCATGTACCTGTTTGATTTGCTTTGGAACCACTGAGAGTGTGCTAACCTGGCTTTCTCAACCGCAGTGTATGGCATCAAGAGGTGTTGGAGGTAGAGTATGGGTTCAAAAATTGTCAGAGGGCACCCTCTGTAGACAATCAGACTCATAGTACAGTAAAATAAGGAAAGGTCAGATTACATAGGCATATTGGTGTGCCAGGCTTTGCTATGCTTGCCACCATATAGGATAGCAATTTTTTGTGTGATCTGCACTAGGGCACTCATCAGTAGCAGTGCATGGACAAGCAACCATAAGTACTCATGAAGCATCCCCAGTCTCCACCTTGAGTCACTGAAGACACAAACTCAAAAAATGCCTTGAAGAGATAATAACCTAATGTGCACCATATTTGTTATAACCAAGAGCTAACACGAGCTTATGGGCTACCTGCAGTATGTCAATGATGTGTTGAGCTGAGTTGTGAAGGGACATACCTCTGTGTACTGTGCAAGCCTGAAGTTCTTCTTTTTGCTGGCCTCTGAGAAACCATATCCAGGCACTAACCCCTTCCACCTCACTCTTCTTATGAACATAGTGGATGTTAAGCACACCAAAACCATTGACTTTGATGTCTCAAGTAAATTGTGGGAGTTCCATATTGAGAGCAGCCTCTTGGGCCCACCAATTGAAGCTGTCATTCCATTGAGCTATGAGATACTGGATGTCTTTCAACAGTGCACCATACTTTTTGCCAGAGTCTTCAAGTTCATTGGGGAGACAAACCAATTCAAGCTTTTGTTGAAGGAGCTTGAGTTTCTCATCTGGAATTGATATTTTGAAAGGTGTTTTGAGTGATGCCATTGAAGGATACTGTGAGAGCAAGTGAAGTATGTCAGCCCTCATCTGATGCCTCACATCAGGAACACTTACCTCTATGGCCCATCAGACAGCTTCCAAATATAACAGCAGAACTTCCCTTTACCTTACACATACTCTTGTGGCTACCACAGACCTGAAATGATGTAAGACATAGAAGAGGTGAATGTTGTATAGATGGCTTTAGAGGATTTGTTGTTAACCATGACCTCTTTGTTTACAGATGTTCAGACTGTACACAAGGCCTCAGTTCATGACCTCCATTCCATTGCTGTGAAAACAGTGAGCACTTATTGTGTGTCAAAGAGAAGGGAGAGAACAACAAAATGCTGGTAAATTTCTTTCCAAGCATTTCTTGCAGAATTCTGGACTTTTGTGGAGTGTGGTGTTATTAGAAAAGTAATGTTGTGCTGCCAGTGACTGGGGAATGCCAGATTCGCTTGGAAAGCCAGAGTGAACTGATGTACAGCCACTGAGTCACTTTTTTCCCTGTGGAGCTCTGCTTTTATGAAATGTGCCACAATGAATAGATTCCTGAGTCTCAATAGGTTAGCTCCCCACTGACTGGTATCTTTGGAGAGATAATTTACTCTCAGCAAATCATTACCCCCTACCAAAGGGCAAAAAAACTGAACTGTGCCATTACAATTGTCTTTTTGTCATGTAGATCCTTTGATTAACCTCACTGATATTTATGGCTTTCTTGGGGGATCTTTGAAAACCACAGAAATACTAACAAGGACTCAAACACATAGACTGCAATCCCATGTCTTTGTCATTGGATTAGAAGATCAGCCAATACAAGCTTCAAGGAAGGCATCGAGCACATTACATTGCCTGTGGAGGCTGTTGATTACCTCAGTGCCTGCATCAACCAGATTCGCTGTATTATGAGTTGATGACAAGGAGAGACCCTACCAGGCTTGATGAGCAGTGCCTTAAGCATGTATGAGAGGAGAGCAATGAGAGGATGCTGTAGAGAGGCTTAAATTTGCTAGTTTCTGCCTTGCAATACTTGATACAGGTGAGCAGCTCTGCAAGGATTGCCAAGTCAAGTATCAAAGGTGTAGCAAGAGAGAATCCTGTTGAAGGAGTGAGCAAGTTGTAATGAGCATGCCATGGAAGCCATGGACTGCAACCTTCAACCCATCCAACCGGCTCCAATGCACTTATTGGAATCCGACGGATTCTGTTTCCCGGTTTTTATTCCATATTTCATATCTCTATTTCACATATTCATTTATCACACCTAGAATCCATCAACGGTACTGAGTAGGTGTTATATCAGAGTCCACAGAATACTCAACTCCTCTAGATACAGAATATTCCAGACTTATATTATTCTAGCCTCCATTCCTCAGACTCCATTCTAGTATATAAACTGTACAACTAGCAGTACATACTTCAGTTCAAATATCAACTTGGTTTAGCCCAATACTCTCGCACTCACTTCCACTTGGCCTTCAAGCCTAATCTCAATCCCTTCTACAAGTCCACAGATTCCATCTTCATGCAACTTCATCTGTATCCTTTACTTGTCTTACTCCATGGACTCCATCCATATTCATCTTAGGGCTTCAACCCAGGGGTGACATTGCTAATAGCTTTGCCAAGCCCACATGCATTCCATGGATTCCATGGCATGCATTCTGCTTCATCTCTTCATATTGGCATGATCTTAACACAAGTGAAAGAAATTTGAGACAAGGTTTTTGTACCTCACATTTGTTGAAGATGTTGATAGTCAACCAACCACCACAGAAGATCTCAGAGTGATACTCATTGATGGCTCTCTTGGAGTCACCAATGGCAGGAATGTACTTGATGACCATGACATGATCAGGATGCTCACCCTTACCTTTGGCATCAGACTCAGGGGCTTTGAATAGTAGCCTGTTTTCATCAACCATGTCATCCACAATGCTACTCTTACTGATCTATTTGCTCCTGAACTGCCTCTCTGCAGAGAGGTTGTGGCCATCGTTGTTACCAAGATGGTCATAGGATGTGATGGACAATGGCTTGCTACCAGCATTGATGAGGAACTCTGCCAAGACAGACTTGAGCTTGGTCTGACCCAACTCAAGATCATCACCACCAATGAAAGACTTTTCATGTTCAGCAAGTTTGATGATACCAGGCATAAAAGTATTCTGGGAAGCACTGTTGATGAATGGCTCATCCTCAAGGATTGTAGCCACAGCAGAGACAGAAGATGGGGAAACCTCCAAGTGTGAGGTCTTGATAGTGTTCAGGACATTATCAGCAGTGTCATTGACATCAGGAATGAGGTTGCTATATCATTCAGTATTTGCAGTCCATAAAACAACAACATGGTCAAGACTATTGTCTTTCTTGAACTTGCAAATATCGGCATGGATGTGCTCAACATGGGCCTGCTTGTCAGATCCTGGGATGAGATTATCCGCACAGGCCTCCTGGTTTGCAGCAATGAAGTTGGGATAATAGATGGAAGGAAGGGGTTTTAACTGAGCTATGTGAGGAATGACTTAGCACTGTAGGTCATAATGAAGAACACAGGCTTGCTCCATAGCTTTGTCTAATGATAAACCAGAGATATCCCAACCTCTGAGAATGAGGTTGTTGGGATGTACCATGGGCAACACATCTGAAAATGGGACATGGATGTCCTTCCCTGTGGCAGTATCAGTACCTATGTGAATGGTGAAAGCACAAAGGAGGGAACTAATATAGTTAGGCTGCTGAATGCCTGACTTGGTATGCCAGATGACATTGTGATGGTTGGCAAGAATAATTGCACACAAGGTAGAACCATTGTTTCCCCCCATACCAATCATCATCAGACTGAAAAAAAGCATCAGAACTGGAAAGGTGACAGTGATGGCCACACATACCTAGCTTTTGAAACTTGGTGTTTAGTCTGAAACTCAAACAACTCAGTGGTTGGATTAACAATGTACTGTCCATTGGCAACAGTAATATTGGTGTTATGGTCATGAAATTTTGCAGTGATGTGCTTGTCAGTGAATGCAACATTTTCAGACTGCATGACAATGGTGTGAGGACAATGAGCAGCAGTAGGATAAATAGGCAAAACTAGTTCAGATTCAGGAATAGTGTATCCAGAATCGTCAGGAGCCATTATGTATAGATATAGCTGGATGATGTGAATACTTAGACAGGCAAGCAAGGACTTAGAATCATATGAGGAACCTGGCCATTGAGTGTTTTGAGCCATGATGAGAGTTGTGAGAGCTGCAGAGTTGGTTTGAGTACATGCACAAATGCAGTGACCCAAGGAAATGAAGTTATCTGCTAGAGAAATGAGGAGGCAGATGATGGAGGTACTGCTTCAGAAGGCAAATTTTTATACACTTGTGGTAAGGAGAAAATAGGATACCAAAAATTATTGAATTCATTGAATGTCTGCACTGCCTGCCAGCACATATGATTTTTAGTCATAAGATGTACTGTAAGCAGCCTCTTCCACCAGTTCTCTGGTCTCCTTTCCATCTGTCACATCCTAATACAGGGCTATGCCTTCTTGGAAATTCTGCATTCCTTGACTGCCAGTGGACCAGCTCCAAACTGCAATGATAAGTCACTACATGTTTATCAGGTTTGCTATTTCTATACAACACATCTGATCCTTACACTTTGCTTACACTTGCCTTAGACTCTGAAGCTTGATCCTCAAAGTTTCTTAGCAGGTCCAAATCAAGTTTGGGTGTCGACAAGTTTCATGTAATGCTGGTCATGAGGTGAATGATATGTTGATAATGACCCAAGCCTCAGTTCAATTGTGACAATTTTTGGATGCTAGGTATGGCCCAAAGGTTATCTCAAACCTCCATCTCACAATGTGCTGATACACATGAAATGTATCCACCTGTAGATTTTGTGATTTGTATGATATATACTTATCTGATCTATACTGTACTTGAGCAATATAGAGCTAGGATTGAGCCTCCGAATCGCTAGTTAAAGCTAAAGCATTGCATGATGAACTATACTAAGTGATATTGGGACTTAGGAACAATATCATTATGAGTCTGACCTACTAGCCTAACTTCTAAACCACTAGTAGGTGAATATACACCCTAACCATGCAACTGACAATGCTAGCCACCAAACTAGGAGTCAATATGATATAAAGAACTGTGACTAGTCGAGATAGCAAGCAGAACTGGTATCGAGTATGGAAGCACTGGCTCTATCAGTATTGTTTAGACAGAGATATGACCCTGCAGAATCATGAGGGCCACATCAATGATGGGAATATTCTATCTGTTGATTGATCTTGCAGGAATATTTGCCTCGATCATGTTGCATCAGATAGTTTGATTCCAAGCAGTGAAGAGGAGTCTGCATGCACAGAGCTAGAAATGCACCAGCATTGAAGACACTGATCACACTCACACCCAACACTACACACACAAACACACTCAAGTTTGTGGGGGATTCTGATGTGATAGAAGTAGCAAACCAATATAACTGAATTCTCAATATATCTAAGATACACATGTAGCAATAGCACTCATATGATATCTAGACTTCTCTAAGACCAAAGGCTTTTCTCAAAACACAAGGTGCAACTTCTGTCACTGGGCCTCAAGGCAAAGGTTGTATAACAATACACAAACATCATTAAACATATCCACAACTCTCTAGAAGTCATGCACAACTCTAATAGTCACACCACACAACAAATAACACCCTAAACACAACTTAAAGCACTGCACTCTAAGCAGAAACCAAATCCTACTAAACAATCCACAAGAACTGCAGGACTTTCACCTATGCACTCGAGTTTCCTAACTGATTGTAGACCCACAGGTTTCAAACCTATGTGATCCAGAGAACACAATAAACACAGAAAACCCTGTCCAACAAGCCAAAGGGTTTGAACCTCTGCCACCTGTAATGCCTCGCATTACATGGAACCCTCAAACAATAGAGAAAGTGCCTACACTGACACTAAGCTCTCAATCTCAACACAGAGTGCAATCAAACAACCAATAAAACTTAAGTACGGAGTGCCTCACTAGCCTTCATGGCCTCACTTGCAACTCAGATCTCTCAAAGTTATATCAAAGATGGTCTATATTCTCTTGCTCAAAGTCACAGACAGCTCCAAGTGCTAGAGCACATAGCTAGAATACCTCACACCATCACAATTGGGGTTCAACACCTCTAACTCATCACTAATGGACAGAGCACAAGGTTCAAACAACTCCAAAGGCTAGAGTGCATATCCAAAAAGCTTGTCACTATTACACTGGGGGTCATAAACTTGTCTACTACATCTACACTACAGTATTTATACAATTTTTCATCTTACAAACTGGTACAACATCATATAGTACTGTTAGAACCTCAGAACATTATCGCTTGCAATGCGCATGCGTTGTTATAGCATGCTGGGACTCAGTGCTTGGCCCAAGGCCTATCTCAAGACCAGACCCTGTTTTCCTCATGGTTTGGACTCCACCCACACTGTGCTCCATGTGTTTTACACTGCACTCTATGCATTGGCATATCACTTGTCATTTTCCCAGAGGATACCCAGAGTGACAATCATTCATACCAGTTGTATCCTATTCTAAACTGTAGTTCTTTAGTAACACGTGTGTCTCTCATCAATTCCATAGAGTGTGTATCTGATCAGCTTCTAATGCTGAGCTCTTATACTTAGTGTGACCTCACTGGTATCATTCTAAGTTAGAGCATGCTCTCTACCAATCGTCACTCAAGACCATCACATGTGCAACTCTATAACATGTGCTGCATGTGTATCACTGCACTCTATGCATAGATAATTGCACTGTTATGTATATATCACTGCGCTCTGTGTGTTTTACACTGCGCTCTAGAGATATAATACTGTGCTCCATGTCTATTTGGTGTTCTCTCAGTAACAGGATAGTGTACAATGTATATATTGGTACATTTCGCAAAATTGCACCGGTAAACACACTGCAAGTGTGTCAGTGGGTCAATAGTTGCCCTTAATTGTGAATAGTCCTGAAACTAGGCGTCACAGAGTCGCTATGTGGACTATATGACCAAATATCCCAGTGATGTGCTGTGAAGCAGGTAACTAGCGATATCAAGCTAGAACTCCGGAAATGAACAGATAGACCAGGTTGCCCAGCATGGCAATAGACTAGTCCGACCTAAATTTCACTGGTAGTAGTTTACCTTATATTGTATGACTAAATATCTGAGATAGCACAGACTGGTAGTAGTATATAAGTATTGTACCTATGAATATATGGGAGGCTTTGCCACCCCACAGTTTGACCTTATAGTGCAGTAGCTAAGGTTGAATGAAGAGGTATTAAGTCGAGTCTTGGGCCACTAGCATATTGCTAAGTCTACCAACAAATAAAAAGTATATATTTGATAAAAGTAACTTTGCAAGTCACAGAAGACCACTGAATATTCAGAAAGAAACTTGAAGCGAAGGCATAGTAACCAATATACAGCCAGTGAGCTAAAGATAAAGGCCAGTGAGCCATATATCAGTCAGTGAGCTAGGATAGCAAGGCAAAAGCCATCTAGTTTTCGAGTTTTTAAGGTTTGTTCAGTATTCTCAGAGGCTAAGTTTCACTTCAGAATGAATATATTTGTTTAAGTACACAATTGCACAACCCACACCTTGTATATCCGCTTGGTTGAAGTCCGATTGACTTGGATATTCTACCTGTATTTGGATATTTAGCTGAATATTCATTGATAAGTTAGACTATTCAGTTTGCAGGGATTTTCTATTGATCTCAAAACACCCAAACTCATATATTTTGGTGATTGTGAGTGCAAGGATTGCTTAGGGATTAGTATATATGAGTTACACTTTGTATATATTGGTTTCTAGTTATAGCTTGATGGTTACTGAGCACATCAGTGCATGATTATCTGTCAATCATTGTTCGTTCGAAAAGATTCTTTATCAATTCTGATCATGGAGCATGTTCATTGGCTGTTGACAGAGGTAACTACAGCCCATAAAACCACCTTATCTTTGGTCTGGCACTGGAGCAGCAAAGGTTGGAAAATATTACTCTTGACCTTCAGCCACAGATGACTGAAAGGAGAGCAATCCAGAGCAACCTATGGAACAATGTCCCATCAGGTGGGTCCAAGTAGATCCAATCTTTGGACCGGGAATGACTACAACACCCTCAACAGTACCGACTGTTCGATCAAGTATATCAAAATTCAAAGTAACTGACTAGCATGAGCTTGGCCTGGCATTCTTCGTACATCACTATATTTCCTTTCCATGGCATAGTATTTGCCAAGGGTTTGTACTGTCTTTTATTTCTTTTATTCACACTGCACATCCAGAAATCATACATCAGGTGATAGACCTCCGAGGACCCAGCTGTTAAGAATCAGGGTATTTCAAGTAGTGTACGAAGTAATGAATACTCAAGTAAAACCCAAGTTGTAAGCGAGGATGTCCATAAGCCAAGTTCCAACCACCAAGAGGGATCCGAAAAGGTGTTAACAAGTGCTAGGCATAATTAACAGGGTGTCAGCAAGCGCTAGGCGTAACTAACAGGGTTTCTGACAAGCACTAGGTGTAGTCAGGAAGCAATTGAATGGCAAGCGCTAGGCATAACCGATCAAAGAAGCTTGAATCACACAGTTAAGTGGACATTGAAGAGTATTGAAAATAGATTTGATTCTAAGTAATACAGGCAGTGTTTATATACTACAGTCTTTGAGTCATTAATATTCTACAATTTTCTGTAGTATTCTAGTATCTACAAGAAGAATAGAGAAGATAACAGAAAATACTGGTAAGCCGAGGTCAACACTGAGAAGGCTGAGAGTAAGCATGTGTTGACTCATACTCAAACTGGAAAAGACCCCGATATCCATAACACCAGCCAGGGAGTCTGATTTATGACCCTCAGCAGATGGTGTTCTCTGGATTCGACGCCTCTCTCCTGGGAAAGAATGAAATATGATAGTACGAAGGATGCATGGCTCGAGGTGCTAGGCCATGACACTGCTGTCTTCACCGGCAGCCTTCTTTGACAAGGTTCTCTTGACGTCCTCGGTGAGTTTTCATGGGAACCTGTCGTTCACTTTATCCTTTTCGAAAGAAACTACTTATCAGTAAAGCTGAGTAGGAAGAGCTGAAATTCAACTGCATAAGTAAACCATCCCAAAGTGATTGTTCATTCCACCCCAACTAAGTCACAACCTAACCATGCTATTTTTCCTAAAGTGATGAAACATACGATGGGGGTGGCCATTCGCCGTATGTAGTTCCTACCACCTCAGTCCTTAAATTTTCGTTCTCCAGACTTCGGCTATCCTCCCTAGGCCACAAGTACGAACTTCTGGAAGGCGGAACTATTCTTGGCTCCCAGCCTGGAATGACATCGTCGGGAGGCAACGGGACATCACTGCATCTCCTGCTTGGCGTGAAAGGGCTTGGTATAGTACGAGTGTTTGGTCTAACTCCTGTTTGTAGGCTTTCATCCTTTAAGTTGGAGACATTATCGTCTCTAAGTCTCCTTTTTCGCCAGCGCCAGAGGATTGCTAGCATTACTGCAAGGGTAAACGATCCAACAATGATACCAATTATTATCGGCGTGTTTGCATGGTGCCTTGAGGAGCCAGTACTTGGCGACGTACTGCTTGCCGAAGCTGTTTGTCTATGAGGAAGATAGTTACAAATGCAAGTAGTGGAACAGCGTCGAACCAGACCTACATGGCGGACGTAGAGGTAGCAGAGTCTGATGTGAAATCTCCAACATTCACGTTTCCACCATTGACATCCCCACTAGTCGTGTTTCCACCGTTCCCTCCTATAACATCTCCATTAGTCGAGCTTCCAACAGTAATGTTTCCGCCATTAGCATCTCCACCAGTCGTGTTCCCACCGTTTCCACCAATAACATCTCTACTGGTCATGCTGCCAACGGGCTTGATAATTTTCCCTGTCTTCCCACTGTCTCCGGCTATAATATGATTACCCGTGCTGGAAGACTCCCCATTGTTATTTGTGGCCACGTTTCTGCCATCTCCAACGGTCTTGACTATTACAGTGCCTCCACCATGTGCACTGCCCATCGTAAGGTCTTCACCGCTGCCTTCATGTAAGTCTCTATCGGCGAGATTCCCAAAAACTTCAGATGAAGCAGTCTGAGCTAAAATGTCCTTTGTTCTACTGCCCACTGATTCTCTGCCTAAAGTGTCGATATAGTGTAAACTGCGGAAATCGTTATTACTCATCAATAGGGTCAGTTGCCCGAACATACCCTGCAACACAAAATGAAATAGGGGGCTTGCGAGCCGTTATGAAGCTTTCTGCCAGTCGCCCACTGCCAGAGGTGACGCATGGTTCAGAAGAATGAATACGGAAATAGTCTGCATCCTTGGGTTCTGTAGTTAGCACAACCGTGTCCTCTCTATGTGTTTGAGGAGCTTCTTCGGTTGTGAATGTGATAGGGAGCCCAAAGACTTGAGGGAGGATCGAGGGTAAAATGCTAGTAAGTAGCGCTTTATGTCAGATAATGGGGTATGAGATGATATCAATTGACATACGCATAGAAGGTGAAGAACATGATTGCCAGCGGTGGTCAAGATCGAACACTGCTGGGAGAATCCTCTATAATATATATCGGAGTGGAAGTGTCAAAATCCACATCAACAGCAACTAGAATCAACGAAACGATAGTACATGATAGATTAATCATGTAGTAGTTGGTTGGACATCAGATGAAATTTGAGCATAAGCGCACAGATATGTAATCCATTGTGTGATGGTCATGGAGCGTGGCATCGGTAATCCAGAATTGTAATCTTGGACATCTTCCAGAAAGGATATCAGACAGATGTGCAGTGAATGAAAAACAAGATGAACACTTTAGAAGCGGCAATTTCTATAGGAGACGATCCGTGATCCCCGGTGACTAGGACTGCGTTGCCCTTCGGAATTTTTCTAAAGGAGAATGTGACGTTTCATCAAAATGTACTTTGATTACAGATCTAAATGACCGTCGTTATGTATGCTAACGCTGGAGTTAAGTTTCAAATGCGTACTTGTACCCGGAAATATTGAACAGACGTCTGAATTCATTGAATCTGACATTAATATGACATCTAAACCGATAAAGCTACAATCATGTCTAGATGGGGCAGGCAATCCCTGCGAAGTTTATCTACAGTCAACCACAACGCAAGATGAATTACCGTACTAGTTTGATGACTAGTAGATTTAACTTCTTCGCCTTTCAATTTTGTCCGTCAACAAGCCTATAAAGGTTTAGTCTCCCAAAATCAACAATCAAGACGATAGTCGCTCTGTATTGGCTTGCTCCCTCATCATTTTAACGACAAAATAGACTGCTAGCGAACCTACGTTTATGCAGCTCACGGGCCACGCAAAAATTAGTACTCTGGCAGCAAGAATGATTTTTCTGTTTCCCGCTGCTCTCAGTATCTGCGAACTAAATGGCCAAGGCAAGCAAGCAACATTTTGAGATATTCCTTGGGCCTAGCTTCCAAAGAAATTCCACAGAGACACATCGTGACCATCAAAGAAGCTATACTCATCGTAAATCGAATCGTCAAATGGTGATAAGTTGATCGGCGGTAGAACATATAACGCCTTCATTAATGACATGAATGTCATCGGAGTCACTGTAGAAGTACTTGGTGCTTGGCCCCGTCTGGATGTCACGTGTCTCGCTTATGCTATCGGCATTTACTGAATCGCTTTATTCTGGACACGCTCTTGTCTTCTCTACCACCACGCCCCGCATATCCTCAATGGTCGCAGAATTATGTTTTCAGGATTATCTTGTCTACTTCCACTTTCTTTTTGCGCGTCATACCCTCGAAATAAGGCCGAATTGTCCTCAGTCGGTGACGAACGCTACGAATATTTTCATCCAAGGTTCACCTAGCTATCCCGGGTGCCCTATTTCGTTTTCGGCTGGTCATAATTTGGATGAATATTGTCCTATCAGATGGAAAGGACGGAAAATAAATGTCTACGAGGACCTTACAATCAACGTGCGTATGCCGAACCCCTGAGCGATATTGTCACGCTGACACTTCTTTCTGATGCAATTTTCCTCGGGATCTCTGGTTCAACTCTTGTCAATCTATGACGCGGAAAAGCTGGGGGACTCGTCTACCGTGGATGCCATTGGTAGTACTTTTGATCTAAGTACTAATCTGGCTACCGAATCTCCCTCTCATCCTTCATAAAGTATCACACGGAGGAAGCTACGTTGGCTACCAGGGTGAGATACCTCCGGCTCAGAGGGTATCATCGAGGTATGCAACTTGCATTTGGCAATACATCGAAGGCGGTTCTTAATCAGTGAAGAGCAGGATCAAATGGAATTTGCCGCTCTACGCCGCATGTCACTTCGTAGGTACTCATCCATGTGCTTGCAACTTATGCGGTTTCCCAGAAAAAGTCAGCCTATATGATTCTTCTTGTCTTTATTTCCGGGGTAGGGATTGAGAAAGACCTGATAGTAATGTCATTGCCTCGTTGATGAAATACTCGTCTTACATGATTAAACCTTCAAGGATATCGAGTGCAGTTCAAGGAACACCTCTTTCCGATTAATTTCATCGGTATCTTTTCGTCAGGTGCAGATCTTAACTTAAGCTGTCAGCGGGAAAAGAGCGAGGAGTTAGAGAACTGGAGGAGACGTTCCAGAGTGTTACGAAGAATATTTGCCGATGCTAGCCTTTACATGATGAGTGAGCATACTAACTTTGTAATTTAGTGACGAACACAATGTCATAACTATTACAAGCTCGGACCGAAATGTACGAATGAAGTTGACTATACCTAGCTTTGTCCAGCTGATCTACATCAAGAATTGCACCAACGACCATTTTGTCGTTGAAGTATAGACGTTAAAGGTAACAAGGACTTCTATTTTTCTGTTCGGATACCTAACTTTGTTGTCCGACGGACCGTGGAGGTAAGCGCTCATGACGTAAGATATTATATAACAACTGATAATTCATTGCTTTGTGTTCTCACAGGATCCTCCAATGCTATTAGTATCATCGCCCGAAACCCCCTTCAAAATATCCATCCCGGACAAGAAACTGAAGCTCCTCCAACAAAAGCTTGCTCTAGTTACATTTCCAGATGAGCTCGAGGACTCCGGTAAGAAATATGGAGCACCACTAAAGGACATACAGCGTCTCGTCGCTCGGTGGAAAGACGGCTTCGACTGGCGTGCCCAAGAAGCCGCTCTCAATGCGGAGCTCCCACAATTCACTCGCAACATCGATGTCGAGAATTTCGGTGTGCTGAATATTCACTTTGTGCATAAGAGGAGTGAGGTCGGGAGTGCCGTACCATTACTCTTCGTTCATGGATGTGCGTACCCCAAACTTCGTCTATGCATGTGGTTAACCTGCTACAGGGCCAGGAAGTTTCATCGAAGTCCGCAAGATCCTCCCACTTCTCACCGCGTCGTCGCCAGACCACCCGAGTTTCCATGTTGTCGCCTTGAGCTTGCCAGGATACGGTTTCTCAGAGGCTAGCAAAAAACAGAGCTTCGGGCTTGCACAGTACGCTGAGGTGTGCCGCTTCGCAAGCGATCCTGCTGCGCCATTGACATATTGTAGGTCTCCCACAAGCTCATGCTAGCTCTTGGTTACAACGAATATGGTGCGTTTGCCACCTCTTCGGGGGGGCGCCTTCTGACCCAGCGCTTCCAGTCACTCAAGGCGGAGATTGGGGAAGCCTCGTGAGTAGCGTCGCTTGCTGGAGTACCACTACTTATGGGTGCGCTGGTGCAGATCACACGAAAAATCGCCCTCATATATGGTGGAAAGTATAGCAAAGCTTGGCATACCAATATGCCCATGTAAGGGTCTCGTTTTTATATTAGCTCGACTCTGATTGTTTACAGAGCTCGAGCTCCGACTCTATATGAGCCAATACTTTACCTACGCCACCTCTTGACACCGTATACCGCTGCTGAGAAGGCCGGGCTGGCGCACTCTAAATGGTTCCATGATCATGGACGCGGCTACTCAGCGGAACAATCTACGCAGCCCCAAACCTTGGGATATTCGCTTGCTGACTCCCCTGCTGGTCTTCTTGCGTGGATTTACGAGAAACTGGTGAATTGGACGGACGCTTATCCTTGGGATGACGATGAAGGTGGGAGCCCCGACGTGTATTCCTTGCTGACATTCATCTGGCAACATGTTTAGTCCTCACATGGGTCTCCATTTATCTATTCTCTAGATCGGGGCCTACAGCATCGACACGCATCTACTATGAGATTTGGAGCTCTTCCGACACCGCTGTAATGGGAGAAAGACCTGCTCTTCCACATGGTGTGTCATTTTTCCCAAAGGAACTTATGTCCGTTCCTCGCATGTAAGTATTTTTTCTGACATCCTGAAACAAAACTCTTACCAAGCTGTCCTCATAGCTGGACCCGTACCACCGGTAACATTGTTTTTGAAGCGGAACATTCCAGCGGTGGGCATTTTGCGGCGCATGAAAAGCCTCAGGAGCTGGTGGATGATCTGAGGAAAATGTTTGGGAAAGGAGGACCTGCGTTTGGTGCCGTTCCTGGGAGGACCGGATATAGGTGAGGGATGCGGGGATCGAAGATATCAAATATCGGCTAATGAGGGTTCTAAGTCGCGAATGTCGGGTTACCCGAGCGAAGCTGTAGTTTGTATGTGTCGAAATGTAGCCATGTGTCCTATCAGGTCCATAGTCCTCTTTCCTGTAATTATCAACAGTTACCGTTGAAGATGAACCACGGCTGCTTCTCTCTCAGCCGAAATCGACTCACAAGAGATACTCCACGTCTATTTCTTTGATCAGTTCACTTAATGTTATACGCCTAGACCGGCGTGTTGCATTAGCGAGCTTTATTCATAGTCGGTTTGATAGCTTGCTGTATTTCATTGTGGGCTCGAAGCACCTGACACTGACTTCGTCGAGATCCGTCTCGACTATTCTTATATTCTCCTCAAAGTCAGCTCAGACTATCCTGCGGAATTAACACCTAGCTCTAATGAGGATTATGCTGGCTACCCACTAGTAGGCCAGCCACTACTACCTACCCTTACGGTTTAATCATAATTGTCTGCCTCACGTCCCCCGTGAAGTATTGACTATGAAATGTGCATGTGTTCAGGCAATGTAATGCCAGATTATGTCTTGTTACCTGCACAGCCGCCGGTTTTCGTCGCTCGTAGCAGATACTCGTCGAACATACCCGGCAAAGTAGTAATATTTGCTGAGTTGGAGGACGACGAGTTGGGAAGGACGAACTCGAAGAACGACTGCCTGTCGGGTGCTAATCCAAGCGCATGCATCGCGAACTCGGCGATGTGGGGTATTGGACCCGCCGGAGCGATAGTAGTAGTTGCAATTTCAGAGCATAAGAACTTCGTTAATCAGTTGGCATGATCCTGCTCCCACGTTGATCTTCACCACATGGGGGTACTGACCTTCGTGCGTACTAAACAAGATACAATGGAATGGAAGACGGTGGAGTCACAATGGTTCGACAAGCTTTATGGTTGCGCAGAATAGAAATCAATCATCTCGATAAGCTTGAATCCGGTATGGTCGTCTAGGAGTTACAATATGAGTTTCTTCCAGGCCGTGAAATCGGTTTCTGATTATCTACTAGTCCAGCCATAAGGTCGGAAATCCTATGTGAAAATAAGACACGCTGGTTCCGAACGGTCGGAAGCTATCAGTAGGTTATTGTGGCTAGCCCATCGCAGTCTCTCCCAGTATTAGATGTGCTCTCGTCGCACAAGCAAATTCTAGGGCCTATCATTATCGAAAGAAAGGTGCAGTAGCCTTCGGCTGAGCAAATTATTATGTTCTGGCTCACTCTGGAGACGGACTATGGGGAAGAACAGGTATCTGGTAAGCGGCGTGCTTAATAGCCTAAGAATTAGACAGGAGTTTGTCTGGGTACACGGACCACTTGGGCCGCCGTATCCCGATGAACAAGGACAGACCTCAGATATATGTTTAACAGGTGCCAGTTGCATGTCGATCTCGACGTTGTGGACAGCCTCAAAATGTAGCGGTGCATGCTCGTTCCTGCTCCTGTATCACTGTTAGCCTCCCAGAGGCATACGTATGGGGGTATTGGGACTCTATCATGCCGCATTGATCTAATATTCCCGGCGGGAACCAGTACGGAATGGAAGATATCCAGAGAAGCAAGCCGGAGCAGTCAGAGGTACATATATCTCAGTCAGGATCGAGATGACCTGACAAGATGTCTTTGCGATGCTGTTCAGTACAATAGATAGATGACCACAATCGAGTTCAAATACAGACGGTGCGAACAACCTCAGCTTCAGAGAAAGAACAAGCCAAGGAACTTATTAGCCTTTCGTTGTTCCGAAATACCTGGACCGCAGGGCAGTGCTGAGTCCTGACCCAACTCGCAGTGACAGGCCGTAACATGCTTGAATGATCGCAGTTGAGTCCAAGAATCATCTACATGGTTCGATTAGCACGTAGGGTGCTTGATTACAGGACATACGTTCCGCTGAAGTCGCATATTGCAGAAGGCCATTAGGAGGAAAACGTCGAACGACGGTTGAAGGCCAAGTGATTTTCGGCAATCGCCGGATCAACCTCTTGCCTTTCCCCCATCATGCTTTTGCCTCGCACCACCGTTTCTTCGCTCCAAAGCACCTCTTGTCCCTCCTTCATGGCGAGAACATGAAAGAATATTATTGTCCAGCAGGAACCTCTGATAGGTGCCACTGGGCCCTGGCGGTGGTTATAAAGTATGTGAGTTCAGAGTGAAAGGAAGTCTAGCTTGCCGGAAGTCCGTTGGAGGAAAATCTTCAATTCAACATCCAAATGATTGAATGTTTCAAAATTCGCATTTGTGCCTGTGAAAACCTAATAAATATTGTTCAGGTTCAACGACGAAATTCACGTGACTGCGTCGCGTCGCGACTCAGCTTAAACTTGGGGCCTCTCCTATGTTTGGCTTGAGCTATAGCACTTCCCGTAGAGCCAATACCCTTTGGCTCGGCTCTGGCTGTCCCCGTGGGACTCGTCTTACGGTGCCGGAACTAACTCGATGTTAGAGTCAGCTCTGGGCTCAGCGCTCATGTCCTAGTCCAACATCACTCTTAGTCATTGTCGTCGCGATGCACTGATCATGGCTCCACATAGACCTTCTCTTCTTCGGAAGCGAAGTCTATTCTTCCCAATGGCAGGCGACCCTGACGCGGCATCATATAAGTAAAGCTGCCATATCCGCTGTATCAAGTTCCAACATCCCCATGGCATCGCCAGAAACACCCTTCCAAATATCCATCCCGGAAGAGAAGCTCGAGCTGCTTCAACAAAAGCTTGCTTTGGCTACGTTCCCAGATGAACTTGACGACTCTGGCACGAAGTACGGCGCACCGCTAAAAGACATCCAGCGCCTCGTCGCTCGGTGGAAGAACGGCTTCGACTGGCGAGCCCAAGAAGCCGCTCTCAACGTGGAGCTCCCACAGTTTACTCGAGACATCGACGTCGAGGGCTTCGGGGTGCTGAACATCCACTATGTGCATAAAAAGAGCGGGGTGGAGGGGGCCGTGCCGTTAGTTTTCGTTCATGGGTGTACGTTGTGTCCGCTACCTAGTTGGCAGATGTGATGAGCTTTGGTCTTTACAGGGCCAGGAAGCTTCATTGAAGTGCGCAAGCTCCTCCCTCTTCTCACGGCGTCATCATCAGAGCACCCGAGTTTCCATGTCGTCGCATTGAGCTTGCCAGGATACGGTTTCTCAGAAGCTAGCAAAAAGCAGAACTTTAGAATCGCTCAGTACGCTGAGGTGAGCATCTTTGCAGGTAGTTCTTACATCACTGATACGAAAGGCACCTCATAGGTCGCCCATAAGCTCATGTTAGCCCTCGGCTATAATGAGTATGGTACGATATAATGATATTCTTGAAAATCATTATGCTGGTTAGAATTTCCAGTTACACAAGGCGGAGATTGGGGAGGTCTCGTGAGTACTTTCGGTCATATAATACCGTCCTGCGCATTGACATCAGTCAAAAAGATCACACGAAAGATTGCCCATCTTTACGGCGGTCACCATAGCAAGGCATGGCACATAAACATGACTTGGCCATGGTACGTCCCTTCAATGCTATCCAACACCCATTTCCACAATCTCAAACATCGTCAGGTCTCATCCTCCAACCATCCGTCAGCCTCTACTCTATCTTCGGTACCTCCTTACTCCATACACAGCAGCAGAGAAAGCATGCCTGGAACGCAACCAGTGGTTTGCCACAAAAGGAAGCGGCTACTCTGCAGAACATTCTACGCAGCCCCAAACATTGGGATATTCGATTGCTGATTCACCAGTTGGTCTTCTTGCATGTGTTGAGATCGAGATCGATCGGACATGCCAGGTTTGGCAATCAATCCGGAAAAGTCCGGAATCTTCGAGATGATTAAAGTTCCAAGTTCAGCTCATTGCTGACTGAGTGTAGAAACTTGTAGACATTGTCAGAAGGTTGTAGAACATTGTAGAAATAGTCTATTAGCAGTATATAAGTACCTAGAATTTTTCCGAGCTAATAATCATTGTATTCTACTATCCCAGCCATTGGTGTGCTATATCTCTTTACACTGCGCTCGTTTCAATACCTAACCTCAACAGCATGGATGTTTGAAAGGCTAGTCAATTGGACGGATGAGTACCCTTGGGATGACGATGAAGGTCTGCACTCACCGTTGAAAATATGTTCATACGTTAACCCTGTTAACTTCGCAGTCTTGACGTGGGTTTCGATTTACTTGTTCTCACGATCAGGCCCTACGGCGTCCATACGTATATACTTTGAGGTCTTTGGCTCATCCGACGTCTCCGACATGGCAGGACAGCCTTCTATTCCGCACGGTATATCGTATTTTCCCAAGGAGCTTATCTCCTTTCCTCGTCTGTGCGTATCCGATGACTTTGGAATGGATCTTGTACTAATATTTCTTTTTATCTTAGGTGGTCCCGTACTTCCAAACACATCGTTTTTGAATCTGAACATGCCAGCGGTGGTCATTTTGCGGCGCATGAAAAGCCTCAGGAGTTGGTAAATGATCTAAGGAAGATGTTTGGGAAGGGTGGACCCGCGTTTGGTGTCGTTCCAGGAAAAACTGGTTATCAGTAAGCGGTGACGGTGGAAATACCTGAGGGTCAATTCAAGCCGTGAAACACGGGCTTCCAGGACAATATGTGTATCGAAATATTCAAATATCACAGTGTTCCTCGCCGTGGTGGTTGTTGTCAGTCTTGATAGTATGATTCTACGCTACGATGTATACTCGTACTTACAACCGTCGCCTGCACTAAGTGTTCTGTTGCATATCATCAGTGTCCTCTGGAAATTACTGTGGGTTGCATATATGCGCGCTTTCACTTTATTGGTACTTCGTTTGGTGTGGACAAAGTACTTGTGCACATCGACAAGAGAACTAATAGTTCGGCGTAGTTAAACTAAGTTCCTCTGGTTCCATTTTCCGGAATAGCTAAGGTGACTCAGTAGAAAACGTCACACTTCGCAATCCACTCCAGCGTTCCTTTATCTCTCCTATCAGCTTTTCGTTGTCCCCTACCCCTCTCTCGATCACCTCGAACTCTTCAATATTTGGAAAGAGCACCGAAACCGGAGCTACCATCTTTAAATTCGAAGCCACTGAAAATCGCTTTGACACCAGTTTAGTAATCCCTGGTAAAGTGAGTCCCGAAATCGTGTCCCACGGGAATTCAAATAGTAGTTGGACGGAAGAAACTGCTGGTAATTGTGATATCCAATATAGGACGCGACGGATATCAAGCTTTCCCTCGTCGCATCGATGACATACGGACCCAAGTAGGACGACAGAATTTAGGCTAGGAAATGACCTTGGCCTCATAGATGGTAATAAATGTTCCAAATCACTGACGCCTATGGCCATGCTATGCAGATGCGGAAGTCGCATATGTACAGGTGTGCAGCCACGAACGTGGCGGGCTGATGTGTCCCCGCAGGAATGTCAGATCCGTTATCGTTGTATGGCGAGAGAGGAATGATGATAGACGCTCCGGGGCAAATATGCACGTGTCGAATGTTATGTGTTTGAGATGAGGGAGGCGTAGCGATAAGACAGAGTCAGACTTCTTGAATGAATCACAGACGTATTGGAGTGTCAATGACTCGATGGGTGATGCACGGGCTGAGCGGAAGAGCCAGTCAATGAAGGATGACGACCCAGAAGGGATGCATATAGAAGTGAGAGTGGTAAAAGGTGGGGGATGGAACACGGCTTTCTCCCTCTTCGTCATTGGCTCACTGAGACATTCCCAGCCAGTCCGAAGGCACTTGAAGGATATACATCGTAAACTGACCAGGCGTTCACAGAACCTGTGAAGCCTCTCTGCATGTACACTGCACATCGTTCTCGTGCAGGCCATACATTCATTGGTAGTCGATGTGAAGTCGATGTGTAGGCTTGGATGGTGTTCTCGGGAGATGCTCCTGTGATATCGTAGGACCTCTTCAAGCTCCTTTGAGAAATTCCGGCTGAACCTGAGCGTCATTGTTAGGATGTATGGCGTTGCTAGTGAAAGCCGGAGCCAGCGCAGACCAGAGAAGGTACGAGGAGCACCGGTAAGATATTCCCCGAACAAGCTGTAATTCCTTTCGACTTCACGCCACGGACCTAGATAGTGGCACATTGCTACAGCATTCAGTCTACGGGAAACACGCGCAAGGGTGAATAAATCCCAGGTTTCAACGTGGTCGAAGATTGCGTATAATAACTCGCTTGGAAGGTCGGTCAAGGTCGGCGCTGCCTGAAACTTATGTTCATCTGTCTGGTTCGAAGGATCGCTTTGAGCGAACATGAAGTTTGATGGGAGGTGGCTTCGAAACAGTATGGCGCCGTGGTGATGGACATGGTTTGAAACAACGGACCACGCGAAATGGATGTGATTCGCGGTGTTTCCCTTTTCGATCACGGCAACTATCTCGGGTGTTCTTCTCATATTTCTCCTTCCTCCTTCCTCTGAACTTCCTTTTCTCTCACTGTTCTCTCACTGTGCCCTTTCTCAAATCTTCCCATCTTTGATCAAGGTGTGCCTGTTTACGACATCAATTGATGTGTCGCCTCAAGTTCCCAGGATCCTCTTGATTTTTTCCACAGGGGCTTTCTTTCTTTCTCGACCGACACCAAGATTTATACTTGTCAGTCTTGGAACGTGTATTTTAGCGCTCTGGCAATACGTACGTCATCTTTCTGTTTCATGTTATGCTTGCTAACGGAGCATCAGTCTACCATGTCATCAACGGCGTCGTCGACACCAACACCTACTGCCTCTACGGGCCCGTCTTCAACTGAAAAGTGGTCGTTCGCTCATCGCATATGTAACACCCCTCCTTCGTCACTGTCTTCGCCATCGCCATTCTAATTCCCAGGACCATCTTTCAAAGATGCTTTCTTTTTTCTCGACGGACACCAAGATTTATACTTGTCTATGTTGGAATGTGCATTTTAGCGCTCTGGAAATACGTACGTCGTCTTTCTGTTCCATGTTATGCTTGCTAACGGAGCATCAGTCTACCATGTTATCAAAAGCTTCGTTGTCATCAATACCTATCGTCTTTACGGGCCCGTTTTCCACTGACAAGTCGTTGCTCATCGCAGTGTAGCACTTGCCTCCTTCGCAGTCCTCATCATCAGCTTATTAATCCTCTTCTTCTCCGCTTTTCAATGCCACAAACCTTCTGGTTCAAACTTAGACATGTTCATTCTCTCCTGACACACTATTGTCGTCGCCCGCTCTATGTTTCCTTGAGAACTTGCGAACAACGCCTTAGTGCACCGGGTGGGGATATACTACGAATTGGTGTGTACTCATTTCATTGATCCAGACAAATTACCTGTACTGAGCAGCTACCTCTGGCGCACGTACCCTGTCCCTCGAGCGGCTACTGTGAACCCTGGCTACGACTTGGAACCAAGAGCATAAAGCAGTATCAACTCGTGCAGAGGGCACGAATGGCCCGACATTGCTGTCGTCGACCCCGATGGACAGCCTGATGACGTATCTACGAATATTGTTTCGGCCGTCCATCGCAAACGGCGTCTTTTATGAGGCTCAGCAGAGGGGCGACCTGCCGGGAATCCCCATGGAACTTGCTGTAACTCGGTGAAGTCGACTCTTCAGCGCTCCAGGAGAGCTGTTATCCAAAGCTCGAGCTTGAGAGGATTCTGTGTTGAGAGTGGTTCCCGACCAGCTGGAAGCGCATGTATCCATTGCAGCATCTGCAGATGAGGTTCTATGTGGTAAGGATCTGCGTCGGTGCCAACCCTCTTCCGCGCCAAGAGAGAAGCCGTCTAAGCCCGGAACTCAGTAGCATTGCTTTGGCGTAGGATATTCTCATGCTTGTGACATCGATTCTGCAGCTGCCGGTGCAAGCTATTGGTCCTTGTTCTGCTCTAGGAGAAAGAAAATCTGAGTCATAAATCCTTGGGCACGTCGTGCATGGACTCGGCAACGGTGTGAGTACAAATCTGTGCAGTTTAATCTTTAGTTCGTTTAATCCCAATGGAATTCTTCCATATACACAGTTCCAGACTGATATCTCGCAAAATTCCCCGGTTACTACCCTGTGTTTGGTCTCATCAAACAAAAGATCGACCTTGTGCAAGTCGGTATTAACGTCTGGCAGTGACAGTAAAGATCCCAGACACGCCGAGGGTAGATATACGGTTTGATACTGCGATTTCCAGTCAGTGCTTCTTGTCGCTTCCTCTGGCTCTCGGCTTCGCATTCGCGGAGTCCATCTTGGATAGTACTCCAGTCGTCAGCATGCCATACTTCACGGAGACGGCCGTATGTGATGCCGAAGTCGTAATTGCTTGCTGTGCAGTCTTCGAGAAGGGAGGAGAACTTTGGGGTATCTGAGGTAGTCACCGTGTGTGACATTACGAGGGCGGTATTGAGTTTATCTCAGAGGCCCCTAGCACCGAGCGTAGCGCAGGGAGTGTTGGCGAGGGAGGCTGATATCATTGGTTTTTCACCAGTGTAAGCTCGTTGTGATGGACCAATGATCTCCTTTTCCTCGTGGCCGATCTCCGTGCGAGCAGATTTCGTCACCTCAGAGAGCTTTGCATACTAAAAACGTGCCAGAAATATGTTATCAAATGTATTCTTGACTCATTGATTCCGCTTCATCCAGTCGGCGGGCACTAGCTATTCCATACTTCAATTTTCCTATAGAACTTTGGTTGCTAGAAATAGGTAATCCATTCAATTCGATTATCGCTGAGTGGCTACGTTTAGCAGGTAGGGAACGCCAATCATGACTTTATGAAAGTCAGTTCATATGCGACGCGACGTATTCCCCTCTTGATAATACTATAATCGTTTCATGACCTCACTGAACGCTTGATGCGTAGCTGTTCTTTTGGATGGTGCATGAATGTGTATGTTTAGTAGCCAATCGAGTGAGTATGCCCCGTCTTATGCTACATGGCACCATCTTCTATGCAGTTCAACATCCCCGAGTAATTGTGCGCATTGCAAGTGAATGTACTGACTCTAGTCCGAACTCTGCATATTGCCCTCGAATCCCTCTTCTATGTCAGGTCCGGATTCTGAAGGCGTGTCCCATCCAGATCCAACACTTCTCTCTCTGTCGTTCTGCAAACTTGAAATACTTCTGAATCGAAATGACGAACTCGTGGTGCTTTGGCTCCAGGAATCGTCTGGTCGTGCATGACCTGCTGCGACGCGGCCAACCAAAATTGTTGGTGCGATGCTCTAGAAAAGACATTATATTTGTGATGAAGATGAAAAAAAATAAGTCGACGTGACGTACTCTCATTGCAATTGCTAACTCTTCGACATAAGCTGCGGCTCCCTGATTACGGACTTCGAACACAAGAAGAACAACTATCACCGCGGAGTAGAGTAGTGCAGATTCTACGAGCATCTCTATCACTCTCCGATATACACCCTTCATTGCAGCCGCGCCACCCACTCTCAGGATGCGATAGACAATGAAAATGGTACACCACAGCAAGGTTGCCAAAATTACTGAGGAGTACAGGACGGCCCAGTTGACAATATTCTCGAGGTATATCGCCTGCGGTGGTATACTTGTGATAGGCGCAAAAGTGGTGTAGTAAGTCACAATCCCTCTGCTGACTAGATTTACATTTGTATTGATGAGTTATGCATTATGGGGTTCACGAATTCAAGGACGTACCTGTTGCCATGATGGTACAAGCAATTGGAACGAGCACCACACGCCACGACCTGTCCCAGACAATCCAACAACGCCATATCTAGCAATCCATAAGCACAGACTCTGCAAAATAAAATATTTAATCGTGTACCAAAGTAGCATCTGCAAGGTTCGTGCTCAGAATCGCACTAATATCCGAAGTCAACTGAATCGGAGGGGCAAGCGCAGAATTGTATCCATCCCAAAAGTTTGTCCCTTTAGTGATAAAATGTAAGACATCTCCTGCCCATTCGTAGTAGATATCGAAAATTGCCATAATATATAAAAGCAGGATAATGAAAACAAGAAAGTGAGGCCTTCTATAGTCCTGGTCAGGATTCCTTGAAGCTAGACAAAATTCTTAGTTAAGACACATATCGAAAGAAGTGAAGAACACAGACCAACAGCCCACAAGGTGACGGCTACTATTCCTGTGTATATGCCTTTATGTATTTATTACTGAAATTCACCCTGTGGTTGGAATTATCTTACCATATAGTAATGCCGCAAGTATTACCCTGTTTAGCTGGATGTCCCTATTAACAAAAATGTCTTTAATCTGACTATCGGTTAGCTCTGGGGCGCTAGTCCTGGAGTGTGTTTTAGTAGCGGCCATGATGGTGACTCCAAAGAGAAGTGAAAGAAGGACAACATACACTGCTGGCAGGATGCCAGCTTGTTATATCGGTAGTAGTACAGCGCATGATGAAATCAGTGATGCTTCGTCCAGGTGGCCGTACGAGCCATTGGAATCAACCAAATCCGAACTCCTTACCAAATGCGCCCTTAGCTCCCTCGTTTGTCTTCACGTCGACGTACATAGGTGAGTTGAATTTTTTCTTGTGCTTGTACCGTAACGTTACTATTGGACGATGCGGTGAACAGTAGTAATGACTGTTCCGACAAGATCGTACGTCGCGGATTGATATCAATTATCGGTCTTCTATTCAATAAAAGAAAGTCCTCAGAGGGAATCAAGTGCCTTATATGGTTCATAATGACGCTAAAAAAACCCATCTGATCCCAAAGAAGCGTCTCGGAGATGAGCAATCTTTTTCTGATGCTAAAGCATTGTTCCCGAAACGATGGCGCAGTGAGTACATGTCCGAGTCGAAGAAGTTACCGAACTCCCCAAAATTGAGGTCGCGAAGTGCAGTCGACAGCGCATCCTGTACTCTTTTATCAGTCAGAGATCACTCTAGAGCAGTTTCATGAATGAACCAAAAGTTCCAAGTCGAGAGAACAGCTACAAACAGTTGGAACGGCAGCATTGCCTTTCTCATATCAGTCATGAGGTATCATTAGACGCAGCAATTTTACCGGATCCTGCAGCATTGCCAAGTGCACATACGGGGGCACGGTGAATTTTGCGCGTGCGTTTGCGTTCGTGCGTTTGGTGCGTTTGCGTTAAATCGACATGCGTGTGCGTTAATTTGAGTGCGTGTGCGTTTTTGGGCATGCGTGGGAAAAAAACGCGTGGGTGCGTTTGATGCGTTTGCGTGCGTGACGGAGGTGCGTTTTCTTGTATTTTTTTCTTGTTATTGTATTTCTGTTGCTAGGCGTCGCCACAGCCGATCTGACTACCCGTTCCCTACAACAATGAAGCTTCCCAATGAGGAACATACATTGATCTTTGTAAGTTCGCTCTATCATTGTTTTTCACTCCTATTCTTATTGTTTCTTACTAGGTCTTAATTACTCTCTTGAAATACAAATTTGGCTCAAATTACTTCGTACCTATATCTATAAGAAGTCCAAAAATAGAGACATTGACATGTCAACACCATTTTTCTCTCCTCTCCCAGTCCGACAGTTCTCCCTCCCCCAGAGATGCCGTTTCTCTCACATAGATGCTGGTTAGTCATCTCATCCTTCTTATGTTGCTGCCTAAAACTCTTTTTTTATAGAAGAACCTTGTACGCACCTTCGCAAGGTGGCTACTTGAACCTGATACTCAACTCGCCACTCAACCTCATCCTGACCAAACTAAACCCAACGGAAGCGACAATAAACAGCAATCGGAATGCGTCGAGCCAACTTAAGTACTGATGTCAAATATAGAAGATGCTCCTGTTCAAATAGACAGTTTTTCTGGGCGATTCTAGCGGTAACAAGTAGTAACAAATGATTTTCTATAAGCCAGAAGTAATAAGAGACACAATTGTATGGTTGAACTACAGTTAAACGCACACTAACCAAGGGGGTTGCACAATTGCGTCAACAGACATGACGTACATTACCGCGTTTAAGGAAGGCTGGACCCCCCCCTCCCCCTCCTTCCTTTTATAGTATCTTATTCCCACAATTTACCGTCCCTGTCAACCATTTCAAGACATATATTCCCACAGTGTCGGACAAAAGAACAACCCTGGAATGGATATTCGATGCCATGGTCTGATGGTGGCCGAAAAACTTGGAACAGGTTTTTTAAGGACTTTATTCTTGGAATGTTCACAGCTATTAAGGTGATTGGACCAATTTATCTTTGATTTATCTCACTAGCAAAAGCAATATGTCATGTTCACACATGAGACAGAATTGCATGCTAGACATATTGAGAGATTGATTTATAGTAGCATAAATTGAGTAAATGATGTGGGAATGCACACAGTGTGCTTACCGGTTGGCTTCCCCTCACAATCAAGATGGTCTGCAAAGCCTGTGTTACATTATCAGGGCAATTCCTCAATTTGGTTGTTCCTGGCCCAATTCTGGCTAAAAAATGGTGCGGAAACCAATAGTTCTAATCAAGATATTGCTAATTACAGTCAAAATTTTCTATTTCTGTTGATATATACATTAAAATTTTGGTATGTCAGTTACGTGTTTAAGGCTCCACCCCCTCCCCCCCTCCCCCCCTACGTCATGTCCCGGTTTGCTCTGATGGAATCCCCTTGATGCTAACGCACCGAATGCATGTGTCACAAATAGGTCACAGTCACCTGTGTTGATGCATTTGATCTTGAATGCATGCATGCGTGAAGATTTGTGAGATGTGTTTTCTATATTGACTTTATATGCGAGATGCGTTCAAGATACGTGCTGACTTATCCTTACAGAACAACATCCAGGGCGTTTTCTGAGGTACTAATGAATGCTACAAGGACCAATCTCATTATAATGTGAGTTATGATATATATACATGATTCTGGTCGACTTTAAATGCCTCTACAGCAGTTTAATTTCACTACTAGTCAAACTTAAAATGCACGAAATGCACCAGAATGCATAAACACACCACGCAAATGCATAATTCTCCTGGCCCCACATACGGAGCTCTGAGAAATGGTCTCTAGCATTCAACTTCACAGTCAGTGCTTCCAATAATAATGCTTCAGACCTTGAAGTTGAAGCGCAGCCAGCACATATAGTCCGGCAGTACTCAAATGCATCCCTAGGTGATACTGTGAGATGGCAAGAGTAACTCGAGAGATTAATTGTCTAGATCAAGGCACAATTTTCACTGGTACTGAAGACCAGATTCTCCAACAAGGAGTTTTGGTGCTCTTAGGACCTGTATCTCAGGGTCGAAACTTGGGGGTAGTATCGCACTACAGCACTGGGAAGGCACTTAGCATCTACTTTGAAGATTATGTCATGTCTTAGGCTGAAGAGGGATGATGACAATAGGGAATGCAAGGAATATATGTTTTCTTGAGAAACCAGGAAAAACATACCAGGGATTCCTTTGATTTACTATCTCTCTGAGCAGGGAATACGTTCTGCTTTGCCCCGACAGGCTATGTCAAGGCTAAGTTCAAGTCAGAACCTTGAGAAGGGACGCATTGTGATCACGTGCTACTTAGGGCAGGTTTTGGCAACTTTATTGCATCTCTGTCGCTTTTATCTTAGCTCTCTATCACCGCCCAACGATCTGCACACTATGGTATCAACGTTTGCTGACAATCTTCTCTGGGACAAATAACATTCAACGATAAGAGTACCAACCAGTGCATTGGCCCCATCGTCTCTGTTTGCTGCTGTTGTCAACAAGATCTTGATAGAAAATGTACCTCAAGGTTTCTTGAAGTACTCACAGACTTGCTGCGAAAGACCAGTTTTTTAAAATGTTATCCTTCTTCTTCTGAAGCAAAGAATTTCTCAGATATAATTAAATGTCGCTACTCAACGAGGACATATGTGCATGGGACATTGGTTCAACATATGTTGAATGACACTCTTAGAAACAGACTATCTTGGTTGGGATATAGAACAACGGAGCAATCCCAAGGGGAGAAATCACATGGCATTCTGTAAAGAGGATACGAGGGACCTATCATCGCTTGCCTATCTTGATGGCCCACCTGACAGCATATCTACGAATACGATATTAGATGGTACATTGCAAAAAGCATTGTGATGGTCAGTTTTGTTGGTCTTTGATCCCTGCATTGGCTTGTATACTCTGGTATGACCTCATGTAATCAGTGACACTGATCTGTATCAGGGGAGATGACATCCAAGCATTGAACTCGGTGGGATTGCTGCTAGTGCAGGCAGCTCTTGCGTTCATTTGCCACTGCTCTAGCTACTAGTGCATACTATCATTCTTGCTATGGATTGTGATAGTACTACCCTGTGCGAATAAATCATTGAGTATATCAATAGCACAAGATGGATACGGAATCGACTATGGCTCATCAAAAAAGTTGAGGGAAGGATGTATTGAGTGATTCATGAATTAGGGCAGCATATGTTGAGCATGGCAAGTGTCGACCGCAAGCCATGGACCACAATTAGATTACTGGTTGTTACCTTATTAGTATATTTTTTTGCCTCGACATCTCAGTGTTCAACCAATGTCTTCACACTGAGATGTATGTATATACTCACTTTATTCCAATGATACTATAACTGACACTACCTATAGATATACATATACTTACATATATCCTATAGGTACAGTACAGTGTTCAACCAATGTCTTCACACCGAGATATATACATATACTTACATATATCCTATAGCATTCCGCCTTCTCTCGCAATTGTGTCTTCCCCCAGCATACACACCGGTCCACTGCTCAAGAGGTTATGGGCCCCGGCGATATGAATACAACCTCCACAGTGAAAGTTCTCAACCTGCCCTGACTCAAAGATGATGGGAGCAACTGGATCCTCTACAAAGAGTGAATACCCAATGCGGCAACCTCAAAGGGACTAAAACATCACCTCACCGGAACCGCAAAGAAGCCAGTAGAACTCACTGAGAGTAATGGAGACTATTACAAGCTGGGAGAACTTGCACCACTGTCCGACGACGAGCTCGAAAAACATCTCAAGCTCCAGGATGAGTATGACCAGAAGGAGGCATCGATGCAGGAGATCTTTTATGAGACAGTCTCAAACTCCACGTTCATGCAAATAAAGAACCAGCTGAGTGCAGCACATGTATGGGGTGCACTTGTGTCCATATTTGAGAGTAAAGGGGACCTTGTTCAGCAAGACCTACTCTCACAATTGCAGAACACCTGCTGTCCAGAGGACAGCAATGTCTGTGCACACCTTGCAAACATGCAGCGCATAGGTGAAGAGCTCGCTGGAATGGGTACAGTGGTTACCGACCAGTCATTCTGCACATACATCTGACAATCCTTACCTCCCAATTACTGCCCAGTCCTAAAGACACTCAGTACAGCTTCAAAGGTATTCAAGAAGCCAGTAATGAGCGCTGTCCTCATCCAAGAAGTGTTGGAAGCCACTGATGGGATGAAAGTCAAAAAGAATATTGACGAAGGAGTACAGAACTCCACTCTCGCAGCAAGCGCTAGGGCCACAAGGGATAAGGGAAAAGGGAATGGAAAGGGGAAGGGAAGGAGCATGAAGGATAAGAAAAAGAAGCATTGCACCAACTGCAACATGGACAACCACATAATAGACAACTGTTACCATGAGGGAGGAGGCAAAGAGGGTCAAGCACCTTGGGACTTAAGAAGAAAAACGGTGAATCAGCCAACGTTGCAGGCCAATCCTCAGGCTCCAAAGTCAAAAACTATGGCTTCGCCGCAATAATTGATGATGAAAATGTAGAACTCATTGCCACGACCGACTGTCAAGCCCAGGCTGAAGCATTGGCTGCCTCAGGCATATGATACAATGATGAACTCGTTGATATGGGAGCTAGCTGCCACTTCTCACCCGCCCAAAGTAAAATGATTAACTTTGTGGATATCAAGCCAACACCTGTCCACACTGCTGATGGACACTCATTTGATGCCATCGGCAAAGGAGACTACATCATGTACCTGCCAATGGGTCATGGAAAGCCAGCAACCAAGGTTACCCTCTACAACACATACTACTCCCCATACCTGGCATTCACACTAATATCAGTCAGCTGTCTTGATACAGCCAGCTATTCACTCACAGTAGAAGATGGAAACTGTTATATCAAAACCCCGAAACCTGACAGACACATCATCAGGATCATGCCCAAAACGAATGGACTCTACTGCATACAAGACTCCAACAACCGTCACCATAGCAAACCCCCCGCAGCAGCAGCCACTACTCCTCAAATCAGCATCTTGCAGTTCTACCGCATGGCAGGGCATGCTAGCCACGAAGCCCTCAAGCAGAGCATATGCAATGGGGAGATCATTGCCCCCAATGTTGACCTAGATTCTGAACCGGAATTTTGCCCTGCATGTGTGCAAGCGAAGGCTGCGACAAAGCCCTTCCCAAAGCATAGTGACAATGAGTCAGCCAAGAGATATGGTGACAAGGTCACAGGAGATGTATGGGGACCAGCTGAAGTTCAATCTATCAGTGGCTCCAGATACTTTGCACTGTTCAAAGACATTGCAACAAGGGAGCGACTACCGTACTTCATGAAGAAGAAATCGGAAACACTGCGATGCTACAAGGAGCATGAGGCTTGGATGAAAGCCCAATGCAGAGTAGATGTCGTGAAGATATTCGGGTCTGACCATGGAGGAGAGTTTACGAGCGAGGAATTCAAGTGACACCTAAAATCTGCAGGGACAATACGTCACCTTAATGTCCATGATTCGCCATCCTCAAACAGAATGACAGAGCAAGAAATGTGCACCATACTGGAAGGTGCCCGAGCCATGATCATCGCAGCTGGGCTGCCCAACTACCTATGGGCAGAAGCCATAGCCTACCACTGCTGGCTAAGAAACCGACTCCACCATAGCGCTCTCACCAATGAAAAAATGACCCCACATGAAAAGGCCACACGAAAGAAGCCTGACATGTCCAACCTGCACGAATTTGGGTGTACCGTATGGGTAAAACAACTTGGAAGGGGAAAATTGCAGCCACAGGCCGATCCAGGCAGATTCGTAGGTGTCGACGAGGAATCAAAGGGTGCCCAGGTCTACTGGCCTGGAAAACGATGTGTCAGTGTCAAACAAAACATCTACTTCAATAAAGACGAAGACCTGAGCACAGAAACCATCAAAATTGAGGGGGAGTATGAAACAATCAACAATCCCAACAGATTCCATGCTTCAAATGACACTCACACCAGCCCAAAACAGACCAAAAACAAGGAAGACAAACCTACCACACCTCGAATCGCCCCCATGGACAACCAAAACGCCCCAGAAGACCCACCGTCACCATTATTGCCACTATCAACCCCACCATCAAGCCCAAATCTTGCACCACACCAGTGAAAAGTCCAAATTGAGGACATCCCTGATGAAGACAACCCCCCAGCCCGACCCCAACGAGGCTCGCACAAGCCAGAGGGTTTCTACAACATCAACCGAATGTCCAAGGTTGCTGGCATTGCTGCCTGTGTCCTTGAAGATGATGGGACCCTTGAACCGGGTGGAATGGACTATGAAACAAGCGAGGAAGAGTGGTTCGCCAACCTAGGAAGAGGCACTGGCCACAACCAATGGAGAACCAGATTCCATACAGGAGGCACTGAGGGGACCAGAAAAACGGGAATGGAAGGATGCCATTGAAAAGGAACTAACCCAGGTTGAAGGCTTACATATGTACAACATAATCCCCACCCCACCTGGGGTCAATGTCGCCAAAAACAGATACACATTTCGACTCAAGAAAGATGATCAAGGCCGTATTGTACGATACAAGGCCCGGCTCATCCTGAAGGGGTTCTCGCAGATTTATGGTGTTGATTTCCATGAAACATTTGCTCCAACAGTCCACCTAACTACCCTACGCGCATTACTATCTGTAGCTGCTCAGAAGGATGCTGAAATACACCAAGCAGACATTAAAAATGCCTACCTCCAAGCCGACCTCCACAAAACGCTGTATATGGAACTACCACCAATGTACGAGGACTTCAGGGAGATCCCCAACAAGCTCAAGGGAAAGAAGGTATGCTGTAAGCTGCATAAGCCATTGTATGGAAGCAAGCAGGGGGTGCACGAGTGGTACCAAAAACTGAGGTGAGTATTCCTCACTCTTGGATACTCCATATGCCAGGCCAATGAAGCAGTATTCTACAAGTTCAGCAAGAACAAGTATACCATTGTCGCCGCCGCTACAGATGACTTCACCATCATAGCCAACCACTCCTGTCACCGAATAGTTTCCGCCTGACAGAAATGCTTTGCGGAGCTGAAAAAGTTTCCGCCAAAGGATTTCCGCCTGGCAGAAAGTAAAAATAATTGTCATGTGAAAATTTAAAGAAAATTATATATTTCCTTGAGATTTTTGATTATCTAAAAGCTTAAATTTGGCACACTATTTCCATATAAGGGATATTATAAGAGAAATTTAAATTTCGTTCATCTTTTCAGTACATAAAAAGAACACGTTTTCGCCCCGATTTCCGTCTGATGAAAATGGTTCATTTTAAAAATACAATTTCTGTGCCTCCGAAATGCAAACTTTTTATCATATGAAAAGAAAGGTGAAAACAAATACTTTCCAACTTGCGGAAACGAATCGCGCGCACAAGCGAGCCGCTCATTCGCGCAATCATCGCGTCCTTAGTGCGCGCACATGCGAGCCGCTGCCGGGCGCACTCAAGAGTCTCACGAGATTTGAACAGCGTCTTATGCAGCGTGGAGCGTTTGCTGGCCCGGTCAATCGGCCGATCTTCCTTTGTTCCTTCACCAACGACATCACCCTCGAGAGCAATATCTTTGGCGGCGAGCTCACAGTCCCGCTCTCGCGTGAGCTCTATGCCTGGGTCAGCAATATCGCCTGTGTCAGCGCGTGCGCCTGCGAAACGTCAGCCTGCAACGAGAAAGAAGGATATATCGAACACAACTTCACAGAAACGACGCTGGAATCGAGGATTAAACGTTGCGAGTGGACCACGATGAGATAAATGGTGGATGGGATGCCGGTGGGACTAGGCCAAGGTACGCGGCATTCACGCTCGTTCCATTTCAGGGCTAACGCTGTGTAGCATACGCTGACCACGGACTTGGACGGCAAAGCGAGTCGGGAGGGGGCACAGTCTATCTCATATGCGCGCGCTCTGACACATGTTCATTGGTCAGCCAGCCACTCTCGTCTTGCCCAGTCTTTCACCCACAAGGGCCCATAATGCCAAGTGGGATGTGAAAGCTTTTTCGGTCACTCAAGAATGCCTACAAGGGCGAGGCACCCCATTCACCACTGGCAGTGCCCTCATACTCGGCTGTATCTTAACCTATCTAAATTCTGTCTGCAGCCGAGCCTTGTTTTCAGCATCGTAAATTGCTCCAAGACGACGTATCGCCGTCCAGTGACCAAGGGTTTTCTGCCTGTCGTTGAATCTGGTAAGTCATTCTGTCGTATATTTTGCAATCAAATTGATGATTTCTTTGTAGCATACGCTGACCACGCACTTGGACGCTGCATCGCCTGAAAGCAACGCAACTCGATGGTGACATAGCGGGCGCTGTTTATCTCAGATGCGCCCGCTCCAGTTGCTCATAGGCGTACTTACAGTGGACAAGATGGTGCTACTTTTTTCATCTTCTGTTTTTATCCTCATTTGACGAATTACAGGTCGCCAGAAATCCCTCCTGCGACAATATCAAAATACGAGAGTATTTTGGATTGGATTGGCCGACACACGAGACGTGTGTTGGCTGGCGCAAACTATAGTTGTACGCGATGTGCTACTACCGTCTTGGTTACGACAAATTTTGATCCAGGAACGGCTATGAAGAAGCAACGTGCTTTGAGAAATGTCAGTGACCGCAACGATATCGGTAAGAGCGCGCATCTCGTCTGATAGCTGGCCCCTAACTAGGCTATAGAAAAATCGAGCGTCGTTTACTGCGTTGCTCAGGTCCCAGCGATGACATCCATCTGTGTCGCAACAGGCAATTAGGAGCAATGTCTTGATGATCGAGAGCCTTGCAGATGGTTGGATATGACATTTACATTTTTACTCTGCGTCGATATTTTGGATCTTTAATATTTAAAGTGTGGGTATGAATGAAAATTACTCAAGTGTCCCGCCTTTCATCTTTCATCTGTCTGCTAATGCGGGGGCAGTAACCTCGCTTTACGCCAGTGTTCAACAGTTCAGAGTCTATGTTTGAGACAAGCTCGAACTTCGATGCTTGCTGCTACGCTTGCATTCATGTATGTACCTACCGCTCTTGAGGCAGCGCTGTTGTTTGTGCATGCGAGGTGATCCTTTGAATTTTTAACTTTCTTCTTTCATGCACTCTGCCCTTTTCACTACTTCTTAATATTCACACTCTACTTCTCATTCCTCTATCAATTTCAGCAGCTTGTCCTACAACCATCCAATTGTAAGTACTCTTGAGCCAATCTTGTTCATCATTTTTACTGGCCTACATACTTTTATAGATGAAGATCAAAATCTTCACAACGCACGCGACGGAGACGGCCTTTTTCCTGTATCGCGAGGATGAAATCAACGATTTACATGCGGCGTTGGAGCATACCAAGAGCAACATTCATAGGGTGATTTCCGAGGACGTTATCGCGAGGAAGTTCACTCTCAATTTAGACTGTATTGTCCTGTAGGTTCCATTTCGACGTTCAATGGTGAATTCAACGGTGAAAAAACTTACTAATCTGCTCGCAGTGACTTAGTTGTCGGAAATGCTCCTCAAAACATCTGTGCAATCTTCGTGCAATGTCGATTTTTGGGGATACTGCGTTACTCGCAAAGCACCGGCGCTGCAGAATTCGTACGCCGACGCTCAGTCGACCGTATGGTCTATTGGGGACCCCGGGAAACCATCATCGTCGACGCTGTGCCGGACGTCGAAATTCAGCATGTCGGTGACTGGTACGTGTATTCTCTCGTTTGTGGGCTCAAAGATAATAAATATTTGCAGGACCTCGTCTGAAAACTGAATCTCACAATGCTCCATTCCTATACCTACAATACATGAAAGTATCTTGATCTTATATATTTCTACGCGATTAAGTAGGTTTTTTGAAAGTTTTGTCACCGCACGTCTTTTTCTTGTCTGCGCTCACTATGCTCGCTTAACCATCAAGCCGACGTTCGGTCCGTTTTGGCTCTTCGAGACGGAAGTGTCGAGCCGACAGGTTATTACCCCATGGCCAGTTACATGCCAAAACCCTTTGCTCTCGCCTAGCATGCATAAAAATTGAGGACTTCCTCATCTAGACAACCATGTTCTTAACCACCCTTGCGCTATGCTTTGTATCATGTGGCGCATTCGTACGTTTCCAATCTGTGACCAACATATCCGTCCTCGAATCCTGTGGAGGGACGTCGATGGGGTCGTCTATTATTAGCCTGGAAGGAGGGGTGGACGGTTGTGTGGCTGTGGAGGAGGTAGACGGCGGAGGGTGGTCGTCGACGCTCAGGCGGGAGCTTATAGAGACAGCCGTTTTCACGGACGGTGCGTCGGATTGCAGAAGAGGGCTGGACTAGCGAGAGCGACGACGACGCGAGGGAATCGGGAATCCGGGCGTCGACGATGAAAAGCGTCGTCGGAGGGTGCAAGACAGAGAAAGTGATTTCGACAAGGGAAGGAAGGAAGGGGTAAATGACGGGTGGGAGCATCGGTTGTCCCCTGTGAATGCACGCCGACCAATAAACACGGCACAGCCCGATTGATGCCGTAGCTTCCGTTCCTTTCACGACCATATAGGCGATGGTGAACGCCTCACTCCCTTCTTCAATGTCCCTCGAGCAATAGCCCAAGTCCCTTCGTCGACGGAGCCTCAAGATTCTCCTTCAAGCCCCCATTCTCTCTCGTTCCCATGCACCGGACCTTGCGCCGGTAAAACCACCACCACCACCACCATCAGCGATCTCGGCACCTCAAGCTATTGCCACGCTCCCAGCCGACATCATCCTCGAGATTGCAAACCTGCTATGGAGGGACGATTTGCTCAATCTGAGCTTGACTGTACGTACATCGTCCCCCACGCTCGACCATGCCACTAACTTGACGACGCTGCAGTTGTCTTATGCGCACGCTTTTGATGCCGGCGCTTTATGATACTATTGTTCTCACCTCGAGCAGGACGTGTCGCAAGACACTCAGGATGCTTCAACGGCGCCCTGAAATCTGTCGCTATATTCACAAGCTTGCGGTGCGACCGAATTATTATCTTACCTGGCCAAGGTCAGATGAAAGGATAGATGAAAATTGAATTGCGAGCGCGGTGGAGAGTGTTGCCCAGTCGCTGACCACGATGCACGCGTTTGACTGGGATGGTCTGGAGATGCCGAAAGATTACCTCTGGCAGACACTGCGGCTTTCGCGAGTCCAAGTGACGTCTTCCGTGACATTTCCTTATGTCTCTTACTTCTTAAGTGTCCACAATTACGGACGGTATACAGTAAAGTTGGACATCTCCCCTTAGATCCTGAAAGCGAGCTCTTCTCGTTCAGGAATTTAAAGAGCTTTTCGTTGACTGTTCAGCACGGATTAGGTGGATCCGAGCTATTCCCATCAATGGAAGTGCTTCCTGAGAGGATGTGGGATACGCTGTTGAATCACCCTCCAGATCTCGAAGAGCTTTCGCTCCGTACCTTTTCGACTTCCGCGCGTCTATTTGATGACACCCCCGTAAACGACGGGTAACTGGCCAAATCTTGCAACTCTTACACTCGGCTCGTTTGGGTACCAAGATGACTTCACCCTCGGTCCACCGAATGACATCACATTTGGAAATTTCCTTTCCAACCACTCCACACTGGACTACATCCGTTTTGCGTGGAATTTTAAACAGTGGCTCTCGCCGGATAACGTATCGACATTCCTCGGATCTGACGCTTTGCCAAAGCTATCTACGTACATCGGGATCTACCAACAGCTAGCAGAACTTCCCCATCCAGAGCATCACGTCCCTTGATCTTACCTGCGAGCCACTCTACGACTCCGATGTTAGAGGAGAATGGTAAGATACTCCCTACACGAAGATTTATTGTTTTCTGATATCCTTTTTGCTATTGAAGGGAGGACACGTCTATTGTAACCACTGACCACGATGACCCCCAATAAACGTGAATTCGTTTATTCTCATCAGTTCTACTTTTTTTCGCTGACTTTATATAGGCCATTACTCATGCCAGCGCGCCGCCCTTCAGTATTCAATCTAGAGGTAAACCATTTCACGGCTTCCGTTTAATTCTTTGTTTGACTGGTTTTCTTTCCAGTTTCGTGCGATAGGCAGACGATGGTGAGTCCATTGCCGGCTTGTAAGGTCCCCAAATTTTTGAGTTTATTTGGGCTTTAGCACGCAAGCCTGGGCTTGCGACCTTTCCCTTCTGTTCAACTGTGGGACAAATATCCGGTCTATTTTTTCCCCTTACTTCTCCAGGAAAGGAAGCTACAGATCATGGTACGCATCATATACCACCTTGCATTTCTCCAGGCTGACGTCTTCTTCCTCAGCTCTCTGTAGCATATCACGGTGACGGCGGCGACGTCAACCAACCGTAATTTACTAATATTTTACTGGCTCGGGCACCGCGGTCGGAACCCGGTAGCCATCGTTGCGAAACTGACAGGTAAGCAAAGTTTTATGTAGTCGCAAGCGCATTCCTGACACGTTCATAGGGTAATAAAGTCGACGATGCGTAGTCGATGGTCTGAGGCATGGTACGACGCGGGTCCAGGTACGTGAGACTCATTTCTGCACTGTATTACGAGCCCATGGATTATTCAGAGGGTGCCCTGTTGCCAAAAGCTGAAAGTCGCTCCGCCATGACATCCAGGTAGGCCATTCAAATGAAATCTTCATTTGACCCAGCTCATCGAGACGGCATTGAGGTCCGGCTTGCATAAACTCGTTACTGCGGGACTCGTCGACGGCCTGGGCATAAGGGCACGGACATACTGGCAAGGAGGTGCGTAGATCTGCTCAGTCATTCGTCAAACGTTGCCCTATCATCATACTAGGGCGGCCCAGATTCTAGTCTAGTCACCAACGATTGGCTCGAGTCCAACATCAGATCTTCTGGAAGCGTACTTGGGGCCACACGTACATCCTAGCCAAGTATACATTTGGATGTAAATGCGAAAAGAAGGTCAACAAAGAAGCCTCCATTGATAACGCACATAGTTTCCCAGCGTGCGTATTCATAAGAAGGATATCCCTGCGAACAGAAGTCCGATTAAGTGGGCAACCATATTAAGGGACTCCATAAAGATCACCGTCCCATATATCAACAGTACTTGCCAACGAGAACAACAGACAGGCTGACCCAAGCGTGGCCACGCTTATCCTCGAATCTATCCAACAAGCAATTTTTACAACCTTATCCTGTTCACCGCCGATATCAGGAGATGACATGTCCGATGGAATAAACGAGGTCATTGCTCTCGACTTCGTTGCCATGGCTTTGCATTTCTTTCTTGGGATAAAGAAGAAAGAGTGTACCGATAATCCCGTCGTTTCGGCGGTACTTCCACACTTTACGACAATGATGGTGAGTCATGACAACCCAGATATGTAGAGAAGACGTACAACAACTCTTGAGATGGAACAGGTATAGTCAGCCCAGAAATGACCGCCCGTTGCACCTCCGGAGGATCTTCAACACCATTCCATTTGGCGGATTTCACTTCAGAGCCAGCAAAAGGAGCAAGTAAGTTTCCTCCTTTCTCAAGGCCAATGAGAGCATTCATTGCGGCATACACGTCCGCGAAGAAGACGACAAGTGATGCATAGGGCACTGGACTAGAAGATCATCCGGTTCTTTGCGTCCACGATCAAATAATCAATACGGACACTGATGCGCGGTAGCGGATAGACATCACTTCGCCGAACTGGGACAAGACTGTTCGTATCAAAGAAACGTTGTCGTCGCTGGCCTTTTTGTTCTGCAAGCCAAGCCACAATGCCCGTTTTGCCCCCAGACTGAGAGCAAACGCCGTCATGGGATTAAGATTGGCTGTCTCAACCGCCGTTGCAGTAAGATTTTTCTGCTCTGCTAGTATGGGCTGGAACTGAAACAAGAAGGTATCGGCTTCGTCTTTGTCCAAGATCTCGATATCCTAGAGAGTATTGAGAGATCATTCTGGCCCAGTTTGAAAGACCGACCATCGTTTCCTTATCCGCGCCGTGGCAAAGACTTAGCCCCGTGGAGCGCTTCACGGAGCGTAAGGTCGACAGGACGTGATCCTCAACCTGATTTCTTTGAATCCCAGTTATATGTACTGTCCGTGGTGTCGTCCCACAGTCTCCGGGTCTCTACGAAACGCAACGTTATGCTTTTGGAGAGCCTCGTATGCCTAAAAGCAGGTATAAGAAACGAGATACACAAAAAATGAATCAGTCACCTTGATAGCATCTGCGATGTTCAAAAATCCACGATTCCTCTGTTCTCCCTGACACCGGCGAAACAGACATCTCCGTATGGCGTAAAAAGATCTTGTAGTGTCTGAACAGTCCGTTCACCCGGTACCATAAGGCGCCTGGACGCATGCAACACCAATTCTCGCGATAATTCCGGCATCCACTATTGGACAAGATGGTCCTACAAAGCTCATTTGCTCGTCCTTGCACTGTTGTGTCTTGTGCCAACGCCCTTTGCGTTCTTCCGCATCGACTGGGCGAAAAAAGCGTAGGTCCACAGAATTTGGTGAAAAATCGATCCTTTCAGTATGGTAGGCGCCATGGGAGGAGATGAATTCAATGACATCGTAATTGTTGGGTGGATGATCCATGCGGAGGACGCGTCTTCGCCTGCGTCGACCGTCGCCTGGGTCATGAGTGTATGCTCCGGCGGTGAAGCACCTTCTTGAAGGTCGTGGGCATGATGTGAAAAATGGCAGTAGCGTAGTTGAGATCCTCGGTGAGAGACATGGGAAATTAATTTGAGGTTTTGCTAAATCGAGCCCAAAATAATTACATTGTTGAGGTCCCAGAGTCGGGATAGTGCTGCGATGCCTCAAGTCTAGAGCGCTCGGTGAACCAGAGAGCAGAAGTACCGAATCCGGCAACACCAAACACTGAAGGGAGTAGGTGGGTGGGTCGAAAGAGGACGAGACGAAAGTTGTATGGGAATATGCTGACGAGCGAGGAGGAGAGAGCCTGATGACGCGTCGAATCACTCAGAAGACGCGGTCATATGATGTTTGTACATGCATAGGCCATCATCGAAACGCTTTGCCTTCATGTAGAGCGGCGTCCAACTCCGTGGCCAACGTGCGCTACACAGCGTTAGCCTAGAGACGGAGGGAGCGTCAATGACGCGTACTTTGGCCTAATCTTACCGCCATCTCATCGATGTGTCCACACCCAAAGTCTACTCACCAAGAACGCTGGTTCAGCATACTACCCTCCAAAACGTCAGAGTCTAACAAATGAACGCCGAAATGAATGCAGCTCGCCAAGAATTAATTTTTATCGCGCACTCACCCACGATTAGTTCCCAGGAGTTCTCTTCTTGCCGACAAATCTATATACTTAAAATTAAATGAGAGAGAGTAGGCATACTGGGGACTGTTGCAAGACACTTGTAAGGTAGACAATCCATTTCAGAGGACCCGCTGCAGCGTGCGCTGTGGCGTTGACGAAGCCGCCGTTCGGCACGATCACCCATGCGATCCAATTCTGCCACATCGTCAAAATTCCTTACCACCCATTTAAAGACAACGAGACACTTGGACGTCAGCAAAACGCGGTCATCGTCGAGCCTTCGTCGTTGCAGAAGAAGGGAAGAATATGAAATTTATTTCCCTTTTAACGACGTGTCGTGCCGCCGGCACATTAGAATTAGTGCCTACCTTTTCACCCGCTGAGACGTCTCCCTCTCTTTCCTCCCACTCTGGTTCGCTTGCAGCGCGGAAGTAGCAGAGCCAACGTCAGCTGGTTGAACCCCTGGGTAAAATGGATACGTGAAAATCACCACGAACTTATTAGCTCAAGGCCCAAACTACCCATGTCATCCATATCAGCGACAACAAGATAAATTCCGTCGGTTTTACCTCCCATCATGGCGTTGAGGCTCCTCGGCCAGATCTAGGCATTAGGCGTCATTTCAAAAGTGGTCTAATCACGGAATGAGTTTTGAAGGCGCAAGACAGAAAGGGAGCTCATCGAACCCGTCGTGCCAAATTGTTCCTTGGTGACGCACAGAAGTCCGGTAGACGTGTGGATATGTGTCAACGAGGAATCACTGGAATCAACGTCGAGTTATCGTACTCGTTCATCTTGGCACCGGCCCGGGTGGCCTCCATGTAATACGATCATCCCAAATTCTTGCCGTCGGCAGGGCCCAGCAAAATTCCTTAACTCCTGGTAAAGCCGAAAGTGAGCGCGTTTCGGTTTTATCTGGAGTTAACTCACAGCGCCCAGAGGCTCGGACCGTCACGATGAAATCGCGCCGCTTTCATAGGTTCAAGCAGGGTATGGATAGATAACAACGTTTTTTAAAGTCCAAGGACTGACGGTTCGGATGTTTCCAGAATCACGATAGCTCGCACTGATACAACCACGAAGGTTGTACTGGAGGCCCAGGACTGAGTCGGAATCCATCTAATGGGGACATCGCAAAAGAGTTGCTTACGTTGAAGACAATCTCACAGCCGATGATGCATCGAGACCCGGAGAAATTATTTTTCTTTTCGACCTCGATCAAACAAATGGTCAGAATCGGGTAATACTGGCCAACGATGATATGTTGTTATTCGTGGCAGGGTACAACGGTTCGGGAAGAATTGTTAAAACTAATACTAGGACACAAATATCCTCAACGTTCGAAGCCTAACGGGAATAATGCACATGATTATTCTCTGTCCCCTGTGTCGTCATTCTCTGCATCGCCATCGTCAGCTTCACTAGTACTATCTGTTTCTCCACTTCTACCCTCAAGATCTGCCATAAGCCGAATTTCTGCCTTGGTCACTGCCTGCTTTGCTTTTACACCAGCATTTGATCTCCGTATATAAAGATAAGTAGACTGATTCACTGATGAAGATGATACTCCGCGCAATAAGACTAACCAGGATACTTAAAATCAAGTGCAATACTGTGGTAATTGCCTGAATTTCAAGCTTTGAGACCAACGTAAAGTAGGTCTATTTATCGACCATTTATAGTTACGCAACTCCAATCTAGGTCCAGATGTATTCCCCCGTTACTGGCCTAACAATTCCAGCCATCCATCTGCCTCAAGAACGTCGTCACCGTCAACTAAAAACTTTACATTCAAACCGGAGCTCTTTAGCCCAATCAGATGTAGCAACCCGTTATGCCGCAGAGCTTCCAGCGGTTTGCCGACAAGGATCAGCGTCAAAGACTTGAGCCTCTTGATGCCTGGATATTCCCAGCGCGATAGTATTGCATCGTATAGTACACCAATGGATTTCATTATCCCGACATCGGTCCCGGTGGGGGGTTCTTCCGAGAAAATCGAGTGTCGTAGATTCGGCAATTGGACAGTGCCTATTACAGCAGAAGCGCCTGACAGGTTTCTTTTCGCGCTTAAAGCATGGAACACAGGCAATGTGGTGGCTGTGTTGATAGACAGATGTAACGTCGTCAGGGATTGCGCTTGCGTGAGAATGGTAGGTAAAAGATCGCTCCACGGAAGGGGGGAATAAATACGCAAGATATCCAACGCACACCCCGATCGCCGCAGCAAATTATAAATTCGAGTCATGTCTTCCGAACCAAACAGAGGCATGAATGCAATACCGGGCATGTCGTGCGTGACAAGTTCAAGCTCGCGTAATCCTGATAAACAAATGGAGTCAACGACGATGGGAATTGCGGGAGGAATGTATCTTTGCGGCCGGTGGATAAAAATGGTCAGATGGCGTAAAATCGGATGGTTAACGATTGGTTTATGGGATGTGAGGTTGCCGGGGTGAGTACTGGGTTCAGGGACGACGCGAAGGCTCTTTAACTCTGTTGCCTGTTCCAATATGTGAAGCAGTTCAGGAGGTTCATTCAGGTCGCAACAGAGAGTAGTAAGATTACTGAGGGAAAGGGGGAACCTGGACATCGATATACCATACATGACGCTATGAACGATGGGTGACGAAGAAAAAAACAGGCTCGAATAGGATAGATGATTGGGTATGATCAGCGTCCTCAATCACAGACAGCTCCAGGATACGAACACAGGACAATGGCTCCCGAATCATATCCAAAAACTTCCGAAGTTGGATCGAAGTCATGTCAAGCTGGACAGTGTCCCAGCGCGATGCGTGATCTACAATGATGCCCAGATGAGCTACAGGATACGCGTTTCCCATAGGATCGGGAAAGGGAAGGTCGATACAAATGGTAAGAAGATGGGACATGGACCGAGATACGTATATCTCGAGAGCTGCTTCTAAATTAGGCCCAGAAAGTCCACGAAGGTCATCAATGGTGATGAGCGACCATAATATCGGAGTGGACAAACAAAGTAACCTCCAGAATGCACATACGCGCCCGAAAATCCAAGGGGAGGATAACGGGTCTAGAGCGTTTGTCGGAACCAACATAAATATCTCTCGAAGTAGATCTACTGGAAGGGTTTGGATAGGTGCAAGGCAAGCGTCATGGTATTCCAGTTCCTTTTGCACCCGATGACGCTTCTCAGAAATGTCGTTGAGTAGCTGATCCCGGAATGAAGGACGCGTATGAAGGGGAGAAATGTTTCGAGCAATAGGAGGAAGTGCCTTGGCAGAAGGCGATGGATCACAGGGAAGGTCAGCATCGGTGTTGACACTGGTCATGAAAGTCACAATGCTATAAAGACGACACTTTGAACAAAGGCGGTCACGGCGAATGTGGGGCTCTTGACCGCACCCCTCAGAAGCGTCTGTTAATAATTGGTCTAGGAGAGACAGGTACTTTCGGAGGGGAGGAATGTCTTCCTCAATAGCGGAGGCAAGCGTCCTGACAGAGGGCGATGGACCGCGACGGAGGACAGCTTCAGCATCGACGCTGGAGATATAGGGTACAATGCCATCGAAACGGCACCTCAAACAAAGCTAGGCATAACAAATAGCAGACTGCAATGAGAAACTAGCTTTCAGGTATCGAAAGGCAGACGTACCATGCAAAGTGATGGCGAGTGTACTGCGTTGTCATGGTTTGTGCTTTCCACGGAATAGCTAAACAGTGTTGATTCCGGAGAGGAAGGGGAAGTGGTGGCGAGTGGCGGAGGTGGGGGAGCAGATACGGATTGAGAAAGTGCTTCATCGTGAGGAAGATGGATATCAGAAAACTGAACGAAGGCGTTTCTCGGGAAGGTAGACATGATGATGTTGGTGAGAGATGAACTCAATAATTCCATGCTAACGCTGTCCTTTGTACGTTCTACGTGAAAGAATTACCTGAAATAGACCGATAAAGGAAAGATCAACAAAGGCCATGGTGGCTCCTAGAGCTTGGTGTGAAGCTTCTAGCTTCGACACCAGACCTAGTAAGGCCTTGACGCAAGATCGTCCTCATAACAGGTCAAAAGCATTGGAAGAAGCGATTCAATAACCCGGACTCAAAGAATGGGATCCAAGTGTTCAGATGGAAAACCAGATCACGGTAAGCTCCACCAAGAAAAAGAGAAAGAAAAAAGAAAAGGAATAGACCACGTGACGTCTTTCGTTCACACGAGGTTTGAATATCGTTTTTCCTAAAGTTTTCTCGACTTAAGCCTCGCAGACAATGTATCTATACAGCCGATGACGAAAGATAGCGCAGTCGATACCAATTTCAACTTTGATTAAAAGGAAGGCGAGGAGAAGAACAACTAGTGTACGTACGATCAATTATTACTGTCATCTACAAAACAATCCTCACATCGATCTTCAGGGAACGTAATTGTAACCGGGTCAAGTTTACATCAAATCTAATCCTCCGCGAATGCTGGAAGTTCCATTTCAGGTTCAGGGCGCAAGAGTTGCTTCTCGACGTTCGTAAGGAGCTGGTACCAATCGCGGTCGTAGAAATTGAGCGGAAGTCCTCGAATGGGTGCCCTTTCCGACGCCGTAGCCCTTCTGCGTCTCATGCGTACATGTGGCCTATTTCCAGGACGTGCATTGCCGTAGATGTTCTTCCGGTCATATGAACTGTCAATGATGTCGAGGAGTTGTGTTAGTTCCTCGCTACGCCAAGTCCTCCGCTTGACAATATATGGTCCACCCTCTGCATCACTTTCATCTGAGCTGATCCCTTCCCTCCCGAGAAGAGACAACATCTCATACACAGACCTCCACCCCGGATCGACTCTGTCATCACCGAGATTCATGTTGTTGCCCGCTATTTCCAAGCGAACATCTCTGAGCTGCGCAGTAAGGATTGTCTATCAGCATGTAGCTCGTGGGATGAAAGGGGAAATGAGGACACTGACCGTAAGACAACGTTGCGTTGGTCTGGAGATATCGCGACGGTGCTTCAGCGAGGCATTTAAACGCTCCTGAGTTTGGTCCGAGCTCTCGTCTCTTAAGGGAGTTGCCTTGAATACATGTCCACGAAGGTACTTGAGTTTGTTTTCGAAAGCGACAAGGATGTCGTTCTTCGAAAACTCGTATTCTTTAGGGTTATCGGCGTTCTCGCAAAATTGAATGTAGAAAGCCTCTGCCAGATCAAGGTTCCAACGGGATTTGAGAGAACGCCAGTCAGGCCGCATGGGGTTAATAGGCGGTGTAGGCCCCCCAGTTTCATATTCGGCCACTTCCTCTGGGGAGGCGCCAATCCCATTCAACACAATGTCGGGTCCATGCTTGATACCAAGGTATTTCCAGCAGAGTCGGCGGACCTCTTTCTGTACAAAGGTATCATTGTGTCAGTCCACGCCAGCCACATAAGCTTTCAACCTACTAAAATCCATTTCTCTTTTGGCGAATGTTTTCTGGACGAAACATGGTCTTTGAAAGGTCCTGCTCGCTTCTTTTCTACATCCCTAACCGGACTAGAGAGCTGGGGCCCTTGCTGTTTCAGTATACGATTCATCAATTCGAAAAATTCGGGCGGGATGTCTTTCGTCGCGGACTGTTCAGGTTGTGGCTAGGATTCATCCGAGTCTGCGTCAGAAGCATTAGGACGGGGTCCGTCAGAGCTCGCTGGTCTCCCACGGCTATGGTATCCCTCCTTTCCCTTCGCGCTAGAATCATGCCCGCGTTCGCCAGCAGGGTCCAGGACGCAAGGGACAGTTGCAAGAGTATTTCTGACGTGTCTTCCGGGCTGATGGTCGCGAGCAGATGAGCGGCTCGAGCCAGCAGGGGATGGCGATGGGGAATTGGATCGTGAACTCTCGAAGGGCGTCGTGGAATAGAATCCAGCCGTACCTGCTTTGCGTCTCTTGAATTGCAAAGGCGGAGTGATAGTTTTTCGCCCCTAAGTAAGACGTATTAGTTGAAATTTGATATAAACAGCCAGTGCGTACAATATTATCGTGTGGACCTGTGACCGGCTTCTTAGCAATACATGGTCGGGCGCTACCCTCACTGATTGTGGGCAAAGTTACCTGCAAAACTGTTAACGATGGATAATCGCGTCGCATGAAATACGTACAGGTACTGGTGAGCCACGATTGGACTTGATGGCACTGGTAGCTGTGTCTTTATCTGAATTCCTGTCCCATCCTGACACGAGGTGGCTCTTCCTTCTATCGTTATCGTTAGACTCGGACGCGAGACGGCGAGGGGTAGCTGAACTTCCTGAGGCCTTCTTGTGGTGAGATAAATCCTTTTCTATGCGTTCGAACTCCTCAGAGGCCTTGTGATATGCGTCCATCTCAGGTGTGTGAGTGGAATCTTGGTCATTCTTCAGTGCCAAGAGTTTCTTCAGCAGTATCACATTAGTCTCCTTGTACATCGCAGACTGTCTATCAGAAATAGAGATATGAAGATCGTTAGACTGCTTCTGGTGAGCAGTGACATCTTCACTATTGTGTTCGAGAAGCGCCTCGAGAACTCGTCCGTGTGTTTCGTTGGCGGCATTATCCGGTATAGGAAAGTTATAGCTCGAACGGATATTGGCTGGTAATCCCTGTCTCTTGTCTTCCGGTTGTGGATGTTCTCTGAATGCTGCATGAACATTCCCTGCGAGGTACTGAGCTACATGGAACGGAGAGTGAGATGATATGATTCGTTACATTATTGAACACGGAATCACCTTTGATAGGACTATTTACATGTAACAGTTCGGGTGTTTCATGAAGACTGATTTTGGCCATACGATTGTCGAGCTACACGGAGTCAGCCAGATATGCGTTGACAATCTGAACGGCATACGTCTTCAAGGGTTCGATTGGTTTGATGTGAGGACGGCTCAACGACTCGAGCCGTGCCGTGGAGCTAAGGGAGGGGATCAATAAAGGGATAGCCTTTCAGAAATGAAGCCACTCGACGAACCTGTACAGGCTGAATATTGACGTCAATGAAAAGGTATGCATCATGAGAAAATGAAAGGCGTACAGTGAGAGCGGGTAAGGGCTGAGGACGAAAAGAAAAACCGTGCCTGGGCAGGCTGGTCCCCGAAGAAGAGACCCCAGGAGATATGGGATCGGGAATCGCTTGAGAGGGCACAGCAACGGAAGAGGAAGAGGATGAATGCTATTTAGATACATGAGCGAGAGAAGCATGGAAAGAAGAAGGTAGCGACCTGGTTGCCGTCGGCGTCGACGACCATAGGTACAAGAGCTTGAGAAGAAGATCGAACAACCTGTGTGTCATCTGGCATCGCTTGGGAGGGTACCGCTACGGAAGAGGAAGAGGATGGATCCTATTTAGATACATGAGCGAGAGAAGCATGGAAAGAAGAAGGTATCGACCTGGTTGCCGTCGGCGTCGACGACCACTGCGCCTTCAGACATAAGGATATCCAGCATCGGGGAATCTGCCATAACGGTTTGCAAGTAGGAGGGTGAAGTGATTGAAAGAGCAAGGTGTAACTCGTCAAGACGGATTCGGAAGGGCTTCCTTTGTTGCGTTACACGCCTTTGTTCCCATCCGTGACAAATACGCTGAAAGCGCGTCGAGTGTCTTGAGCACGGAACATCACCAGTAGAGTCTGCCCCATGATTCAGGCCCGTCTGATAGCAACGACAGCAAAGAAAACGCACGATAAAACCACCTTCACGACAACTTCCTTCCTTTGAATCCTGATGCCATCCAAACGACAAAGACCTTTTATCGTAACGAGAAAGGTAGGGTCATTCAGCATACTACACAAACCCCTTATGCTAACGATCTGCTTTGCACCCAGACTGTCGCCAGGCCTATCCTCGCACGCGTATATTCCATTCAGCAAGGTCGCCGTTGGGTCGAGATACCGACCTTGGATAACGGAAATAATCGGGATCCTATGTGCACCCACGCACTTGACGGTCCTTGGACCCAACCCCACGAACACGACTGCGAACTGAAGATTATCCACGGAAGACGAAGCGACACATTCAGAATCTTCTGTAAGAATCACGTCCTCCTCGGGGAGAACAACACCGTCAAGGCCATTGTTGGCGAAGAGTATCGTTGGCGTGGCTCCATCGTGGTAATGAGAGCAGGCAAAGCCGGTAAGAAATGGGTCGTGAATATGCGGGGACGTCGAGACGCAACACTGGCGGACTATGCGCTAGATCAGTACGTTAAATGTTCGTCACAATATAAGCTAACATATGCTCACCACGGTTTCCAGATTCATCAAGAACGTCCAACAGAGAAGACGTTTCTCCTTCCCCAAGCACCTAGTATTCCATATGCCCTAGTTGATATTCCACTGCGTAGAGGTAGCGAGAAAGAGGTAGCCATGTATATTCGGGTATAGATAGCGTTGAGTGCATCCGATAATAGTGATGAGAGAGTGCGACTTGCGAGCGATGCACTGAGCGAGGAAGGACACGATCAAGGTCACTCGCTGCATCCTTCGCTTGTACTGTGCTGCTGACAGAGCAGACATTCGGCCCGAATCGCGCCGTGATCGAATGAACTAATGCGGCGCCGGCACTCTGACTGCTGGACTCCCGCAGATATGGGGACTGCGTTATGTAGAATTTCTCATGTACATTACTTTACAATAGTTTGGTAATACATGACATTGATTACAATAGTATCACCTCGTTCTCAAGGTGGACTGGAGCCGTAACCAAAAAGTAATCCCTCGTGTAATGTACCCAGCGGAGCAACCAATCCGACACCTTCACAACCGTCAGTCGGAACATCCCAGGGAACGCAATGAAGACCTACATCACTCAAAGCCGGAAGGTATGACCACGATGCCCAGATGACGAAGACAAAGATGAGAAGCTCAATCTTGTCTTTGGCGTCGGCCAGATCACGTTCTGTCTTGCTCAGTTGTTTCACCTCCAAAAGTCTCAGCCGGCATAAATCATTGAAGAAATCAAATACTTACCGGCTTCTCCCACAAGACGACGCTCCCGCTTCGTCCAGATGATCCAGTGGCGACCATATGCCGATCCGATACCGTGGCAGCCTGTTTTGCGGTTTGTAAGTGCGTTTAAGTATGCAGTAAAGCAACGCCTCACGGCTACGACTTGAAGATAATCACGTTCTGAAACAAATGAGCAACAGGTACCCCAAGGGCCAAGGCTGACCAAAACTCACCTTTGCCATGATGCATAATCTGCAACGGCTTCTTCTCTCCGTTCGAGCGTGAAAATACATATGCAAGCCCATGGTCGCTTCCACAAACCACGACTTGACCGTCCTCTGCAAAAACCGCATCTTTGATGATGCTGCGCTCCAGAGTCATCGGAACAGGGAACGTTCGACTAGTCGATGAATGCGGAAACGCGTAGAGATTGAATCCGCTCGTCAGATTGTCAACGAGCAAATGACGTCCCTTGAAGAGGACGGCGCTTCCACTTTCGAGTCAGTTAGCATAGTCTTACTAGCCTGTACGAAGATGCTTACATAGGCGATCTGAGGGTTCGCGTCCATTTAACGCTCGGTTTTCCGTCTTCAGTCATAATGCAGATCCTAGATTCGTATGCATATGAGGATAGAAAGGAATCGAGGAGAACATCAAACTTACATTTCCTTTGATTCTAAGCAGAAAATGATGAGCTGTCTGCCTTCGTCAACGAAATGCATCGACCTCGGAATCGTATTTTTCAGCTTGGTCGTCCATACGCTGTTGAGGGTCCAAGCTAACTGAGGTAAATAGGACGACGCTGAGAGACGGACGCATGCCTACATGTCCAATCCAGATCGTACAGCTTGATTTCGCCGTGTTGGCTCGAAACAACGAGCAGTGTATTACGTGGGTCGTAGGAAAGCGTTTCCACAATGTCAGAAGAGGGAAATGGAGATAGGCGAAACGCCTCCTGGAACTTGCGCTACTGCCGTCAAAGGAATCTCGCTACGAACTAAAATAAGAAAACGTACACTGTTCTTGGCTCTTTTATAAATAGCCACTAGTCCCCTGCCGGTGCCAAAGGAGAGTGCCAGAGATTTACTGGTCCGGTTCAAAGAGGGTAACCAAGCAATGCTGCTTATCTGCCCCCAACTCTCGCCAGTGTTTTCGATAACTTGGACTGTCTTTCCGGTGTGTGTATCGTAGATGTGAATCAACTCCGCGTCGTCTGGGTCGAGTGCGTGGTGAGTAAGCGGCCTGAGAGGCAAAGGGATGAGCATACCTCCGCTGGCCAATAACTCTCCATCCGCTGAAAAGGACAAAGAATTGACTGAAGCAGAGGAGCCGGTGAGTCGCATAACGATACGATAGCGCTGAAAGAGGTAGGTTAACTCCGATGCGGCAAACTGCCTGGCCACGCGCGAACTTACTTCTTCTGGCGGCGCGAGCGAGTTCTTCACGAAATCGTGTAGACGTTGAAGCAGAGACATCATCGAGTGTACTGAGGGCACTTGGGAGGAAACGAAGATGGTGGTGGCTTTCAACTGCACACGCGTAGGATACGACGACCGTGACGTGCCTTGATCCGGCTTCCTTTGTTCTGCCCAATACGGTATGATGGCCGCTGATAAGATACCGAGGCGCGCGAAGAAGGTACGGAGACACACGAAGGAAAATCTTCATCGTGATGATCTGTGTTTGCGTGCGTCGAAGGGCTCTGGATGAAGATAATCTTTTAATCACGAAAGGTGATGATTATTATAATTGTTCATACCATAATGTCTACTCTCGAAAACTCAGTTCACCAGGTCTGAAGCGTCTCGCTCTGAGCGCGCACGAAATTCGATTACATCGGAGGACATCCTAGACGGCAAAGGATGGGGACGACGAGCACTACAGCAGCAGCGAACGGAGAAGTCAATAACAGGCCAGTTCAAGCGAAAACGACTACGGACCACACATTGAGTGAGATGTCATGATAATATTGGACACTTACCTGGCAGCGGCCTCGGAACAACTGACACACCAATGTTGGTATTGATTTTCTGGAGAAGGGAGAAGACATAGGTCCGTACCAATGTCGCGAGTCTCATCTACATCTTAATCCACCGAATCGTCGGGGAATTATTGGGCTTCCCGTACATTCGATTGATGTGCTTGTCGTGGTCCAAGACGAGCCCAAGGTAACTTGCTCATGGGTGCGGTGATTGTACATATATATTGGTCGGATTGGCGTTGAGAAAAGCTTCTTCAAACACAACGAGACGGGAGGAGACGGGGAGGTACCAAAGCACATGCCGTGGTCCGTGGACGCGAGTGACGAGTGTGCGCAGCCATCGTCGGACATCCGATCACTTCCCCACGTGTTCGAGGCATCGGCATGAAATGCCGAACGGAGCGCGACACAGAACCTGCTTGTCTTTTACTACGGTGTTCTTAGGAATGCATATGAAGTACCGGTACGCAGAGTAATTAAATAATGCTGGTGTGGACGTCTTCTCTTTACACTTACGAAAACATTCTAGCCATGCCTAATAAATCGGGCAGTACCATACTACGGATGCCAAGCCGCGAACTCATACTAGCCTCTTGATTACCGACCCGACCTACTACACGCGTGGTTCTTATCGCGTGTGTGTCAGCCTACTCTCAAAATTACCTTGCGCCCCTTTATTTTCTAGCTTGTAGGGTCAAAGCGACTAGGTGATGCTCATAAGCACACGACAAGCGTATTAACGATGCCACGGTGCGTATATTCATACTCAGTCAAAACCATATATTTCAGTAAACGAACTGTGGAACACGATTTAGACCCGAATACCTTCATTCAAATCACTGTTTCGGAAAAAGATCAGCTATACGAAGCAAAGCAAAGGCAGTATTTTAATAAACTTACAATAATCCGGTTGCCTCGACGCCGTTTACCAACCAGTATACCACCAGACGGCAGATACGGTACATGATTTCCGCGATGAGCTGAAAGAGATGGAGGGGGAGGTGCATGATGGGGAAGCCATTTCTGCGGTAAAGGTCTGGATACATGAAGAAAGAGAAGCACATGTCGGACGTACGAGACAGAAACCACCGTGATGGCGATAATTAAGAGAGAGATGACACCGATGAAAGGGTGGAAACCCTTAGGTGTATCGAATTCGACTGAAAAGACATAGGGACACATGCTCGGCCAGTATTTGAGAGGAATGTGGACTATAGTGCCCTCGTATCCTTTCAGTCCTTTGGTCTTATAAGAGAATCGAAGGATTTGATCAAATTGCAGTTCTAAGACGGCAATATTGTCCTGAAAGGCCTAATTAAGCGCGCACACAACCCAAGCTGTAAGATAAACTCACGACGTCGCGTAAGATGAACTTGGGAACAGCAATCCTTTGACTGCCCCGACCAATGACGACAGGGCTGGAGTCCCTCGCAAAAAGAGTCAAAGGGGTGACAGCCGACGAAGCGGTCGTGGTGGTAGGCGTAGCGCGTAAAAGCGAGCGGACAAATACGACGTATCGAGTGGATGAGGTCGACATGGTCAAAGGAGGGAATGAGTGGATAGATATAGTTGTCCCAATAAAAGAAGAAATGTGTTGATGCAATGCGGCTCGGAGCTGGCCGAGGTTAGAACAGGACAAAGGGAGTCGACCGATATGGTGGAGAAAAGTGACATGGTGAGTATCCTGATATATAATCCGGACGTGAAAGAATATCTTGCGGTATTCATTCAAATATGAAGATTGGGGCCACTAGAAAGAGGACGGACAGGCTTGACAGGGTCATTGAACAAGACTTGGGTAGTAGATTGGCTTGAGATTGGCATCCGCGTCGCCTGTCAGATTGATCTAAACGGGATGATCGGCCCGTACACCGCGTCGTGCAGAGCTTGATCGGAATTCCCCCGTGTTACGTCCTATATCCACTTACAAAGGCTACCTTTGTCTCCCGATACAACAATGGCTATGGTATGTCCAGTAATTGGTCCACAAAGCAGCATATTCTTAACAAAGCAACGGACGAACTCAAAGTGGCGGTCGCTTGGTTTTTAAGGAGCGACGAGCAACATTCACCCACTCACCCATACCCTCTCACCTTCACAGCCTCTATCATGCTCCGACACCTTCCACTCATCACTCGTCGCGTAGAGTTTACACCTCTTGCGCGTACTCCCCTCCCTTCGATAACTGCGTGCCGGGAATTCGCTATCGCTCGAGAACAGAGTGTGACACCTCCTCCTGTCGACCGTGGCTCGCCACCTCTGTCGGAGGCCTCGGACGCTAGCGACGATTCGATGCACTCAGACGACGACAACATTTCAGGAGGGGCATTAGATGAGGAGGGTGTTGATGATGAGGTCAAGACCATACCGAAGCCTCCTGGAGAACCTGGCCGCCCGAAATCCGGCGGCTATAACCTCGAGCAAGCCCTTTCTTGGCCGGATGCCATTTATCAGCAAGTTGTCGTACGTCTCTCCTGCTAGGCTTCTCCCCTGAGCTTACTCGTCTCTTCTAGAATCACGTCCATCGTGAAGCTCATCGTAGACTTGAAACCAGGAAGAGCTTCAAGAACCAAAAGGCTGAAGAAATCCAGGCGATTTGTGACGCTGTGAGTCTTCACTGGTTGTCGTTAACTGACGACCACTCACTCGACCTCAATGTCCTAGGCCGTGAATGATCATAGCATCCTTCGAGTCTATGAGAATGCATGGCCTGTCCGTGATATGCTGAAGCTCCGGTTGAAGTACACGTCTGAGAAAGCGCATCGGCAGAGAGGCAAGAGGATGCAGCAGAAATTGACTCGGGTATTCCATTCTTCTTTCTACTTATGACGGCGACTTGCTTATGGTATATTTCTTCTAGGTGGTACGCGATGGCTCCGTGGACATCGATGTATGACCATATCGCTGCGTGACGATGTGAAGGCGTATCGTTCTGTAGCACTTTTAATACATAGTCTTTAAATCTACACCCCCTCAATAATCCACTTGGAACGTGTACACACTAATATAATGGTCGGATAGAATAGCTCTCTAAAACAGTGTCAACTCGCGCAATCAACAAATGTTATTTTAACCAAGAAACGCTTATGACTTGATAGAAATAGGTTAGTGCCTGTTGGTCATATTTCGTATACGGGTGGAAAATATTCCTGATAGCTGAGCTTTTAAGAGTGGATGACTCTTAGTATTACAATGACACAATAATCGTGCTAAATGATAAGCGTACCTTTGAATGAAAACTTGACTATCCATTCACAGAAGAAATCTCTCGGACATCACGTTAGAAAGCAGGAGGTATTTCGCGTCACGCGACACACCTTTGCGGTATTGACATCTCGTCAATGCTAATGGCAGGAGGTAAGCTCGAATCGTGTAATCGATGAGCGCTGGCAATTGACTGTGAGGTGGCTGACTAAGACTCACCAAATTAGATTAGATGCATTCTCTGCCAGTGCCTTTGCGACCTACGACTCTCTATAACTGTTAACGGTGATGTATTGTTCTTGTTTTTGTTCCTGTCGTCATTTAACGTATTCCAGCACGCCAAATATTCTTCAAACCCTGCTGCGGCAATAACGAAATACGAGAGTATTTTGCATTGGATTAGCTGACACACGAGACGTGTGTTGGCTGGCGCAGACGATAGTTGTACGCGACGTACTACTATCTCGTTGACAGTATCGAATATCTGCTTTCTTCTAGACACGCCCGTCTTGGTAACGACAAATTTTCGATCCAGGAATGGCTATGCCAAAACGGCCATCGCGTTCTTTTCAGCTTCAAGATCTCCTGAGAAATGTTGGTGACCGCAAGAATGTCGGTAAGAACATGCATCTCTTCTGACAGCTGGTCTTTTAACCAGGCTATAGAAAAATCGAGTGTCAACGATGGCCGCGTTGGTACCTACATCAAAGAACAGAATATATTCATCACTACGCCGAATAGCTCTTTCATCCCTCGCCCTCCTACTACTATGGAAGTAGTATTGTGTGAGGATGGTCGTTTCGGCCACCATGACCCAACTCGTACCCCCCAATTCTTTGACGAAAAATTCTGTCACTTCCCCGTCATACCGCGCTGCCCAGGTCCCAACGATGATACACATCCGTATCGCAACTGGCTTGACACGATTTGGTACGATGTAGTCGACACCGATATTGTCTATTCCACTGGATATCTTACCCATATCGGTCTGCTCAGTCAGGAATTACATTCTCGATTCCAGCACGCCTTCAGCTACATTCACGAGCGTTCTTCTGCTACTCGTAGTTCAAAACGGTATTCAGAAGAGTTTGACAGGTTCTTGGGCATCCGGTGCGCACGTCTTGAAGCGCTAGTCAATCGAACAAGATCTGTGATGGCGGATTCCATGGCTATTCGTGTGCAAGTGGCAGCAATGCAAAGTTACTGGCTTGAGTTGGTTGCCGGACTGGATTATATGGAACGCTATCAACCGGTGATGAATGGTCAAGCACAACAAGACAATTCTTCTGATTTTAGCTACCTCATGGGCACATTCACCATTAATCTCGATGTCGCTGAACAGCATATCAGAGCTGGAATTCCTGTGTATCTCGTTCGTCCCATCGATCAGTTTAGCAACCAGGTCATTCTCGAGGCAGGGATGCCTGTGGACCCCCCTCTCAACACCTCTCTTCCTTCTCCTCCGTTTCCTGTTGTTTTCAAGGGAGACCCTTCCCATCCTCAGAAATTCCATGCCATGCACCGTTTCATGCATATCTTCCATACCTTCCAAAACCCATTTAACTTTGCCACTGTCTCACAGCTTTCTGTTGTACAAGCCGAGTCTGCCCCTGTTGCTTCCAGTTCTTGTGCCTCCATTCCATCTGGGTTACCGGTGCGCAATGAGAGGCGGAAAGCAAGAGCACTGGGTCCCCTTACTAATGGACAAGCCTCCCGAAAGAAGAAACCTCGTAAGACATTGAGTACGTTGACTAGAAAAGTGTCCTAACCGTGTACCCTCCGTTTAGAGACGAGTAATCAACAACGGGACAAGTTCATGAACTTGACTGGAACCTACGCTCCCTCTCCAATACCTGCATGGGCAAATGCCAACGCCAAGATTGACAAGATGTCGAAACGGTCTCAAGAGCGCGAGGAACGTGATAGGCTCGCTCAAAGGCAACACGATAATGAGGGTGATGGCACCAACTACGAGAAAGGCTATGTTTTCCCAGATCCTGGCTTGCTGGTTTACGCCTCTGCCATTCGACAGAATTCATTTTTTCGTCAGTGGGAGTATTGCCGAGACGCCCTCATATACCGTATAACCTCGTCATCTTCCAACGCTAAACCACTACAACCGCAACTCTGGCGTGAGCTACTTGCTATGGCATTCAAGTCGAAGAATGCGAAGAGCACCAGGGTTCATGATCTCATGGCTCACGCATTAGGATCTGCTCTTGAAGCCCCCGGTTCAAATACCACTACTCCACAAACCCTTGCACTTGACATTGACCAACCAGTTGACATTGAAAGAGGAAGGTATCTCGTATGGGAGCTTTGCGAGCTCAACTTTCGTCACGAATTACTTTTGCTTGATACACACCTCACACATCCAGATTTGTCAACAAAAGGAGAGGGTACCATTAACTTTCGACTGGGGCGCCAAGAACAAATAATGAGTCTTTTCTCCGAGGGGTCGTTGGTTCCATCAACCTCAACATCAACCAACCGCCTCGCACTGGGTACTTGGCCAGAACGATTCGAGGCTTTGAAGTTATTCAGAGACGTGATGCGAGCCTGGGACATCCCTCTTTCCTTTGAAGCCAAAGGCCAACTGGGTCCATTGGGATCTGAAGCATCTTTGAAGACTGAGGCAGCGTTGGTGGTGCATTATGCACAAACATTTTTTGACGTCTTTGGGCGGCCGCCCGTGCTTCCTCATTTACGACCATCAGGAGGAATATCTTGATGATTCTGAGCCTTGCAGGTGGTTGTATGTCACTCTTCTTCCTACATATGATGGTGACTTGCTGATGGTAGATCTCTTTTAGGTGCGATGGCCCCGTGAATATCGATATACGACCATATCACTGCGTGACGATGTGAAGGCATACTGTTCTGTAACCCTTTTAATATATAGTCTTATAAATCTACACCCAGTCCATCCCAGTTTCCTTGAATGCATTGTTTCCACAAATGTTAATTTCTCCGGCAACAGTTATGGCTACTGATGGGCTTCCTCGATTACAGCTAAAGTTCATATTCATCCACATCAAAGTGTGATTTTCAGCTTCTGAGACAAACAGCGTGCTGACACTAGTACTTATTTATAAAGAAGAATCCTAAATATTCTCAGTGTTCAAAGCGACTTAACCTGTGCGTTGTGAGTTAACTCCAGATAACGCCGAAAGTGCCATTTCGGCTTTACCAGGAGTTAAGAAATTTGTATCTCATGCGGACACTAATCCAGAACAGGCTTGGTCAGCAGCACGGACCAGTGCACGGTGCTGCCATGGACTGTAAATCTTACAAGCTTCAAGCGCGGTGCGACGATCGCCAGTATATTTGCCCTCAGTTGTTCATTCCATTCCACACATGTCCAACAAGATTAAGCTCTCGGATACTGATCATTGGTGAGTGCGCGAATAAAATCCTGCGCACTGAGCTCTGACGGTAAGGCGACCAGGCTTTCTGTAAAGATCAGATGTCGTACTGCACACGTCAACGAATGCCGTATATATAGAGTAGTTGAAGTTGCAACACCGCATACCATGGCACGGATTGGACTTCCGCTATTCATTGCCAGTAAGCACCTTTTATTTCGATATAGGATCCTTTCTTTGACATAGAAACCTTCCAGGGTACTTACTTCCCACTTGCCTGTCATATATTAACCACCGTCCGTTCGCTCCAGAAATTCGTTGGCGACTGGCGGATTGTGAAGACGACTACTCTGCCTTACAGTCACAGCAGTGAGCCTGTGAGAAGAAATACGTGGCCCAAATTCTTGGAGAGACTATGGGATTATCACAAAAGATTTTGAATGTGTCGCTTCGTCTTCCTCTCACCACCACGAAGGGTAGGCAACTGAACATTTGTTAATTGCTGCCAGGTAAGTGTCCAATATTATCATGACATCTCACTCAATGTGTGGTCCGTAGTCGTTTTCGCTTGAACTGGCCTGTTATTGACTTCTCCGTTCGCTGCTGCTGTAGTGCTCGTCGTCCCCATCCTTTGCCGTCTAGGATGTCCTCCGATGTAATCGAATTTCGTGCGCGCTCAGAGCGAGACGCTTCAGACCTGGTGAACTGAGTTTTCGAGAGTAGACATTATGGTATGAACAATTATAATAATCATCACCTTTCGTGATTAAAAGATTATCTTCATCCAGAGCCCTTCGACGCACGCAAACACAGATCATCACGATGAAGATTTTCCTTCGTGTGTCTCCGTACCTTCTTCGCGCGCCTCGGTATCTTATCAGCGGCCATCATACCGTATTGGGCAGAACAAAGGAAGCCGGATCAAGGCACGTCACGGTCGTCGTATCCTACGCGTGTGCAGTTGAAAGCCACCACCATCTTCGTTTCCTCCCAAGTGCCCTCAGTACACTCGATGATGTCTCTGCTTCAACGTCTACACGATTTCGTGAAGAACTCGCTCGCGCCGCCAGAAGAAGTAAGTTCGCGCGTGGCCAGGCAGTTTGCCGCATCGGAGTTAACCTACCTCTTTCAGCGCTATCGTATCGTTATGCGACTCACCGGCTCCTCTGCTTCAGTCAATTCTTTGTCCTTTTCAGCGGATGGAGAGTTATTGGCCAGCGGAGGTATGCTCATCCCTTTGCCTCTCAGGCCGCTTACTCACCACGCACTCGACCCAGACGACGCGGAGTTGATTCACATCTACGATACACACACCGGAAAGACAGTCCAAGTTATCGAAAACACTGGCGAGAGTTGGGGGCAGATAAGCAGCATTGCTTGGTTACCCTCTTTGAACCGGACCAGTAAATCTCTGGCACTCTCCTTTGGCACCGGCAGGGGACTAGTGGCTATTTATAAAAGAGCCAAGAACAGTGTACGTTTTCTTATTTTAGTTCGTAGCGAGATTCCTTTGACGGCAGTAGCGCAAGTTCCAGGAGGCGTTTCGCCTATCTCCATTTCCCTCTTCTGACATTGTGGAAACGCTTTCCTACGACCCACGTAATACACTGCTCGTTGTTTCGAGCCAACACGGCGAAATCAAGCTGTACGATCTGGATTGGACATGTAGGCATGCGTCCGTCTCTCAGCGTCGTCCTATTTACCTCAGTTAGCTTGGACCCTCAACAGCGTATGGACGACCAAGCTGAAAAATACGATTCCGAGGTCGATGCATTTCGTTGACGAAGGCAGACAGCTCATCATTTTCTGCTTAGAATCAAAGGAAATGTAAGTTTGATGTTCTCCTCGATTCCTTTCTATCCTCATATGCATACGAATCTAGGATCTGCATTATGACTGAAGACGGAAAACCGAGCGTTAAATGGACGCGAACCCTCAGATCGCCTATGTAAGCATCTTCGTACAGGCTAGTAAGACTATGCTAACTGACTCGAAAGTGGAAGCGCCGTCCTCTTCAAGGGACGTCATTTGCTCGTTGACAATCTGACGAGCGGATTCAATCTCTACGCGTTTCCGCATTCATCGACTAGTCGAACGTTCCCTGTTCCGATGACTCTGGAGCGCAGCATCATCAAAGATGCGGTTTTTGCAGAGGACGGTCAAGTCGTGGTTTGTGGAAGCGACCATGGGCTTGCATATGTATTTTCACGCTCGAACGGAGAGAAGAAGCCGTTGCAGATTATGCATCATGGCAAAGGTGAGTTTTGGTCAGCCTTGGCCCTTGGGGTACCTGTTGCTCATTTGTTTCAGAACGTGATTATCTTCAAGTCGTAGCCATGAGGCGTTGCTTTACTGCATACTTAAACGCACTTACAAACCGCAAAACAGGCTGCCACGGTATCGGATCGGCATATGGTCGCCACTGGATCATCTGGACGAAGCGGGAGCGTCGTCTTGTGGGAGAAGCCGGTAAGTATTTGATTTCTTCAATGATTTATGCCGGCTGAGACTTTTGGAGGTGAAACAACTGAGCAAGACAGAACGTGATCTGGCCGACGCCAAAGACAAGATTGAGCTTCTCATCTTTGTCTTCGTCATCTGGGCATCGTGGTCATACCTTCCGGCTTTGAGTGATGTAGGTCTTCATTGCGTTCCCTGGGATGTTCCGACTGACGGTTGTGAAGGTGTCGGATTGGTTGCTCCGCTGGGTACATTACACGAGGGATTACTTTTTGGTTACGGCTCCAGTCCACCTTGAGAACGAGGTGATACTATTGTAATCAATGTCATGTATTACCAAACTATTGTAAAGTAATGTACATGAGAAATTCTACATAACGCAGTCCCCATATCTGCGGGAGTCCAGCAGTCAGAGTGCCGGCGCCGCATTAGTTCATTCGATCACGGCGCGATTCGGGCCGAATGTCTGCTCTGTCAGCAGCACAGTACAAGCGAAGGATGCAGCAAGCGACCTTGATCGTGTCCTTCCTCGCTCAGTGCATCGCTCGCAAGTCGCACTCTCTCATCACTATTATCGGATGCACTCAACGCTATCTATACCCGAATATACATGGCTACCTCTTTCTCGCTACCTCTACGCAGTGGAATATCGACTAGGGCATATGGAATACTAGGTGCTTGGGGAAGGAGAAACGTCTTCTCTGTTGGACGTTCTTGATGAATCTGGAAACCGTGGTGAGCATATGTTAGCTTATATTGTGACGAACATTTAACGTACTGATCTAGCGCATAGTCCGCCAGTGTTGCGTCTCGACGTCCCCGCATATTCACGACCCATTTCTTACCGGCTTTGCCTGCTCTCATTACCACGATGGAGCCACGCCAACGATACTCTTCGCCAACAATGGCCTTGACGGTGTTGTTCTCCCCGAGGAGGACGTGATTCTTACAGAAGATTCTGAATGTGTCGCTTCGTCTTCCGTGGATAATCTTCAGTTCGCAGTCGTGTTCGTGGGGTTGGGTCCAAGGACCGTCAAGTGCGTGGGTGCACATAGGATCCCGATTATTTCCGTTATCCAAGGTCGGTATCTCGACCCAACGGCGACCTTGCTGAATGGAATATACGCGTGCGAGGATAGGCCTGGCGACAGTCTGGGTGCAAAGCAGATCGTTAGCATAAGGGGTTTGTGTAGTATGCTGAATGACCCTACCTTTCTCGTTACGATAAAAGGTCTTTGTCGTTTGGATGGCATCAGGATTCAAAGGAAGGAAGTTGTCGTGAAGGTGGTTTTATCGTGCGTTTTCTTTGCTGTCGTTGCTATCAGACGGGCCTGAATCATGGGGCAGACTCTACTGGTGATGTTCCGTGCTCAAGACACTCGACGCGCTTTCAGCGTATTTGTCACGGATGGGAACAAAGGCGTGTAACGCAACAAAGGAAGCCCTTCCGAATCCGTCTTGACGAGTTACACCTTGCTCTTTCAATCACTTCACCCTCCTACTTGCAAACCGTTATGGCAGATTCCCCGATGCTGGATATCCTTATGTCTGAAGGCGCAGTGGTCGTCGACGCCGACGGCAACCAGGTCGATACCTTCTTCTTTCCATGCTTCTCTCGCTCATGTATCTAAATAGGATCCATCCTCTTCCTCTTCCGTAGCGGTACCCTCTCAAGCGATTCCCGATCCCATATCTCCTGGGGTCTCTTCTTCGGGGACCAGCCTGCCCAGGCGCGGTTTTTCTTTTCGTCCTCAGCCCTTACCCGCTTTCACTGTACGCCTTTTATTTTATCGTGATGCATGACTTTTCATTGACGTCAATATTCAGCCTGTACAGGTTCATCCAGTGGCCTCATTTCTCAAAGGCTATCAAGGAACGGCTCGAGTTGTCGAGCAGTCTTCGTATCAAACCAATCGAGCCCTTGAAGACGTATGCCGTTCACATTTTCTCTCACATAGCCCCATCTCATCTGCATTGCGTAGCTCCAAGCACAGATCCCGCACCTGCAGCTCTCTCTGAGTGGCGATGATGATCTGGCTACGCTGAAACTCCGAATCGCTAGCCTGGAAACTGATATTTCTGACCTGACGCAGCGATTGGAGGAAACTGTCACAAAGGGGCTTCAAGACCGCGTCTGTCAAGAAATCAAGGATATCGAGGAACACGCCGGCCTTGTTGTCACGGAGGCCGCTCAGAAGGAGGCCGATTATTGCCGGCAGTTAGCTGACTTGAATCAGGACATCGATGCCGCCATCCAACGTGATTTCGACATTCGCATGGAGGAGAAGGTTAAGAACGTTCGTTTGCATGTTGATGTGGAACGCCGTGACCTCGAAAAACAATCGCAGGACCTTGAAGTTACTCAGACAACCTTTGTCGAACAACGGCTGCAGGAAAAATTGGCCGTTCTTGATAGAGAACTTGAAAAGCGGCAGCGCAAACTTGAGAAGGAAGCTCATGATGCCCATGACGTCCGCGTTGGCTCCCGCTCATCAGAATACCACGAGAAGATGGAGGCATTGTCAGCGGACATTCAGGCGGCGCAGGCTCGCAGACACGCTGCTGTCGATGCTCAGGCGAAAGCCTATAACTATGTTCCAGAGCAAATGGAGGTCTTGATGAAAGAGCATTACACGATGATGACGAGCGTTACCCAAGAAGCCTCAGCGGCCATGCAAAGTGTGCGGGACGGAAATCTTGCAGATTCTACACAGGGAACCGAGCGCCTCTTATCGGCGGGAGAGGAAGAAGAGGCGAACATGGATACAGCGCCCGATCACGAGGGGCAAGTTACTGAGGCGTTTCCGCCGTTGCCGTCCATGTCACCCGAAATAGGCAACGAGGACGCTGGTTTCGCTAATGAAAGAGGACAAACAGTGAGACGCTTCCCAAGCGATGAAGGTTTTATTAATTTTCCTTAGAATAGCCCAACTTCGCTCCCCGCTACCCTACCTGCTACAAGCAACGGCGCTACGGTAGACTCCGGTTTATGTTGAGATATCTCAAATATTGACAAGTCTCAGGATCAAGGAAACACCGAAGGCTCTTTGTCGCTCAAAAGACGCAAAGCGGCTACAGCTAGATTCCATTCCATGACGTCCCTTGGGAGTTCACGGTCCAATTCTCCATCGCCATCCCCTGCTGGCTCGAGCCGCTCATCTGCTCGCGACCATCAGCCCGGAAGACACGTCAGAAATACTCTTGCAACTGTCCCTTGCGTCCTGGACCCTGCTGGCGAACGCGGGCATGATTCTAGCGCGAAGGGAAAGGAGGGATACCATAGCCGTGGGAGACCAGCGAGCTCTGACGGACCCCGTCCTAATGCTTCTGACGCAGACTCGGATGAATCCCAGCCACAACCTGAACAGTCCGCGACGAAAGACATCCCGCCCGAATTTTTCGAATTGATGAATCGTATACTGAAACAGCAAGGGCCCCAGCTCTCTAGTCCGGTTAGGGATGTAGAAAAGAAGCGAGCAGGACCTTTCAAAGACCATGTTTCGTCCAGAAAACATTCGCCAAAAGAGAAATGGATTTTAGTAGGTTGAAAGCTTATGTGGCTGGCGTGGACTGACACAATGATACCTTTGTACAGAAAGAGGTCCGCCGACTCTGCTGGAAATACCTTGGTATCAAGCATGGACCCGACATTGTGTTGAATGGGATTGGCGCCTCCCCAGAGGAAGTGGCCGAATATGAAACTGGGGGGCCTACACCGCCTATTAACCCCATGCGGCCTGACTGGCGTTCTCTCAAATCCCGTTGGAACCTTGATCTGGCAGAGGCTTTCTACATTCAATTTTGCGAGAACGCCGATAACCCTAAAGAATACGAGTTTTCGAAGAACGACATCCTTGTCGCTTTCGAAAACAAACTCAAGTACCTTCGTGGACATGTATTCAAGGCAACTCCCTTAAGAGACGAGAGCTCGGACCAAACTCAGGAGCGTTTAAATGCCTCGCTGAAGCACCGTCGCGATATCTCCAGACCAACGCAACGTTGTCTTACGGTCAGTGTCCTCATTTCCCCTTTCATCCCACGAGCTACATGCTGATAGACAATCCTTACTGCGCAGCTCAGAGATGTTCGCTTGGAAATAGCGGGCAACAACATGAATCTCGGTGATGACAGAGTCGATCCGGGGTGGAGGTCTGTGTATGAGATGTTGTCTCTTCTCGGGAGGGAAGGGATCAGCTCAGATGAAAGTGATGCAGAGGGTGGACCATATATTGTCAAGCGGAGGACTTGGCGTAGCGAGGAACTAACACAACTCCTCGACATCATTGACAGTTCATATGACCGGAAGAACATCTACGGCAATGCACGTCCTGGAAATAGGCCACATGTACGCATGAGACGCAGAAGGGCTACGGCGTCGGAAAGGGCACCCATTCGAGGACTTCCGCTCAATTTCTACGACCGCGATTGGTACCAGCTCCTTACGAACGTCGAGAAGCAACTCTTGCGCCCTGAACCTGAAATGGAACTTCCAGCATTCGCGGAGGATTAGATTTGATGTAAACTTGACCCGGTTACAATTACGTTCCCTGAAGATCGATGTGAGGATTGTTTTGTAGATGACAGTAATAATTGATCGTACGTACACTAGTTGTTCTTCTCCTCGCCTTCCTTTTAATCAAAGTTGAAATTGGTATCGACTGCGCTATCTTTCGTCGTCGGCTGTATAGATGCATTGTCTGCGAGGCTTAAGTCGAGAAAATGGTCAGAATCGGGTAATACTAGCCAATCCGAGGTTCACATTTGAAACGCCATGATATGTAAGACTTGCTGTTAAAATTAATACAAGGACACAAATATCCTCCACGTTCGAACCCGGCGCTGTGAGTTAACTCCAGATAAAACCGAAACGCGCTCACTTTCGGCCTTATCAGGAGTTAAGGAATTTTGCTGGGCCCTGCCGACGGCAAGAATTTGGGATGATCGTGCCGAGTGGTGGCTTGGTCACTAGCGCTAGCTTTCCCGCACGCTGCAACGAGTCGTCTGCAAGGGACTGGCATCAAGTGTGTTGCGACAATCACCATTCTGTATGCGCCGTGGCTCATTGACTCTACGCATATAGGTCCGTTGGTAACGCCAGGGAACATACCGTTGATAGAGGAGGCGACCTCGAAGATGTTGGATACTGACATGTGGAATAGGTCAACGGTTGTCCTCGAACCGTCATTATATGTGAGCAGCCTTTCCCCTTCGCATCCAATAATATCCTAATTGGACCCATGTAGATGAAATTAGGGTATACATCCGTACTGTCAAACCTTACGCAGGTCGCCAGCACAACAAGACCTGAGAGTTGAAGCAGCATTTGAGATCTGTTGCCTCATACACTGCGAGACAATTTCTACTTCTCCAGCTGCTCGCTAATGATGTCTACCAGAAAGACTTCCCTCGACCCGGCATCGTCATTACAACACATACGACTCTCTGCCGGTCTGTGTCGCCGAAATGCGCCGGGCACGTCTGGTTCGGACTCGACTATGCCCTCCGTTGCTGGATTCTTATGACCTTTGGGTATGCTATCGGAGTCAAATATACTACACTCACCTGAGGAAGCGAGCCAGACCGTTTGACTGTCTGAGACATAGAGAAATGAATCTTGGGTAGGTTCAATCCGTCCATGGCTCGCATGGATTGATGCGAACATACTTTCGTACAGCGTCAAACTGCAAAAATCCACCTCATTAGCGTTCAAAGTTTACCAGCCTCGTCGAAGCAGTTAAGCTTTTTATTCCCTCCGGGCCGGATACCGGAATTGGCATCCTTTGTACCAGGCCACTTAGTCTGTGCTCTTTCATTGACCACATAGTCATATTCCTTTCCTCTCAAACGAAGATTCTTCACCTGATATCGCGAATGCCAGTACTCAAGGTGCGATGCCCTCATGCTTTTGTTCTAGAGCATCAGCCTAACTGTGCACACTTAGGGAGGTTCAGGGCGCGCCGCGGCAGGGACCCGTGGAAGACCAAACCACCTGCAGACGCTCTGTACGAAGCTATCGAACGATCTCCCGCCCGGAGACAATGCTCTTTCTGCAGAAGCTAGCAAGTCTTTTATCGCCATCTCCCAAGGCCTTCTTCACCACTTTGAGCAATCTCGTCACAAATCCTCGACTCTCGAGCTCAGAAATGTGTGGACGGGTGTAGCCCCATGGTCTTTGCGCATTTTCGACCACTACATCATTTCTTGCCGAGAAGATATCCATCATCATAGCTTTGACCATGCCCCGCTCGTCTTCTACATTCTTAGACTCCTCGAAGTCCTGTCTACCGAGACCCCAGTTTGTGGGGATATGGCGCGTACTCCGTATTTCATCTCGAAGTTCGCCAAGGCATGGATGTGTCTCGTACCGGCCACTCCTTATCGGTTACCCGCAACGACAGTCATAAAGAGAATTGTGCCGTTGAATGAAAATGCCTTCATTTCATCCATCGATTCCTATGCAGACCAGCTTCCCCTTTCAGCATTGAATTCTCTTGGAGAAGAGTTCTCCCTGAAAGATCACCATACAGATTACACTCAATTGCATTGTGTTATATTCTGCGTTCGCCAAATCGTCCGCGGATCTAGAAAGGATTCTATATTCTGTACCACACGTGCAGCCATATGGCTGCTGAAGATCGTGTGCCGCCTCTCTCGCAAGCGTTTCTCTCAGAAGCGCATGGCTTGCAATCTTGCGATCAAAAACAAATGTGACGGCGTTCTGCGCTGTCTTGACGAGGGATTTGGCTTCTTTGCCAATCTTGTGGGGAGAATGGAGTACACCATCATTGCTCAAGTTTTGCGCTTCGGCTTGTTGAAAGCGATCCTCCGGTCCGAGACCCTGTTCAACGACCTCTCCGGGTTCCCCCAGGTGCAGGAGGCTCACGGGAAGTGTCGCCGGAGCTGGAAGACCTTTTTTACCAAACTTGGAGGGTCCATACCATGGCCACCCGTACTGCGACAGTTCCATCGTCAACTACAGCGAACAAGCGGCGTTGACAGGGCCACGCTTGAGGCCATTTGTCCGGATCAATGGTTACCGCTGGTCGATGTTACGGAGACATATTTCAGTCTTTATGAGCAAAGGCGCGCAAAACGTGTTTGTAACTTGGTACTTTCATCGCTCACTATATTTGGGCAGTCCATCTCATTGATTTTCTTAGTGCGGTGTGTCAGAAGGCCTTATGGCTTGCCGCAAATGCCAAGATACGTTCTATTGTTCAATCAACTGCCAGAGATTGGACTATCGCAGCGGGCACAAGGGGAATTGCGATAAAAAATATGAATGTAACTACTGTGCTACTGCATGTGTCACGATCTAGGACTAACAAATACCCCCCAGCCTTTGCGTCTGAAAGAATCAAGGCAAAGCACTTGGACTTCACCGAGTTCATCGTCGGCTGTGAGTCTCGGGTGCAAATGGCGAAAATCATCACAGGCCGACGTGAATTCGCTCGGAACGCTGGTGTCGCAGTGCGAGACGTGGTCACCATTTTCGATTTCACCGATGGTCTGACAGAGCTTACGTTCCGATTGTTGCGCGCTGATGAGCAGGATTGCGTCGTTGATGGCAAAGCCTTAGCGGATGTCACAATGCTGGGTGGCGTGTATGGGCCTGTTGAATGCTTGATTAGCTACTGGAATTAGCGATTACATGTAAATGCTGATTGTCGCTATGTCAAATAGCACACCATGTCTTCGGTGTATATGCATATCTTATGTATCAGACTCAGTCTTACATCATGCAAGATAGCTTGATGACTTCCATCGAAACAGAGGTGTTAGTATTGACGGAAATCCGCATCGCTGACGAGGCTCTTCTTACACACGGATGCGAGACAATCTTAAGCTGTCCCGGAGCTCTTGACCGTAAAACCGACGGGATGATCGGCCCGTACACCGCGTCATGCAGAGCTTGATCGGAATTCCCCCGTGTTACGTCCTATATCCACTTACAAAGGCTACCTTTGTCTCCCGATACAACAATGGCTATGGTATGTCCAGTAATTGGTCCACAAAGCAGCATATTCTTAACAAAGCAACGGACGAACTCAAAGTGGCGGTCGCTTGGTTTTTAAGGAGCGACGAGCAACATTCACCCACTCACCCATACCCTCTCACCTTCACAGCCTCTATCATGCTCCGACACCTTCCACTCATCACTCGTCGCGTAGAGTTTACACCTCTTGCGTGTACTCCCCTCCCTTCGATAACTGCGTGCCGGGAATTCGCTATCGCTCGAGAACAGAGTGTGACACCTCCTCCTGTCGACCGTGGCTCGCCACCTCTGTCGGAGGCCTCGGACGCTAGCGACGATTCGATGCACTCAGACGACGACAACATTTCAGGAGGGGCATTAGATGAGGAGGGTGTTGATGATGAGGTCAAGACCATACCGAAGCCTCCTGGAGAACCTGGCCGCCCGAAATCCGGCGGCTATAACCTCGAGCAAGCCCTTTCTTGGCCGGATGCCATTTATCAGCAAGTTGTCGTACGTCTCTCCTGCTAGGCTTCTCCCCTGAGCTTACTCGTCTCTTCTAGAATCACGTCCATCGTGAAGCTCATCGTAGACTTGAAACCAGGAAGAGCTTCAAGAACCAAAAGGCTGAAGAAATCCAGGCGATTTGTGACGCTGTGAGTCTTCACTGGTTGTCATTAACTGACGACCACTCACTCGACCTCAATGTCCTAGGCCGTGAATGATCATAGCATCCTTCGAGTCTATGAGAATGCATGGCCTGTCCGTGATATGCTGAAGCTCCGGTTGAAGTACACGTCTGAGAAAGCGCATCGGCAGAGAGGCAAGAGGATGCAGCAGAAATTGACTCGGGTATTCCATTCTTCTTTCTACTTATGACGGCGACTTGCTTATGGTATATTTCTTCTAGGTGGTACGCGATGGCTCCGTGGACATCGATGTATGACCATATCGCTGCGTGACGATGTGAAGGCGTATCGTTCTGTAGCACTTTTAATACATAGTCTTTAAATCTACACCCCCTCAATAATCCACTTGGAACGTGTACACACTAATATAATGGTCGGATAGAATAGCTCTCTAAAACAGTGTCAACTCGCGCAATCAACAAATGTTATTTTAACCAAGAAACGCTTATGACTTGATAGAAATAGGTTAGTGCCTGTTGGTCATATTTCGTATACGGGTGGAAAATATTCCTGATAGCTGAGCTTTTAAGAGTGGATGACTCTTAGTATTACAATGACACAATAATCGTGCTAAATGATAAGCGTACCTTTGAATGAAAACTTGACTATCCATTCACAGAAGAAATCTCTCGGACATCACGTTAGAAAGCAGGAGGTATTTCGCGTCACGCGACACACCTTTGCGGTATTGACATCTCGTCAATGCTAATGGCAGGAGGTAAGCTCGAATCGTGTAATCGATGAGCGCTGGCAATTGACTGTGAGGTGGCTGACTAAGACTCACCAAATTAGATTAGATGCATTCTCTGCCAGTGCCTTTGCGACCTACGACTCTCTATAACTGTTAACGGTGATGTATTGTTCTTGTTTTTGTTCCTGTCGTCATTTAACGTATTCCAGCACGCCAAATATTCTTCAAACCCTGCTGCGGCAATAACGAAATACGAGAGTATTTTGCATTGGATTAGCTGACACACGAGACGTGTGTTGGCTGGCGCAGACGATAGTTGTACGCGACGTACTACTATCTCGTTGACAGTATCGAATATCTGCTTTCTTCTAGACACGCCCGTCTTGGTAACGACAAATTTTCGATCCAGGAATGGCTATGCCAAAACGGCCATCGCGTTCTTTTCAGCTTCAAGATCTCCTGAGAAATGTTGGTGACCGCAAGAATGTCGGTAAGAACATGCATCTCTTCTGATAGCTGTCCCTGCACTGTGGCCGTGGCCAAGCTACCCTGCTACCTATCTCAATGGGTTCTTCATCGCATCCGACTCGGAGCTTTAAAGGAAGAGTCTTTGGTTGCATCAGATGAGAAGCACCTATTTCCGGGCGATCATTCGAAGGACCAGGAACAATAACTTTGGCAAGTTCTCTCCTATATCAAGTCGGGCAGAACCCTGAACCCATTGTTTCTTTAACTTTTTTTACCATAATACTGACTTCTTCGTTTTCTTCCCTGAATAGTATAATAGTACCCGCGTAGCGCCATCTCTTCCGACTCGGACACTCTTTCCTTCTTCTCACCTACGACCATCTCCAAGTAAGATGAAGATCTATGAATTCTTCCTCCCAGACGGCTCCATTTCAAAGGACTGCGTGTTGCCCGCTAATCTGTCTGGTCCTGTAACCTTTCCACACCAGGTTACTGATATTTTGGGTCTTACTTCACATGAAGAAGTTCCGTCCACCAAGGTAGTCTGTCTCTCCGTCTCACGTCTCATCTCATCTATAATTCGCAGGTCGACAAACATACAAGCGGAGACGGCTTCAGCGATGTATGAATAGCTTTTAGCTCTACACACTCCTCTCCATGATTTTTCTGATGGAAATCTGCAGGGCATGCAACCCATGAAGCAAGAATCAATCGATTTGGCAGGATTAGACTTCGAGTCAGACGACCAGGTATGTCCAGTATTTATGTTTTTCCTCTCATGGAATATCTATCAACCTCAATTTCCGCCCCTAGAACATCTCCGTGTCGCAGAATAACGAGGATGCCTTTCTGAGTTCTACTACCGTGCGTCGCCGTTGGAAATATGCACATATTTTTAGTTCTAATAACTCATCAGACAACTAGCGCTATTGACGTCTCTCATCTCTTCGACTTTTCGTCAACAAACTTCCAGTTAGGACCGGCGTACATGGACGAAGATGAAGATAATCATGATACCAACCGGGTAGCGATCTTCCAGAGTCCTCTCCGTTCGCCTCAGGCTCTCCCACAAACACCAACTCGCAGTGAGAGATACTCACTTCGCCCTAGACCGAGGCCGTCGGCACGTAATGCTCCATCCTGCATCAAGTCCCCACCGGCCAAGTGTCGCAAGTGAGCCAACAAAGACAATCATGGCGACGCAGGCGGCTTAGAAAGATATATATATCACAATAAACATACCAGCTAAATGTATCCGTCCACGCCCATCTAAGTCGGACCGAGTCTAGCGTCCGTGGGTATGATAAATACGCTCACAAATGTTGATTTCTCCAGCACGATTCTTGGCTACCGACGGGCTTCCTCCCTAAGATTACGGCTAAACTTCATATTCCTCCACTTCGAAGTGTCGTTCTCAGCTTCCAAACACAAACACGATGAGTCTAAGTCCAGATTTTCTCCGGTCAGCTTGTCGCACTCCCCTATTATTGGTTCAACCGTCGCAACAGTCCATTGAATAGACTCCTTCGATTCCTTGACTCTGTTATACCGAATGGACCGAACGTATTTCCCCGTATGCTCGCCTTCAATAACTATCCAACGCTCATAGTTTCGAGGGTTCGCTGGGTGCATTGCTTCAATTAGTTTGCGGTCAGCCATTAGTTCAAGTTTTCTCTTCCCTCTTCTAACGTATGCCTGAGCCACGTCATCATTCGCGCCCTTCTGCAACATGACAACCTTTGCCTTTCCTCCAATACGTATGCGAAATTCACGACCCACGAGACGAGGATCACTTGTCCAGTGTCCCGAGCTGTCATGGCTTTGAGAAGGGGGCAGCGGAAGCGAGGGGTATTGTACGATTGGCGCACTTATCGTATATAACAACGGGTCCAGAAGTTTAGGTGGAAGAGCTTTGATAACGGAATTTTTAGCGCATTCAAACTCCTAGACCAGTCCGTTCGGAAGCATTCCAGAAAGAGAAGGAAGCGACGTACCTCATGGTGGCCATCTTCGTAGAGCTGGAGAGCCGTAACATGAAATTGATTAGTATGTTGAATGACTCCTTCTCGGCCAGTATCCACCCAACGGACAAAGTCGCCAACGGCAAAGATTTTGTCAACAACAATATAGGGGAAGCGACGTACACCAGAGGCATCATCCAGGGTAATGTCCAAATCATTATTATTGATCTGGAAAATATGACCGACGCATGGGTGCATTGCATCGCTGACTGCCACTAATTCGCCAACTTCGAAGCACCATTCGGCGGGACACGGTGCCTGGGCCTGCGCGGCAATAACAGTTGGGTGTTCGCTTTGCTGGAAAAGAGCGAGAACTTCCAATGGGGCAGCAGTGGCAGGCAAGACACTTTGATGGTCACATTCCAGTAATAAAAGTCCTTGGTCTACATCGAGCTTCGAACTGCAGCCAGGAGTAGGCGAATTTGGTATGACCGCCTTTCCGTGCGGGCGAGCGCCTTGCCTCTCATGCGGAAAGGTCCGTGGTATCACTAGGACATTCCATCCACATTCATGGGAAGCCACTAGACATCCAAGAGCCCCCTCATAGATACCTTCTGTAACCACCACCCAGTCATGCACCTGAAGAACTTTGTCGTTGCGCATTTTGACGGTTCGTGCGTGTTCTTCAAAGGGCACTTCTTCCAGGACCGGGGAATTATGAGACTGAATAACAGCAGTCAAAGAGGCTAGGAATGCTTTGACGATAGATAAACCTGAAAGTTGAATCCGGATATAAACCCAGGTCCGAGCCGCGGAAATGGCAAAGACGGAGATCAGGGTGTCCTTCAACGCGTTGGCCTTAGTGAGCCCCACGACTACCTGATCTTCACACCCTCTCTAGACATCATCGCATGAGCACACGAAAGCCAAACGCATACTAATGACGGACCTGACATTTCACTCGCCACAAACGTCCCTCTGGTGATGGCATCACATGCGACAATGTAGTCGGAGAACAAGGCTGTTCGATTGCACATTCGATGTCTCTTTCATACATCTCGACGCTGCATTCGTTCTTGTGGCGTGTTGCCGCGCTGCTTTTCGTATCGATGTCGAGCAGTGGGTACTGCGTCAGCGACGTTAGCAGAAGCTCCCACAACGGAGCCGATGAACCAACCTCAAAGATCATTGGCATGGCCACTACGTACAAAAGAAATCCTGTTAAATTATGAGTGCACAAAATATTCTCAGCGTTCAAAGCGACTTAACCTGTGCGTTGTGAGTTAACTCCAGATAACGCCGAAATTGCCATTTCGGCTTTACCAGGAGTTAAGAAATTTGCATGATCTCATGCGGACACTCGTCCTGAACAGCGGCTTGGTCAGCAGCACGGACCAGCGCACGGTGCTGCCATGGACTGTAAATCTTACAAGCATCAAGCGTGCTGCGACGATCGCCAGTATATCTGCCCTTAGTTGTTCATTCCATTCCACGTACACATGTCCAACAAGATTGAGCTCTCGGATACTAATTATTAGTGAGTGTGTGAACAAAATCCTGCGCACTGATGACGGTAAGGCAGCCAGGCTTTCTGTAAAGATCAGATGTCGTACAAGTCGGGAGGAACCGCGAGTTTTGCCAGGTTCTGTCAGGGCTGTGAGCACCACGACGCCATATTGAGACGGATACGGTTAGTTACCTGGTGCCAGCCCAGGTCCCGGCTCTCTCCATACGCTCCAGTTTACCTGAGTCTTGGACAACGTTTTACCTTGCCATCTCTGCTCAGGGAAGCTTACCTGAATATCTTACCATAGCCGCCTACAGCTCGGGAGACGGAAAGCTCGATTACCATATGTGCTGATCGCGTGAAAGGCAGGTATGTACCATCAAGTAATGCAGCGATTACAAGTAATGACATTGTCCATATCGGACTGTAGAACACAATGGTAAAGGTGGCATGTTATTGCGCTTCTCATCAATGCGGTGGGTCTGAGAGAGATGCACGCATTGCCCGACGACACCAAGAGGAAGATCGGGCCCGCAAGCTCCTAGACATCCAAACTGAAGAAATTCGTTTGCAGGACGATCGCATCACCGAATACATTGATAAGATGGCAATGGGTGGAGAGTCGTTGAATAGTACGACCAACCTCGCCGGTCGCATGTGGTCTAAGGAGCCAGTTGGCACCGAGATTCCTTACTTCAAACCCTCCCGCCCTTCCAATGATGCGGATACCAGCAACTCGGTGGCTGGTGACTCATCCAAACCCCATTTCCATGATGTACCTAGGAGAAAGCGGATCGCTGCGTCAATGGACATTTTGAAGAATATTGCCTTTGCTTTGGACGACCTCACTTTCAGCCTTTCTTCTGAGCTCATGCACCTCCGTTCCGCTGGGAACCCTTCCCCCAACTTCCCCCTTACTCCTTTCCAGGAGCAAAGCGATGGCTTACATGTCAAGCTGGAGAAGGTCATCAGCAAAGAGGCCTGCGTGAAGACGCTGAAGAATGATTTAGTAAAGACACTGGCCGATATCGATGATCAAATATCTCGCCACCGAAAAACATGGGAGGCTTCGGTGTCGCAATTCCAGAAAGCCAACGCCTCTGCGCCTGGGGCACATTACAATACCGGTGAGTAGACTCGCAGTTGATTCCGTCTTGTTCTAATGCCCCCACAGATCAGCATTTCAGACCTCTGTTTACTTCCATGGACTCTGTCACGTTATTATCAGTATTCATGGTCGTCAGTTGCCATGTCATTCTCCGCACCAGCCGGAGAGGCTGCGCTTGGATTCTTGGAATGCTGTCCTACATCATTCAAACCATCTTTCTCGACTTCACGTCCGTCACGAAAATGTCTCCGGCACACCAAAACGTCCTAGCTGACTTTCCTCGAGATATTCGCACTCCTACTGCCAACTTCGACCTAGATTCAAGGAGCTCGGTATATGCAATATGTCCCGATCCTAAATGTCATCGCAGCCACAAGCCGACATTTGACATCGGCTCCCCCATTCCTCGATATCCACAATCCTGCACGAAAGGATGCAAACAGCAGCTTTGTCGTACGAGAAAGAGAAATGGCTATGAAATCCAAGTCCCTCTCAAGCCGTTCGTTTATTTCCATATGCAGGACTGGTTGGCCGAGTTGTTGTCTAGGAAGGGGCTGGAGCAGAAGATGGATGATGCTTGGAAGGGTGCAAGGCATACACCAGCTTCGCCGATGTCTGATATGCCAGACACCTTTGACATGAGAGACATCTTTGACGGGTCTATCCTCAGGGAGTTTCGAGGTCCAGGGGGCAAGAGACATTTTAGTTTAGGGGAAGAACACAATGAAGGTCGCTATGTATTTTCATTGTGCATCGATTTCTTCAACCCTCTGGGCAACAAACAAGCAGGAAAGCGAATTTCCATTGGCGCCATCTCCTTGATCTGCTTGAATCTACCTCCTGACGTCCGCTATAAACCAGAAAACATCTACTTGGCCGGCATTATTCCAGGACCTTCCGAACCGCCGCTTTCGATGTTGAATAATTACATGACGCCTCTCGTTGATGCGTTCCTAGAATTCTGGGAGCCAGGTGTTCGATTTTCGCGCACCCAACTGTACCCTCAGGGAAGACTTGTTCGTTGCGCGCTCATCGTTGTTATCTGTGATTTACCGGCTGCTCGGAAAGTTGGGGGATTTGCCCCCTTCAACCATCGGCGATTCTGTTCAATGTGCTGGTGCACCCTAGAGAGTCACGGATACGGTAACGTCATGTTTCATGAATGGAAGAGACGTACTAACGATGATTGTCGGGCATGGGCCAATCGCTTCCACGATGTTAATCCCGGCGATTATAATACTGATAAGGAATATCAGAAGGCCCTGGATAGCATCTATGATCGGTCAGGTATGTGGTGGTCTGAGCTATTACGATTACCGTATTTCGACCCATCACGCCACATTGTCGTCGATGCCATGCATAATCTCTTCCTTGGTCTTATCAAAGAGCACTTCGAAGGGATCCTTGGGTACCGCTTGGATGATATGTCAACTCCCAAGCCGCCGCCGGTGTTTGATATTGTTTTGTCCCAAGACGGTTCCAGTTGGGAAGCGCCTTTCACCGAGAACGAAACTGCGAGCCTAGACAAAGCAGTACGATGGCTTCAAGAACCACTATGCCATGAACTGCCCAAAGACAACATCGATTCTCCTCTCTTTGAAAAGCACCTGAAAAGGTTTAAGAAGTTGTACTTGCGCCCTTTACAGCTTTTGTGTCTGGATCTGGGGGTTTGGATGGATCCTGCTAATCGCCAGAACATGAAGAAGAATAGAGAGGCATTGGCAATGGATCTACTCTGTTGGGTAAGTTGCATAATTTTAATTACTTCCCGAGCCTAAAGAATACACCACAGCGATCACGACAAATTGAGCGTCCGACAGCGGATCCAGACTATATCTCTTCTACTGTACCTGGCCAGGTCCTCACTGCATCGGAAATGGAAGAGCTATGGCTTGATATCGAGCGGATGGTTACACCATCATGGTTGACACCCGTTCCCACCAAGCTTGGCTCTTCAGGACACGGAAAATTGAAGGCGGACCAATGGCGTGTTCTTGGGACCACATATCTTCCAGTGACATTAACTCGACTTTGGGCAAAGACTGATGGGTCAGCCTTGTCGCAGCGCAGGCGGCAGATACTCGAGGCAACACACTCTCTGGTGACCGCTGTTAATATTGCATCTTCATGAACCATTTCTTGTACTGCAGCAAACATGTATCGAAACAACATACTCGCATATATCGTTCAAGTGAAACAGCTATTCCCTGACTACCGATTTCGGCCCAATCACCATATGGCAATCCATCTCCATGAATATCTTCATTTTTATGGACCAGTACATTCTTGGTGGACGTTTCCATTCGAAAGAGTCATCGGTATGCTGCAAAGAATCACGACGAATTATAAAACAGGTGCGGTAGCAGTCGGTTTTTCATAAATGGCTCTTTCTAACCGCGCTGATACCAGGACAATACGAGAAGACGATTGCCTTCTCATTTAACCGATCTGCGCGCTTACGTGCACTGCTCTCTAAGGAAACTTGCCCCCCTGAGTTGCAAAATTGTCGGGGTATGTTTGAACGGCTTGTTAAGCCTGACGCTCGTAGCATTTCGATGACAGATATGCTCGAGCCCGACAACTTTGATGACGAAGAAGATGAAGAGGATGAAAATCATGGGAGTTTGGCGCGTCAGCTTCCGAATGATGTTCAGGAGGCATTCAAGAATTCCGACATTGCAGATGTGCCAGACACTGCTCATCTTTTAAATCAAATCGTGATGAATGGCGTCAAATATACCGTATATTCTCATGGTGCTGGAAATAGCCATATCCTCATTTCCAATTTGGCCTCGGATCCTCCTATTCCTGCTCAAATCGAATACATCATACAAACCAAGAACTCGCGTCATTATCTCCTTGTTAGATGCCATCTTCCTGTGGAAGTTTCCTACGATCCTTTCCAAGACTTTCCGGGGTGCCGTGCTCAGATGCTCCTCTTAAACGAGCGTGAAGAGCATTTGATAGTCATCCAGCCGGAGCATGTCCGTGGCCATTTTGCTAGCTGCCCTGTTAAATGGGAAGGTAAAGACATCAATGTAGCCATTTCAATGGCGAAGGTAGGATACATAGCTTTATCGATACGCACGTTGACTAATACGTCTTAGGAATACAACGTATAGCACCATCGCCAATCTCGAGGAAATCTTGGGCTTAAAAGAAAAGACGCTGACAACATCATATGAAGCGTTCATGATGTCATGCATTTTTATGTCTCTGTAGTGCCTTCACCCCCACTCTATCAATTTTATGTCTCTACAGCTCTACGAAGATGACCACCATGTGGTACACCAAGCTCATGAACGAACTGGTGTAGCAGTTAGAATGTGATAAAAATTCCATTATTCAGAATGGCCTATCTCGTATACAGCATATTCTCAACAAAGCACCAGACGAACCCAAAGTGACGGTCGCTTGGCTTTTAAGGAGCGACGAGCAACATTCACCCACTCACCCTCACAGCCTCTATCATGCTCCGACACCTTCCACTCATCACTCGTCGCGTAGAGTTTACACCTCTTGCGTACTCCCCTCCCTTTGATAACTGCGCGCTGGGAATTCGCTATCGCTCGGGAACACAGTGTGTCACCTCCTCCTGTCGACCGTGGCTTGCCACCTCTGTCGGAGGCCTCGGACGCTAGCGACGATTTGATGTACTCAGACGACGACAGAGGCAAGAGGATGCAGCAGAAATTGACTCGGGTATTCCGTTCTTCTTTCTACTTATGACGGCGACTTGCTTATGGTATATTTCTTCTAGGTGGTACGCGATGGCTCCGTGGACATCGATGTATGACCATATCACTGCGTGACGATGTGAAGGCGTATCGTTCTGTAGCACTTTTAATATATAGTCTTTAAATCTACACCCCCTGAAGAATCCACTTGGAACGTGTACATTCAGTCTATTCCACCCTGTCATGTGATTGCCGCCTGGCTTGAAACGTACGCCATATCGTGAACTGAGCCAACCACCCTGCTCTCGGTGGAGACGAAGTATGCTCACCTGAAGCCATTGTCCCATGTCGCCACCGAGATACCTTTGTGGAATCAACAATTTTTCCAGGAGAAACAGTATGACGCGGTGCAGGAGGAACAAGTCAAACATCTCGGTGATTGTGAACGACGCGCCACGACTAGAGTTAATGCTCTCCATCAAAATTGATGCAACTCCAACGGGACACGTGCGGATATCGTGATCCAGAATCCCGATGCTCGCTGGCGCAGTAATCGTTCGTGCTCGATTCGACTGGCAGCGAGACTGGAATGTACTGAGGGCACTGGGGAGGATACGAAGATGGTGGTGGCTTTCAACTGCACACGCGTAGGATACGACGACCGTGACGTGCCTTGATCCGGCTTCCTTTGTTCTGCCCAATACGGTATGATGGCCGCTGATAAGATACCGAGGCGCACGAAGAAGGTACGGAGACACACGAAGGAAAATCTTCATCGTGATGATCTGTGTTTGCGTGCGTCGAAGGGCTCTGGATGAAGATAATCTTTTAATCACGAAAGGTGATGATTATTATAATTGTTCATACCATAATGTCTACTCTCGAAAACTCAGTTCACCAGGTCTGAAGCGTCTCGCTCTGAGCGCGCACGAAATTCGATTACATCGGAGGACATCCTAGACGGCAAAGGATGGGGACGACGAGCACTACAGCAGCAGCGAACGGAGAAGTCAATAACAGGCCAGTTCAAGCGAAAACGACTACGGACCACACATTGAGTGAGATGTCATGATAATATTGGACACTTACCTGGCAGCAATTAACAAATGTTCAGTTGCCTACCCTTCGTGGTGGTGAGAGGAAGACGAAGCGACACATTCAAAATCTTTTGTGATAATCCCATAGTCTCTCCAAGAATTTGGGCCACGTATTTCTTCTCACAGGCTCACTGCTGTGACTGTAAGGCAGAGTAGTCGTCTTCACAATCCGCCAGTCGCCAACGAATTTCTGGAGCGAACGGACGGTGGTTAATATATGACAGGCAAGTGGGAAGTAAGTACCCTGGAAGGTTTCTATGTCGAAGAGAGGATATCATATCGAAATAAAAGGTGCTTACTGGGAACGAGTATCAGAAGTCCAGTCCGTGCCATGGAGTTGAGAGTCCAGTCTTCAGGTGTATCTCTCTGGGAGTCGAGTGCTGGCGCGAGGCAGTGCCGGCGCCGCATTAGTTCATTCGATCACGGCGCGATTCGGGCCGAATGTCTGCTCTGTCAGCAGCACAGTACAAGCGAAGGATGCAGCGAGCGACCTTGATCGTGTCCTTCCTCGCTCAGTGCATCGCTCGCAAGTCGCACTCTCTCATCACTATTATCGGATGCACTCAACGCTATCTATACCCGAATATACATGGCTACCTCTTTCTCGCTACCTCTACGCAGTGGAATATCGACTAGGGCATATGGAATACTAGGTGCTTGGGGAAGGAGAAACGTCTTCTCTGTTGGACGTTCTTGATGAATCTGGAAACCGTGGTGAGCATATGTTAGCTTATATTGTGACGAACATTTAACGTACTGATCTAGCGCATAGTCCGCCAGTGTTGCGTCTCGACGTCCCCGCATATTCACGACCCATTTCTTACCGGCTTTGCCTGCTCTCATTACCACGATGGAGCCACGCCAACGATACTCTTCGCCAACAATGGCCTTGACGGTGTTGTTCTCCCCGAGGAGGACGTGATTCTTACAGAAGATTCTGAATGTGTCGCTTCGTCTTCCGTGGATAATCTTCAGTTCGCAGTCGTGTTCGTGGGGTTGGGTCCAAGGACCGTCAAGTGCGTGGGTGCACATAGGATCCCGATTATTTCCGTTATCCAAGGTCGGTATCTCGACCCAACGGCGACCTTGCTGAATGGAATATACGCGTGCGAGGATAGGCCTGGCGACAGTCTGGGTGCAAAGCAGATCGTTAGCATAAGGGGTTTGTGTAGTATGCTGAATGACCCTACCTTTCTCGTTACGATAAAAGGTCTTTGTCGTTTGGATGGCATCAGGATTCAAAGGAAGGAAGTTGTCGTGAAGGTGGTTTTATCGTGCGTTTTCTTTGCTGTCGTTGCTATCAGACGGGCCTGAATCATGGGGCAGACTCTACTGGTGATGTTCCGTGCTCAAGACACTCGACGCGCTTTCAGCGTATTTGTCACGGATGGGAACAAAGGCGTGTAACGCAACAAAGGAAGCCCTTCCGAATCCGTCTTGACGAGTTACACCTTGCTCTTTCAATCACTTCACCCTCCTACTTGCAAACCGTTATGGCAGATTCCCCGATGCTGGATATCCTTATGTCTGAAGGCGCAGTGGTCGTCGACGCCGACGGCAACCAGGTCGATACCTTCTTCTTTCCATGCTTCTCTCGCTCATGTATCTAAATAGGATCCATCCTCTTCCTCTTCCGTAGCGGTACCCTCCCAAGCGATGCCAGATGACACACAGGTTGTTCGATCTTCTTCTCAAGCTCTTGTACCTATGGTCGTCGACGCCGACGGCAACCAGGTCGCTACCTTCTTCTTTCCATGCTTCTCTCGCTCATGTATCTAAATAGCATTCATCCTCTTCCTCTTCCGTAGCGGTGCCCTCCCAAGCGATGCCAGATGACACACAGGTCGTTCAATCTTCTTCTCAAGCTCTTGTACCTATTTATCTCTAATCAGCAACCTCTATTGTCCGCCCACCGTCCACCTTCCTTGCCAGTATGGGACCTCCACCAGCCCTTCGTCCCTAGCAATACCGAATATTCTTTCTTTCCCGACACAAAGAAGATGGATCCTATGCTACCGGGCGTCAAGCTTGTCAGACGTCTTGTAATTGCCTCTGTTCCAGAGGTTCCTACGTCTGCCTGTTTGCCATTTGAAAAGGTTCGTCAATGTGCATTGATTCGCATGGTTTCCTCTTTCCTTACCTATGATTCCCAGAGGGCGAACGATTCATTATATCCTACAGGTCAACTGGAGTCTGACGACGGTCCATCTGTTTGTGTTCACCTCATGAGTAGTACATTAGCGTTTCATGTCAACCCACAGATGCCGACTAGTAAGGTCCAACTAGTCGAAGAATCCGAGCAAACGGCCGCCCGCCGAATAGCCGAGGTGCAGGCAGAAGTCGATGAGTTGCGTGTTTCTCCGGATGCCGAGAAGCAGCGTACTGCCCGAGCCGATCACGCGAGATTGGTCGAGGAGCTAGCCAATCTCACGCGCACCTTTGACGACATAGTGGCCTCTCGGATCGTGTCGCGCGTAGTTGATGACCACAGAATACAAGATGCGAAGGAACTTGCGCAGACGAAAATGTCAGATGCGAGCGCGCGCTGTCAAAGTGTGTCCGACCAACTTTCGCGTCGACGAGAGCAACAGCAGCAGGTCATCGCGGACGCAGTCACACGTCGGATTGAAGAGGATAGTGATGCGAGGCTGACACAGATTCGCAGTCAACTTTCGCCACTTCGTAGCCGCTTGAAGGAATTGCGGGAAGGACTAGACGCTTCTATCGAGCACAAACTCCAAGAACGCTTTGAACGGGAGCAATTAACCCGGCACCGCAACTACGCAGTTTTAGTCAACGCTATGCGAGCCTCGCTTGATGAGAAATTTGCACAATTCGCTGACCTATGTCATAAACAAGAAGCAACGAAGGAAGGCGACCTTGCGCGCGCGCTCGCTGAAGCAACAGCCGCAGAGAAATCATTCGCTACAGTTCTCGACCTTTCTCGGGATTTCATTCGGCTGAAGAAGAAATCTTTGGCGCAACAGAGAGATGCACATGAAGCCAACTTGAGAAACAGGGTTGCGGGGCATCAGCTGCAGGAAAGGCACGGCCAAGGAGAAAGTGGCAATGAGGGGAGTCCTGCTGACGTTCGGGTCCACGATCAGGTAGTGTGACTCCGTTTAGGTGTATAGCCAACAGCTATAGTTTGATTATTCAGTCCCATCTAGCTCCCGCGTGCTCTGCCCAAGGGAGGAGAGTTTTTTGTACCTGTTCTATATGCCTCCGGTCAACGTGAATATTAAGCATTCCCTTCTTCTTTTGGTCGTAGTGGAAACGTCGTTGTTTGACCTTGTACCTTTTTTTTCAGTATAGCTCCATTGTCATATCATCGTTTATTATTTATGTGTTTTAGCGGCGCGCAAGAAGAGTATATGTCGTATCTTCCACGGTCACGAACAGATGCCGTATCTTCGAGGATGCAGCCTGTTTCCTTGATGCCATATCGATTTTTCGTCTTTCGCTCTACGATGTCCACCAATCCTGACATTTCCCCTCACGTAAACTTTATGCACATGCAGCGCTTTATCGGCAAGATCGTAAGGCTGCCCTGCAAAATAGAGACTGTGTGTTTTGCTCCATGTCCCACCTGTCCTGATTTGTGATGCGTCGAACCTAGTACTCTTCCGATAGAAGTACCGCAACCGTCAAGACGAGTGATAATAGAGACGTCATCGTTCAGCTCATACCGGTGCGTTCGGATTTTTTGTTTCGGTGTGCTTTTGTTTTGATCATTGATGTACAGCTACCGGAGATTACGACTACGTACGTCGAGTTCATTGGCACAGCAGTGAATGCCAATACACTCGAAATGTCGAACCTTGTGGCGATGGGTGAAAACCTTGGTGTGACACCTTACCTGTGTGCTTTATTGATTACATTTCTGATCTTTGACAGATTTGTCCCTTGTGGATAAGGTCATTGAAGTCATCCATGACAAGAAGTATTTCGAAAGGATTTTCTCCTAGTCATCAGGAGCTGGATCAGCACTTTGCATCTTGTACCAACATATACCAATATGGCTCTGAGTATCTGTACTGTTCATAATTTCTATCCAACCGCAATGAAGGCCCCTCAGAATCTGTTAGAAGGCTACCGGACACGTTTTCCCTGAGGGAGAAACTGACATCGGAAAAGCTAGACATATTCACATCTATTATATAGACAAGTGCACGATTTGGCGCGAGTATTTATCAGCAATGTGCCAATCCTTCCGATACGTAACTTGTCCACCAAATCCATCACGATCGTTCGGTGTTAACGAGCTATTTAACATTGGTGAACTTAGATTTGTGGAGACGCTTAAAGATCCGAAAATTCATGTCCTAATCGCTGGCAGTCACCTCAATCATCGTGAGAAAATCTATCTGACTCGTATGCAGGATACTCGTGTATCTCTGCTTCTCACCTTCCGTTGTATTAGCTGTGTGCGCTGACATTTGTAATAAAACCTTACCAAGTAATACAAACCCGCTTCCTCAGTTCTGTTCCACTGTCCTGGGTCCATCTGATGGACATTCCCATTTAGTGGATCAAATTCCTAAACGCTTGTTCCTATTTTTGACCTCGATACCAGTGTATTCTCTGTATTTTTCGACCTCGCAGAACTTCGAGAACCAGACAAAGTCACATGGAATACAAAAGAAGTTGTTCCTGCGTAACTTGGTCTTTTTTTTTTTTTGTCTCCACTCGGTTTCTTTCTCGTCTATCGCACCTCCACGCAAAGTATGTCTCAATGCGCTCCGTCCGTCCAGCGATCGTCATCGCCCGCTCACAGTGACACCTTTAGTCAATGCCGTCCTTCATCTGATTCTATTTTGAATTCAGACTCGTCACTCGCGAAGCCAACACCTTCCGCTGTGTCAATTGTCTCTTCGTTTGCAAAACCAATCTCAGTTCCGCCAGTACCCGTTGGTTCAATTTTCCCTACTCTTTCTGCTTCAGGACCAGCTCCTTTCCGGAACGTCATGGCCCGAGACGTCTCTCAAATTCCTCTACAACCTTGCCTTCCCGTATTGGGTCCACGACCGCCACCTGCACCGCCGTCTCCTCGTCCTCGTCAACCACGAAAACATATCCTGTGTGCCATGACGGCACGTCCCGCTGGCTATAGGCCCAGGCACACACCCCATGCTGAATCCTCAGATTCCAGTCCATCTAGTTCTCACGAATCCACCCCGGTTTCTTCTCCGAGTCGTGGAAATACTCCTGGGCCAAATTTACATCTGTCGTTCACGAGCGTGAGAGCTGACAAAAAAACCAAGAAAGCAAATCCTCCAATTTCGGTCAAAAATCCAACCACCGTTTCCTCAGTCCTCCCGCCTGTGGATCTCGATATTCCTACTCCGGCCGATAAATCCACCAAAGTGGAACCCAAATACCCCAACAAAGTTCCCATTCTGTCTAGCAACATTGGGGACGATCGAACAGTTATCGACCTGACAGTAGACGACGACGAATCGGAGGAGGCGGCCTGGACCAATGCTTTCCTAGATGTTGTCCGTCGAGCTCCTCCCATTGCTACTACAAACCTTTCTCCTCTCCCGCCTACTACCAAAATTTCTCCATCCTTTCCTCCTCCCGTTCGACATCCTTCTCGGACAATCACGGCTGAGAAGCAGGTATTTCCTCAGGAGAAGTCGTCGACCGCCGAACGCAGAACCAAGACCAATGAACGGATGGCTCAACCTAGAGACAACGAGATAGCTCCCTCTATCACATTGAATACAAAGCGCAAGGCCCTGCATCAAGCTGGTCCTGAATCATGTAAATTCCATGTCCTTTTTTCTACTTTCTGATGAATTAGTTTTGCTTGCTTAGCAAAAAAGATCAAAATTTCCTGTGCCAATCACCTTCCACATCTCAGCAGCCTTCAAGATGCCATACTGGGAATGACCACTGGGTTTGGCGAGGTAGTTCCTGCTGATGCGATCCCCGTGGGCTATCCTCAGGATTCACGGCCTATTGGCCACGTTCGTGTCGAAAAGGATTACGGCCCATATATCGAAAGCATGGGGGCGTATTGGCGTAAAGACGTCGCCAGACTTCTTTCTCAATTTGTAGTAAGTTTTCTTTTCTGTTGTTTAATGTGTTGGCTCACTGAACTTCTTTTAGTTCAAGAATCCATGTGATAATTGTGTCGGGGCGAAAACTCAATGCCGCATGTGTCGCTCCTCAGGGGCATGTACTCGCTGCGCTGTTCAACAACTTCCTTGCACTATTCGTGGCAAGGCTCCTGAGTTTATGGTCAATGTGGATGGTATGCCTGTAGCTACCGGTATATCCAACTTCTACTTCTTTCTTCCTTCGTTAACTTGTTTATTTTAGCATATTCTCACCAAATTAACAATCTCAAAGCTCGTTTCGACACTTTGGCAGGCAAGGCACGTATCCTCAGTGAACAGGTTATCGAGACGGTTGCTGCCATGGAATGTACAATGGCCGAAATGAGTGAGGTTGCGCTTCAACCGTTGATGATACTTGATGCCGAGGTTGAGGATGACTTGGGGGAGGTGAAAAAAGGCGATGAATATACCTCTACGTGTGGTTCTGACTCCACTGTATAATTCATGAAATTTTGCATGTCTTCATCGCATTCTTGGCGTGTTTTCTTGCCTTGTGTCTCTATGTAACTTCAGGATATTATAAATTGCAATGTATATAGATAGATGTAAGATCCGAATTTTACATTCTCTTGCCCTCTTCAAATCTTGCCCATCGCAGATAGAGTAAGTCATTCTCAACTCTAAACACAAATACTAGTATCTCTCTATTACGATCATAACCAGGACGAACCAACAGCAGCTCATTGTCAGCCAGTTTGGCTTTAGCACCATCCAGACCACTTTGATCGGCTGTGTAGACGGGATCGTGAAAAGTGGGTTACGTACTTTTCGTAGAAGCGTGTGGTGGAACTGACGGACCGTAGTCTTAACGATCTAGGAATCACCCTAGCTTCGTTTAAGCCCATTGGGCGCGGCGACGCGGGGGCCCTGATGTATATCGTCGCGATCCTGGGGGCGCTGCTAAGATCACAGACGAGATAAGTGTGATCAAACCGGTAATGATCATTAACCTGCGATGATCGTTAGCGTGCCTAGCAATTAAGACCGGGCGGCGTTTCCACTAACCATTGCCACGGCATGAAGGTGCCCGTCTGCAGGATGTATATGTGAACGATCAGAAATGGGGAGGGGTACCAATAAATTTACAGTACCGACTTTGGTGTGCAAAACTCCGAAGGCGACGAGACCCGCGTACAACTATTGTCTGCACCAGCCAACACACGTTTCGTGTGTCAGCCAATCCAATCCAAAATACTCTCCTATTTCGTTATTGTCGCAGTAGGATTTTTTGGCGATCTGGAATTCGTCAAATGATAATAAGAACAGAAGAAAGAAAAATATGACTCACGCACATTGTCCAATATCAACCCTCTTTCCAATTGAATTTTGACCATCGCTTCCTATGGTTGTTTCATGGTGCGGCGTCGCATCGCAATCGATTGAATCAATTTGGACTCTACACAGAGCTTTCTGGGCCTTCGTGGAAGAGACGAGAGACTGCTAGCTAATCAATGTACTTGCGTCAGAGCGCGCGAATCTGAGATAGACGCTGCCCGCCAGGCCACCATTGAAACGCTTTGCCTTCATGTAGAGCGGCGTCCAACTCCGTGGCCAACGTGCGCTACACAGCGTTAGCCTAGAGACGGAGGGAGCGTCAATGACGCGTACTTTGGCCTAATCTTACCGCCATCTCATCGACGTGTCCACACCCAAAGTCTACTCACCAAGAACGCTGGTTCAGCATACTACCCTCCAAAACGTCAGAGTCTAACAAATGAACGCCGAAATGAATGCAGCTCGCCGAGAATTAATTTTTATCGCGCACTCACCCACGATTAGTTCCCAGGAGTTCTCTTCTTGCCGACAAATCTATATACTTAAAATTAAATGAGAGAGAGTAGGCATACTGGGGACTGTTGCAAGACACTTGTAAGGTAGACAATCCATTTCAGAGGACCCGCTGCAGCGTGCGCTGTGGCGTTGACGAAGCCGCCGTTCGGCACGATCACCCATGCGATCCAATTCTGCCACATCGTCAAAATTCCTTACCACCCATTTAAAGACAACGAGACACTTGGACGTCAGCAAAACGCGGTCATCGTCGAGCCTTCGTCGTTGCAGAAGAAGGGAAGAATATGAAATTTATTTCCCTTTTAACGACGTGTCGTGCCGCCGGCACATTAGAATTAGTGCCTACCTTTTCACCCGCCGAGACGTCTCCCTCTCTTTCCTCCCACTCTGGTTCGCTTGCAGCGCGGAAGTAGCAGAGCCAACGTCAGCTGGTTGAACCCCTGGGTAAAATGGATACGTGAAAATCACCACGAACTTATTAGCTCAAGGCCCAAACTACCCATGTCATCCATATCAGCGACAACAAGATAAATTCCGTCGGTTTTACCTCCCATCATGGCGTTGAGGCTCCTCGGCCAGATCTGGGCATTAGGCGTCATTTCAAAAGTGGTCTAATCACGGAATGAGTTTTGAAGGCGCAAGACAGAAAGGGAGCTCATCGAACCCGTCGTGCCAAATTGTTCCTTGGTGACGCACAGAAGTCCGGTAGACGTGTGGATATGTGTCAACGAGGAATCACTGGAATCAACGTCGAGTTATCGTACTCGTTCATCTTGGCACCGGTGGCCTCCATATACTTCTTATAGGCACCGCTAGACATGAGAAGTAGAGTCGTTCCGGTATCAACAATACCTGCGCACTTCGACATGATGTTCATGTTCTTTCCGTATGTCACCATTGATCGATACCCCAGTACTTGTTGGCAGGAGACGTGGAGGTGATTAGCATGTAGGTGATATCCCTAGTGTATCTGGACAAATATTATCGATGCGAATAGCGAGACAAGGAACAAACTTACTTGGAAGAGTCCTCAAAACCAGACGACATTTTTCCGTTCGCCGTGTCCGCGCCGGGGCCAGTGATCGGCCGGTAAGAAATAGTAATGGGCTCCTTCGGAATTTTGCCTTCGCTCTTGAGGTTATCAGTGACAGTAGGGACGTTTTCCATGCCGGTGACAGTTCCTGACAAGTACGCTGTTAGTCAAGTACTGAAAAGAGGCCAGAATACATAACATACCCTGAGTAAGGTCTACAGGTCCAATCCTGTGAGCTTTGTTAGACTTCGCTCGATGGAAAGGAAGAGAAACAATACATCAGGATACCGTTGACACCCTGGAGACCCTGAGACGGCGACAGGACACCGATGGACTGTTCGTCAATAATGAGGGCAGGGGAAAGTTCGTATCGGTCGATTACTGAATACTGAGTCTAGAAGTCGCTGGTGACTGAATCTAAAGGACTTACTCTCCATTCCGGTGAAGGAGCCAGATCCGTAGCTGACATTCAGGAAAGATGATGAGGGTGGTGAAGAAAGAATCTTACGCCTAAGTCTTATGAATCTCTATCGACGCCCGGTTCCGTATTACACCGCGTCACTGGTGCATATCACAGCTGGCGAACGTAGTTCATTTATGACTCGACAAAGGAGGCCGATGGGATCCCAGGTCCGTGCGCCGTGTCTCAAGACGATGACCGAGGACATTCGTGGTGGATATAAGACGGGAAACAAATGGGAAGTTCCAACCACGTGCAGTTGCATACGGACCAGTGACCTGGTTACGATTTCGATCCCCAAGTCCTCTTGCAAACAGTTACAACTTCATAAAGCGGCCACCGAAGGCTAAATCCAACATTATTGGCCACCAGATTTCCTCGTTCAAACCCACTTGCTACGTTCAATTTTTTCTCATCATCCTACGAGTAACTTGCCGTCGAGTCCTTTGTTCTTTTCCAGTCTCGGTCATTTCCGAGCCGTGTTGCACCAACGCGTTCCTCCTTTGTTGGGTTCTCCGCTACCCATAAAATTTCGCGCCGTAGAACCGGTTTCGCTCTTTGTACTACCATGAGGCGAACATTCCTACCGAGGGACCACGGTCAGACAGCTCTTTTACCTACCTGTTCCTTTGTTCTGATCACTGAACTTCTGCTACACTTCTAGCTTTCTGCCCCCGCCTTCTTACAGGACTCGATTCGTTTCTACAGATATACCATTCTGTTCTGTTCCGAATTGCATCTTATCCACCTGTATTGGACGCGGGCCCTTCATTGAATCGGTTCCACTTCTTCACCTACCGCCGACTCCAAATCCAGTCACATTTGAAACTGTGAGCCTTCATTCTTTATAAGATATTTATCCTATTTATGCAACCCCAACCGTAGCTCTCATTAGTACCATGTCCTCGTCCTCTCCTTTCACCCAATGGGTCACCTCTTCCCCTGAGCTCAATCAGTTCTTCAAATCCAGTGATCCACCATCTGCCTCTTTGTTAACTGCGTTGTCGTGGCGTGAGCTTGGTGCGAAAGCTGAAGCGGTTGCCACAGAAGAGCTTGCTTTCATTGATGTCGTCATTTCCCACCCTGGACATAGCTTGCAATCCCGCAAAGGATATCTCCAATCCATTTTAATCAACAAATCCATACTGTCACCTATTCGTCGCCTCCCCCCCGAAATCCTTCTTATAATCTTTAAAGAGGAGCAGGTTACCGTCGGTGCGAGCGCGGACAGATATTATGAAGTGACCGATGCTAGCAGGGGACCATGGATGCTCAGCCGTATCTGCAGGCGATGGAGAGCGCTTGTTATATCAAACCCCACCTTGTGGTCTCGACCTGTCATTATTCTTAACCGTTCAGCCACCTCAAAGGCTACCACTCCTCCATTGGAAGTTGCACTGGCTCGTTCGGGTCAAAGCGACCTCAGCTTCTTCCTCTCGCAGAGTTTTCGACAGCTGGGTGACCAGGCTGGGCTTTTCAGAGAAGTTCTGAACCTGTTGGTACCTCATTCCTCCCGGTGGGCTGATGTGGTCTTCGAAAAGAAGGAGTGGGACACCATTGACATCGGCATGTTGAATACGGTACGCGGTAAAGTCCCCTGACTTAGAAGGGTAACATTTGAATACGTGGGGTATTTCCTCCAACCTCCCTCGCTCCCGGAAACCATTCAGGCATTCTCTCTTGCACCTCTATTGAAAAGGGTTGCATTGTTGGGATACGTCCTATTTCAGGATATTGATATCGCTCTGCCATGGAATCAAGTCATGCAATTCCAATACTCCATGAATAATCGCTTCTCCACCTTGCTCTCTCGTACCGAGGCATGTTTGGATATCCTTAAACGGACGCCCGGGCTGTCTGCACTCGACATAGTCAATTAAGGGCAGTCTCGTTCTTGTCTGACATCTCTAGAGCATCCACCGAAAACTTATATTCACACATCCTTGATTTCCCTTTGCACTACCGATGTTGGTCTGATCGACGCCTTGGCTCTCCCCTCCCTCGAAAGTCTGACTGTCTCATTGAACCGACGTAGATGGACTGGTATTTCTCTCGATGCCGCAAAAGTCCTTCATCACCTTTCAATCAGATCTGGCTGCTCCCTGAAATTCCTTCATTTGAGCGGAATTGAAATGTGCAGGGATCATATTGTCGATGGACTCCTGGCTTTAAACCAATTTCTTGCTGTATTCGAATATCGAAATGGTTGTTCGCGGGGAGATGATATCCCTTATCTTTTTAATCGACTGAACGATGCGTCACTTCTCCCGAATCTCAGCGAGATATCCCTTGAGTACCGTCAGGCTCTCACCAATCGAACACGGTTCGGTATGCTACTAGACAAAATTCTACTATTTGCAGAGAACCGCATAGGCTCTATTCGTCGCGTGGATAACAAGGTGCTGGTGAAAGAGTGGAAGACACTTCCCGTCTTCTATAAATTCTGTCGGGATGCAAAGGGGCGTATCGACGATCTCGCAGTCAGGGGTGTGATGGTAACCATCGATGTTGTAGCCGATATCGACGGATTAAATGATATGAGGGAGCGGCAGGCCCTACGTAGCTACTAAACCTATCTACAAACACTTCCAATTACCTTCTAAGCCCGTGACATACAATTTGTGCACTAGAACTTGCCGTCGAGACGGTCCAAGATGCATGAGACACCGTCAAATTTAGAATCAAACATGACAGCCATGCCATGAACTAATATTTTCGCGGCGGCTTGGTTCCATGCTGTTCAACTCAAATCTCGGAGCTCTCTCCCTTCGCAGTATCATCGATTTGAGCGGGCCTGTGTCTACCTACCCTCCCCTAAATGGGAACTCGTTCCTTGGAGAGACGGTATCTTATCGGTTATTCTCATTGCATCGCATCTCGCTGTTTCCAATCTTGTTAAAATACCAGTAATCTTTTGGAAGCAAATTTCTTGCGCGAGAACGAGGAGCATGACCAATGAACCTCCTGGACGTGTTATGCAAAGGATGACGTCGTCCAGTCCTGTTGGCCGTATTTATTTATCAAATAAGAGAAAATTGTTGAACAGTAAAAGACCAGCGATTGAATAATCTGATCACAGCTGCCTTTTCTGTCATCCATTCAATTGTTTAAGCGCGTCCTCCGGTTACTTTACTAGCTCTGGTGACTATATCCACGACAAAATAGCAGTTTCTCTCTCTCCCGAACCTATCATCTCAACCTCGTTGCCAGCGCCACTGCCGCTGTGAAAGTCAAGGTGGCCTCGACGAGTTTCTCACTCTCTGCCGTCAGCATCACCTTGGTCGTACCCACGACCATCAAGACAAATATGGGCCGCGTCTTTTGTGTATTGAGGTGAGTTGGAGGATGAGGGGGGTTAGAAGACAAAGGCCTGATGCTTGAGTGAACTTCGTCATAGAACCTGCGCACGCTGGTGTAGGGATTTGGCCTGCGGCGTTAGTTGGGTGCAAGGTGCGTGCCTTTTGATTAGTTGTGTTCAAGAGCTCACCATCCTCTTAGACGTACCCGACAACTACTTCGAACTGGGAGAAATCAGGAGAGTATCATCCGCAGAGCGTGCAAGACGCGTATGTGGGGTTCGGGGGTGCAGTCGCCGATGTTGAAGCTAGGAAGGGAGAAACCAACCACACACCTGTGAATTCGACTACTGATCGGGCTCACCGAGCCAACGAAGATGTAGCTTTGACAGGGAGAAAGAAATCACAACCAGTACCTGTGAGCTCGATGGCAGAGAGAGAGACTTCAATCAATTCGAATGATGGTAGAGAGGTGCACAACTCGCACGCACTCGACACTGGTTTCCTTGACGATGAGTCCTGGGTTCAGTCCACTTATTGTGAGTACACCTATGAGTCAGTGCAGTGTAACTTACCATTACGGGGTAGTTCGGGATCCCGAAGGACTTTATTTGCAGGCATCTCAACTGCATGGACGGGACTTCATAATTTGGCCACAGGGATACGATGCGGAAACTGATGTCCTTCAATAGAGGGTGCCGATGCTAGAACAATGTATACTTGGATGAGGCGAGGAGGATCAAATTAGTACGTCGATGGCCGAAAGTCTTCTGAATGTCAGAGGCTGGACTTAGGTCGAGAGGTAGAGCTAGGTGTTTCTTGAAGGTGGATCGGAGTTACAGACAACGTATTTCTTGAATCAGTACAAAATGTACAACGAAATAACTGGAATCTCCAAGTCAATACTAGACATTTTATAGAAGAAAAAGGGATACGCGAACCTATCAGGCACGTCTTATATCCAGGACTGGAAGCAAGTCAATGTCACTGACCAAACCAATACCCCCAAAAGCCCGAAAATACATTTGTAACTAAACTGACAACAAAGATTTGTGCATAGGCTTGCGTGAGTGTCAAAATGACAAATATCGTGCTCATTCATGACACCTACACACATAAGGCAACGTTAACTTCACCACAATCTTCGCTACCGTCAATGGTGTAAGCGTCTTCGCCGTCATTGGCTTGCAGACGTGATATCAACGTGATATAGTATCAGAAATCCAGTAAGGGAGACTCTTGCTGTGATCAGAAAACGATGAAGCAAAGCTAACAGGGCCAGTCCGTACTTACCAGCCAGCTTACACTTGGGAGGACGGGCTCAGACATACTAGACAACTGTGACTCGGACGTCGTTTGGATTTGACCTCTATCGCACAAATTGGGGGAAGGGGAAAGGGGAAAGTGGGAAGATAACTTTCACGGCGGACTGCAGGCGGTGATTCATCCAAGTCTATCGGAAGCTATCCATTGGGGCCAGTTGACCTCCCATGACCTCAATATTGGTCCTTTACCTAATCGCAAGGTGTTAGATATGAGGGAACAGTTTCATAAATTAGCATCACAACGTCTTTTGGAACTCCCAAACGACAAAGGGCCGTGTTCCTCATCTTAAAACCTTCAGCCATGAAAATTTATCCATAAAAAGCGGTTTATACCGTGGAAGTTTCTTGTGTAGTCGGCAGTATAGCAGCGAGCCAGAACTGTATAACAATAACTCTGAAAGGCTTTTCCTTCTCAGATTTTAGACGGCAGAGCGAGTGAAAATTCTAAACAGCTAGCTCACCGTGGTCAGGTATGAGGTCCATGTCCAGCTCCTCTAGTGAGAGGAAGACGGCGCCAGGCTTCCCCGCAAAACCGGGTGGAGATGGCAGGTCTGAGAGAAAAGTACTTCATAATTTTTTGTGAGGACTGCTGCGCTCTGTTTTGCACGATGTCCCTGGTCCGGTCAAGGGATTTACGGCAGAGCCACCGAAGCACTCGCTGTACGAAAGTATGTTCGCGTCAATCCATGCGAGCCACGGACAGATTGAACCTACCCAAGATTCATTTCTCTATGTCTCAGACAGTCAAACGGTCTGGCTCGCTTCCTCAGGTGAGTGTAGTATATTTGACTCCGATAGCATACCCAAAGGTCATAAGAATCCAGCAACGGAGGGCATAGTCGAGTCCGAACCAGACGTGCCCGGCGCATTTCGGCGACACAGACCGGCAGAGAGTCGTATGTGTTGTAATGACGATGCCGGGTCGAGGGAAGTCTTTCTGGTAGACATCATTAGCGAGCAGCTGGAGAAGTAGAAATTGTCTCGCAGTGTATGAGGCAACAGATCTCAAATGCTGCTTCAACTCTCAGGTCTTGTTGTGCTGGCGACCTGCGTAAGGTTTGACAGTACGGATGTATACCCTAATTTCATCTACATGGGTCCAATTAGGATATTATTGGATGCGAAGGGGAAAGGCTGCTCACATATAATGACGGTTCGAGGACAACCGTTGACCTATTCCACATGTCAGTATCCAACATCTTCGAGGTCGCCTCCTCTATCAACGGTATGTTCCCTGGCGTTACCAACGGACCTATATGCGTAGAGTCAATGAGCCACGGCGCATACAGAATGGTGATTGTCGCAACACACTTGATGCCGGTCCCTTGCAGACGACTCGTTGCAGCGTGCGGGAAAGCTAGCGCTAGTGACCAAGCCACCACTCGGCACGATCATCCCAAATTCTTGCCGTCGGCAGGGCCCAGCAAAATTCCTTAACTCCTGATAAGGCCGAAAGTGAGCGCGTTTCGGTTTTATCTGGAGTTAACTCACAGCGCCGGGTTCGAACGTGGAGGATATTTGTGTCCTTGTATTAATTTTAACAGCAAGTCTTACATATCATGGCGTTTCAAATGTGAACCTCGGATTGGCTAGTATTACCCGATTCTGACCATTTTCTCGACTTAAGCCTCGCAGACAATGCATCTATACAGCCGACGACGAAAGATAGCGCAGTCGATACCAATTTCAACTTTGATTAAAAGGAAGGCGAGGAGAAGAACAACTAGTGTACGTACGATCAATTATTACTGTCATCTACAAAACAATCCTCACATCGATCTTCAGGGAACGTAATTGTAACCGGGTCAAGTTTACATCAAATCTAATCCTCCGCGAATGCTGGAAGTTCCATTTCAGGTTCAGGGCGCAAGAGTTGCTTCTCGACGTTCGTAAGGAGCTGGTACCAATCGCGGTCGTAGAAATTGAGCGGAAGTCCTCGAATGGGTGCCCTTTCCGACGCCGTAGCCCTTCTGCGTCTCATGCGTACATGTGGCCTATTTCCAGGACGTGCATTGCCGTAGATGTTCTTCCGGTCATATGAACTGTCAATGATGTCGAGGAGTTGTGTTAGTTCCTCGCTACGCCAAGTCCTCCGCTTGACAATATATGGTCCACCCTCTGCATCACTTTCATCTGAGCTGATCCCTTCCCTCCCGAGAAGAGACAACATCTCATACACAGACCTCCACCCCGGATCGACTCTGTCATCACCGAGATTCATGTTGTTGCCCGCTATTTCCAAGCGAACATCTCTGAGCTGCGCAGTAAGGATTGTCTATCAGCATGTAGCTCGTGGGATGAAAGGGGAAATGAGGACACTGACCGTAAGACAACGTTGCGTTGGTCTGGAGATATCGCGACGGTGCTTCAGCGAGGCATTTAAACGCTCCTGAGTTTGGTCCGAGCTCTCGTCTCTTAAGGGAGTTGCCTTGAATACATGTCCACGAAGGTACTTGAGTTTGTTTTCGAAAGCGACAAGGATGTCGTTCTTCGAAAACTCGTATTCTTTAGGGTTATCGGCGTTCTCGCAAAATTGAATGTAGAAAGCCTCTGCCAGATCAAGGTTCCAACGGGATTTGAGAGAACGCCAGTCAGGCCGCATGGGGTTAATAGGCGGTGTAGGCCCCCCAGTTTCATATTCGGCCACTTCCTCTGGGGAGGCGCCAATCCCATTCAACACAATGTCGGGTCCATGCTTGATACCAAGGTATTTCCAGCAGAGTCGGCGGACCTCTTTCTGTACAAAGGTATCATTGTGTCAGTCCACGCCAGCCACATAAGCTTTCAACCTACTAAAATCCATTTCTCTTTTGGCGAATGTTTTCTGGACGAAACATGGTCTTTGAAAGGTCCTGCTCGCTTCTTTTCTACATCCCTAACCGGACTAGAGAGCTGGGGCCCTTGCTGTTTCAGTATACGATTCATCAATTCGAAAAATTCGGGCGGGATGTCTTTCGTCGCGGACTGTTCAGGTTGTGGCTAGGATTCATCCGAGTCTGCGTCAGAAGCATTAGGACGGGGTCCGTCAGAGCTCGCTGGTCTCCCACGGCTATGGTATCCCTCCTTTCCCTTCGCGCTAGAATCATGCCCGCGTTCGCCAGCAGGGTCCAGGACGCAAGGGACAGTTGCAAGAGTATTTCTGACGTGTCTTCCGGGCTGATGGTCGCGAGCAGATGAGCGGCTCGAGCCAGCAGGGGATGGCGATGGGGAATTGGATCGTGAACTCTCGAAGGGCGTCGTGGAATAGAATCCAGCCGTACCTGCTTTGCGTCTCTTGAATTGCAAAGGCGGAGTGATAGTTTTTCGCCCCTAAGTAAGACGTATTAGTTGAAATTTGATATAAACAGCCAGTGCGTACAATATTATCGTGTGGACCTGTGACCGGCTTCTTAGCAATACATGGTCGGGCGCTACCCTCACTGATTGTGGGCAAAGTTACCTGCAAAACTGTTAACGATGGATAATCGCGTCGCATGAAATACGTACAGGTACTGGTGAGCCACGATTGGACTTGATGGCACTGGTAGCTGTGTCTTTATCTGAATTCCTGTCCCATCCTGACACGAGGTGGCTCTTCCTTCTATCGTTATCGTTAGACTCGGACGCGAGACGGCGAGGGGTAGCTGAACTTCCTGAGGCCTTCTTGTGGTGAGATAAATCCTTTTCTATGCGTTCGAACTCCTCAGAGGCCTTGTGATATGCGTCCATCTCAGGTGTGTGAGTGGAATCTTGGTCATTCTTCAGTGCCAAGAGTTTCTTCAGCAGTATCACATTAGTCTCCTTGTACATCGCAGACTGTCTATCAGAAATAGAGATATGAAGATCGTTAGACTGCTTCTGGTGAGCAGTGACATCTTCACTATTGTGTTCGAGAAGCGCCTCGAGAACTCGTCCGTGTGTTTCGTTGGCGGCATTATCCGGTATAGGAAAGTTATAGCTCGAACGGATATTGGCTGGTAATCCCTGTCTCTTGTCTTCCGGTTGTGGATGTTCTCTGAATGCTGCATGAACATTCCCTGCGAGGTACTGAGCTACATGGAACGGAGAGTGAGATGATATGATTCGTTACATTATTGAACACGGAATCACCTTTGATAGGACTATTTACATGTAACAGTTCGGGTGTTTCATGAAGACTGATTTTGGCCATACGATTGTCGAGCTACACGGAGTCAGCCAGATATGCGTTGACAATCTGAACGGCATACGTCTTCAAGGGTTCGATTGGTTTGATGTGAGGACGGCTCAACGACTCGAGCCGTGCCGTGGAGCTAAGGGAGGGGATCAATAAAGGGATAGCCTTTCAGAAATGAAGCCACTCGACGAACCTGTACAGGCTGAATATTGACGTCAATGAAAAGGTATGCATCATGAGAAAATGAAAGGCGTACAGTGAGAGCGGGTAAGGGCTGAGGACGAAAAGAAAAACCGCGCCTGGGCAGGCTGGTCCCCGAAGAAGAGACCCCAGGAGATATGGGATCGGGAATCGCTTGAGAGGGCACAGCAACGGAAGAGGAAGAGGATGGATCCTATTTAGATACATGAGCGAGAGAAGCATGGAAAGAAGAAGGTATCGACCTGGTTGCCGTCGGCGTCGACGACCACTGCGCCTTCAGACATAAGGATATCCAGCATCGGGGAATCTGCCATAACGGTTTGCAAGTAGGAGGGTGAAGTGATTGAAAGAGCAAGGTGTAACTCGTCAAGATGGATTCGGAAGGGCTTCCTTTGTTGCGTTACACACCTTTGTTCCCATCCGTGACAAATACGCTGAAAGTGCGTCGAGTGTCTTGAGCACGGAACATCACCAGTAGAGTCTGCCCCATGATTCAGGCCCGTCTGATAGCAACGACAGCAAAGAAAACGCACGATAAAACCACCTTCACGACAACTTCCTTCCTTTGAATCCTGATGCCATCCAAACGACAAAGACCTTTTATCGTAACGAGAAAGGTAGGGTCATTCAGCATACTACACAAACCCCTTATGCTAACGATCTGCTTTGCACCCAGACTGTCACCAGGCCTATCCTCGCACGCGTATATTCCATTCAGCAAGGTCGCCGTTGGGTCGAGATACCGACCTTGGATAACGGAAATAATCGGGATCCTATGTGCACCCACGCACTTGACGGTCCTTGGACCCAACCCCACGAACACGACTGCGAACTGAAGATTATCCACGGAAGACGAAGCGACACGTTCAGAATCTTCTGTAAGAATCACGTCCTCCTCGGGGAGAACAACACCGTCAAGGCCATTGTTGGCGAAGAGTATCGTTGGCGTGGCTCCATCGTGGTAATGAGAGCAGGCAAAGCCGGTAAGAAATGGGTCGTGAATATGCGGGGACGTCGAGACGCAACACTGGCGGACTATGCGCTAGATCAGTACGTTAAATGTTCGTCACAATATAAGCTAACATATGCTCACCACGGTTTCCAGATTCATCAAGAACGTCCAACAGAGAAGACGTTTCTCCTTCCCCAAGCACCTAGTATTCCATATGCCCTAGTCGATATTCCACTGCGTAGAGGTAGCGAGAAAGAGGTAGCCATGTATATTCGGGTATAGATAGCGTTGAGTGCATCCGATAATAGTGATGAGAGAGTGCGACTTGCGAGCGATGCACTGAGCGAGGAAGGACACGATCAAGGTCGCTCGCTGCATCCTTCGCTTGTACTGTGCTGCTGACAGAGCAGACATTCGGCCCGAATCGCGCCGTGATCGAATGAACTAATGCGGCGCCGGCACTGCCTCGCGCCAGCACTCGACTCCCAGAGAGATACACCTGAAGACTGGACTCTCAACTCCATGGCACGGACTGGACTTCTGATACTCGTTCCCAGTAAGCACCTTTTATTTCGATATGATATCCTCTCTTCGACATAGAAGCCTTCCAGGGTACTTACTTCCCACTTGCCTGTCATATATTAACCACCGTCCGTTCGCTCCAGAAATTCGTTGGCGACTGGCGGATTGTGAAGACGACTACTCTGCCTTACAGTCACAGCAGTGAGCCTGTGAGAAGAAATACGTGGCCCAAATTCTTGGAGAGACTATGGGATTATCACAAAAGATTTTGAATGTGTCGCTTCGTCTTCCTCTCACCACCACGAAGGGTAGGCAACTGAACATTTGTTAATTGCTGCCAGGTAAGTGTCCAATATTATCATGACATCTCACTCAATGTGTGGTCCGTAGTCGTTTTCGCTTGAACTGGCCTGTTATTGACTTCTCCGTTCGCTGCTGCTGTAGTGCTCGTCGTCCCCATCCTTTGCCGTCTAGGATGTCCTCCGATGTAATCGAATTTCGTGCGCGCTCAGAGCGAGACGCTTCAGACCTGGTGAACTGAGTTTTCGAGAGTAGACATTATGGTATGAACAATTATAATAATCATCACCTTTCGTGATTAAAAGATTATCTTCATCCAGAGCCCTTCGACGCACGCAAACACAGATCATCACGATGAAGATTTTCCTTCGTGTGTCTCCGTACCTTCTTCGCGCGCCTCGGTATCTTATCAGCGGCCATCATACCGTATTGGGCAGAACAAAGGAAGCCGGATCAAGGCACGTCACGGTCGTCGTATCCTACGCGTGTGCAGTTGAAAGCCACCACCATCTTCGTATCCTCCCCAGTGCCCTCAGTACATTCCAGTCTCGCTGCCAGTCGAATCGAGCACGAACGATTACTGCGCCAGCGAGCATCGGGATTCCGGATCACGATATCCGCACGTGTCCCGTTGGAGTTGCATCAATTTCGATGGAGAGCATTAACTCTAGTCGTGGCGCGTCGTTCACAATCACCAAGATGTTTGACTTGTTCCTCCTGCACCGCATCATACTGTTTCTCCTGGAAAAATTGGTTTTTCTTTTTTTTGCTGAAGTTCGGGTTATCGGCGGGGAAAATGTTCCTCATGATCGACCTGTTGTTGTGTGAGTGCCGGACAGAAGCTACTGGACTTCACATTCAACAGTGATACAGAGCTCTCTGCCATTCTAATATTCCGTTCATTCCCTCCCTCCTTTGTACGTGAACTTTCAACCATTTAGCACGACATTGATCTTGTTGTAGCAACCTCTTTCCCGAAAAACAAGATACTTCGGTATTACATGCCAGGTACCACATTTTTGAAATGTTCATGCCAACTCTCTCAGGTACTTATAACAGGCGAAACCAACTCTTTACCGACAAGTAGCATCTATCGCCTACTTCTGTCATCCGGAGGGATATTAACGCAGCTTGAGGACATATACGAGGCCCTCGCAACAGGCGCGGCTGTACCGATCTTCTCCGACGATCAGAAATCCTCAATGGACGATGCAGCCAGTGTCGCCCTTGGTTATCACAAGTGGCTCACAAGACGAGGCTTAATCAGGGACCCGGAACAAACTCGTGTCAATGTTGTTCCGGCCACCCTGGTGACCACCGACCAGTTTAATTATCGAAGCAGTGTATACACATTTATTCGACTTGTAGATCTTCCTACTCACAATAATCGCAGGTCATTATCGAGTAAGATTTGCTTACCTGAGGTACGGTCTCATCAGACAAAGCATTGCAGGTTCGGGTCGCCTATACCTACCACCTCCGAGGCATGCCTGAGCGATGAGACAATGAACCTGGAGGTGCTCCGCAAGTCAATCGTATCCGCACAGGTAGAGGCAACCATCCATGCCCTTGACCAGTCAGCTCGCTCCTATTACTATTTCATATGAGCAATATACGATAAAAGAATGCAGGGACACACTATTCGCTATGCAGGCAGCCAGGGATCTTCTGTGGGGCCGAGTCGACGCCATCAATATTGATGAGTTTGTGCCAGTATCTCAAACGTATTGTCTTCCACCACAGACACATTACTTCGGCTGACTGTCCGATTTCAGTCTCGTGGACCTGCTTTCCAGCGATATGCCTTCTAACATACAAAACACGAAGCGAATCCTGGTGGAATACTTCATCATGTTGCGGTTGACGAATCTTACGGACAGTATTATTTCATCCTTACCCGTTCCACGGTCACTGGACCCCGATGTCCCTGGATCTCCAATTCATCGTATTTTGGCGCTCCTTGCTTTGTCGACCTCTACCATTCTGTCGTTGATCCATGTCCCTCCATACTGTCTTTCCCTAGTCATACGGCCATCTAGCTTTATCCTGACAGCCGTCGGGTCATGGCTTATTCGCAAGCCAGTACCCGACCAACTGCGCCGACGATGGTGCTGTCTGACCTTGGCCTATCTGACATTTTTCTGTTTTCTGGTGGTTTCTCACGCATGCTCGCCAAGAACACTTGCCCTTACATGGCTGCTCTGTTATTATTCTCTACGTGCATGGCGCAGGCCAATCATTGGTAAGTTCCGTCAACTAACGATGTTATACAACTTGCTGATCAGCATGGGTCGTACAGCCTCCAGCTCTCGGTAGGTCAAGTTCTGTCGAATTTTTGAGTTGAAATGAATCTGTGTGGTAGCATTAGACGACTCGTCGCGGCGTGGGCTTTGTTACTTGGTCGATGGGCACCACACCAAGTTGACTCCAGGCTCGAGATTTTCCTGCAGCATGCTATCCAAACATTTTGCAAATTGTCAAGTACAGATCACCGCACGTTTGCTCCTTTGGATATGTCTCAATTCGGCGGAGTATCTTTTGGGTTTGAACGGCCGCCCATGCTAAGACTGGTGCTATTTACTGTACAATCGCGTGCGAGGGCAATGGTGGCATTAGCCGATTTTTTTGAGGAGCTGGAAAAGTTGGGGGAGGGAGCGAATCTGGGAACAAACGCACATCTCGATCGTACATTCGGGAACGACAATGACAGAACCGTTGGCGAAATACTGAAGTTCCTTCGCTGGAAAGGATTGAACATTCCGCAGTCGTATTCATTGGATTGATAGTCATTATATTCGTATCTCTTAATGAGACATAGTCAGTTTATGGAGGGAACTATATTGGTTTGTGAATCAACTTACTAGGGTAAGTTCATCAAACATAGATGTAGACTGCGACGCTAGGCGACGAGAAGGTTGACGGCTTATCATCTTTGAATGTCCGCCGGCCCCTCCGGTCCCCCCGTTACCGGACCTTTCTTCACCTCCCCTGGGTCTTCTTTGGTGAAGGTGGAGGTTCAGGAAGATTTTTCTGATGCATTGGAATGGGTGACAGCACAACCAACCTCTCCAGCACTCTTCGTCGGAACGATCGGCCCATAGACTCAGAGGAGCCGTTAAAGTCTGCAGTGGAACCCATGAGCACCGCGAAGAATCTTCTCCACGAGCGTGCTCACGTCATCTCCTGGGTCGATACCTTCTTCAGTGTAACGACCACCGTCGAAGCCGCTCCTCGATGCTCTCTTTGCGAGCATACATACGAATTCTTAACAAAACTTCTCTGCGACGACCAAAAACCTCCCGCATGATATCGCCACCCACTTCGTCCGGCGCGGGCCTCAGGGTTTCAGTATCAGCACGGGAATGTTCAAGCTGAAAAGGCAATCCTCGCGGCCAAAGCATACACTTCATCTGCTTTCTTTGGCTTTGGCGAGCTCCGTGTTCGCCTCGGCGAGTTGAGTCGTACGCCTGAGCAGGACATCCTCTGTGAGCGATAATTTGTTCGACAAACTCCTGTGGATGGAAGACCGCTGAATGAGATTCGGAATTATCTAAATGAGGGTTAGGGCGAAGAACACTGAGTTCCAGTGAAGCGTTTTGGCGTTATATTTATACAAGTCTCCCGTGCCAATTGGAAGTTGCTGTACTTTTACGGAGGCGCTGTGGGCTTGGTCGTTTGGATATAACGTGAGTAGATAATACCAGTGAGAAGATGGCATACCTGAAATCTTGAATAGCTGCTTTGTAACATGCCAGTTCCAAGGAAAGTCCTCTTCATAAGTTGCCTTGAGATCTTACCAACGGACATCATGATAGCTGGGCAGTTCAGGCAGGAGACACCTGGAGGAGCAAAAGTCATCAGTTGTGAATCCAGCAACAAAAGCGGGTGGCGTATCACAAAATACGAGTTGAAGACAATTACTGAAATATCTTGGTACAGGAGACATCAATCGCAAGTCATTCGCACCAGTGTGGCTTGATTACAACAATTTGAAAATACGTGACGTGACATTGATTACAATAGTATCACCTCGTTCTCAAGGTGGACTGGAGCCGTAACCAAAAAGTAATCCCTCGTGTAATGTACCCAGCGGAGCAACCAATCCGACACCTTCACAACCGTCAGTCGGAACATCCCAGGGAACGCAATGAAGACCTACATCACTCAAAGCCGGAAGGTATGACCACGATGCCCAGATGACGAAGACAAAGATGAGAAGCTCAATCTTGTCTTTGGCGTCGGCCAGATCACGTTCTGTCTTGCTCAGTTGTTTCACCTCCAAAAGTCTCAGCCGGCATAAATCATTGAAGAAATCAAATACTTACCGGCTTCTCCCACAAGACGACGCTCCCGCTTCGTCCAGATGATCCAGTGGCGACCATATGCCGATCCGATACCGTGGCAGCCTGTTTTGCGGTTTGTAAGTGCATTTAAGTATGCAGTAAAGCAACGCCTCACGGCTACGACTTGAAGATAATCACGTTCTGAAACAAATGAGCAACAGGTACCCCAAGGGCCAAGGCTGACCAAAACTCACCTTTGCCATGATGCATAATCTGCAACGGCTTCTTCTCTCCGTTCGAGCGTGAAAATACATATGCAAGCCCATGGTCGCTTCCACAAACCACGACTTGACCGTCCTCTGCAAAAACCGCATCTTTGATGATGCTGCGCTCCAGAGTCATCGGAACAGGGAACGTTCGACTAGTCGATGAATGCGGAAACGCGTAGAGATCGAATCCGCTCGTCAGATTGTCAACGAGCAAATGACGTCCCTTGAAGAGGACGGCGCTTCCACTTTCGAGTCAGTTAGCATAGTCTTACTAGCCTGTACGAAGATGCTTACATAGGCGATCTGAGGGTTCGCGTCCATTTAACGCTCGGTTTTCCGTCTTCAGTCATAATGCAGATCCTAGATTCGTATGCATATGAGGATAGAAAGGAATCGAGGAGAACATCAAACTTACATTTCCTTTGATTCTAAGCAGAAAATGATGAGCTGTCTGCCTTCGTCAACGAAATGCATCGACCTCGGAATCGTATTTTTCAGCTTGGTCGTCCATACGCTGTTGAGGGTCCAAGCTAACTGAGGTAAATAGGACGACGCTGAGAGACGGACGCATGCCTACATGTCCAATCCAGATCGTACAGCTTGATTTCGCCGTGTTGGCTCGAAACAACGAGCAGTGTATTACGTGGGTCGTAGGAAAGCGTTTCCACAATGTCAGAAGAGGGAAATGGAGATAGGCGAAACGCCTCCTGGAACTTGCGCTACTGCCGTCAAAGGAATCTCGCTACGAACTAAAATAAGAAAACGTACACTGTTCTTGGCTCTTTTATAAATAGCCACTAGTCCCCTGCCGGTGCCAAAGGAGAGTGCCAGAGATTTACTGGTCCGGTTCAAAGAGGGTAACCAAGCAATGCTGCTTATCTGCCCCCAACTCTCGCCAGTGTTTTCGATAACTTGGACTGTCTTTCCGGTGTGTGTATCGTAGATGTGAATCAACTCCGCGTCGTCTGGGTCGAGTGCGTGGTGAGTAAGCGGCCTGAGAGGCAAAGGGATGAGCATACCTCCGCTGGCCAATAACTCTCCATCCGCTGAAAAGGACAAAGAATTGACTGAAGCAGAGGAGCCGGTGAGTCGCATAACGATACGATAGCGCTGAAAGAGGTAGGTTAACTCCGATGCGGCAAACTGCCTGGCCACGCGCGAACTTACTTCTTCTGGCGGCGCGAGCGAGTTCTTCACGAAATCGTGTAGACGTTGAAGCAGAGACATCATCGAGTGTACTGAGGGCACTTGGGAGGAAACGAAGATGGTGGTGGCTTTCAACTGCACACGCGTAGGATACGACGACCGTGACGTGCCTTGATCCGGCTTCCTTTGTTCTGCCCAATACGGTATGATGGCCGCTGATAAGATACCGAGGCGCGCGAAGAAGGTACGGAGACACACGAAGGAAAATCTTCATCGTGATGATCTGTGTTTGCGTGCGTCGAAGGGCTCTGGATGAAGATAATCTTTTAATCACGAAAGGTGATGATTATTATAATTGTTCATACCATAATGTCTACTCTCGAAAACTCAGTTCACCAGGTCTGAAGCGTCTCGCTCTGAGCGCGCACGAAATTCGATTACATCGGAGGACATCCTAGACGGCAAAGGATGGGGACGACGAGCACTACAGCAGCAGCGAACGGAGAAGTCAATAACAGGCCAGTTCAAGCGAAAACGACTACGGACCACACATTGAGTGAGATGTCATGATAATATTGGACACTTACCTGGCAGCGGCCTCGGAACAACTGACACACCAATGTTGGTATTGATTTTCTGGAGAAGGGAGAAGACATAGGTCCGTACCAATGTCGCGAGTCTCATCTACATCTTAATCCACCGAATCGTCGGGGAATTATTGGGCTTCCCGTACATTCGATTGATGTGCTTGTCGTGGTCCAAGACGAGCCCAAGGTAACTTGCTCATGGGTGCGGTGATTGTACATATATATTGGTCGGATTGGCGTTGAGAAAAGCTTCTTCAAACACAACGAGACGGGAGGAGACGGGGAGGTACCAAAGCACATGCCGTGGTCCGTGGACGCGAGTGACGAGTGTGCGCAGCCATCGTCGGACATCCGATCACTTCCCCACGTGTTCGAGGCATCGGCATGAAATGCCGAACGGAGCGCGACACAGAACCTGCTTGTCTTTTACTACGGTGTTCTTAGGAATGCATATGAAGTACCGGTACGCAGAGTAATTAAATAATGCTGGTGTGGACGTCTTCTCTTTACACTTACGAAAACATTCTAGCCATGCCTAATAAATCGGGCAGTACCATACTACGGATGCCAAGCCGCGAACTCATACTAGCCTCTTGATTACCGACCCGACCTACTACACGCGTGGTTCTTATCGCGTGTGTGTCAGCCTACTCTCAAAATTACCTTGCGCCCCTTTATTTTCTAGCTTGTAGGGTCAAAGCGACTAGGTGATGCTCATAAGCACACGACAAGCGTATTAACGATGCCACGGTGCGTATATTCATACTCAGTCAAAACCATATATTTCAGTAAACGAACTGTGGAACACGATTTAGACCCGAATACCTTCATTCAAATCACTGTTTCGGAAAAAGATCAGCTATACGAAGCAAAGCAAAGGCAGTATTTTAATAAACTTACAATAATCCGGTTGCCTCGACGCCGTTTACCAACCAGTATACCACCAGACGGCAGATACGGTACATGATTTCCGCGATGAGCTGAAAGAGATGGAGGGGGAGGTGCATGATGGGGAAGCCATTTCTGCGGTAAAGGTCTGGATACATGAAGAAAGAGAAGCACATGTCGGACGTACGAGACAGAAACCACCGTGATGGCGATAATTAAGAGAGAGATGACACCGATGAAAGGGTGGAAACCCTTAGGTGTATCGAATTCGACTGAAAAGACATAGGGACACATGCTCGGCCAGTATTTGAGAGGAATGTGGACTATAGTGCCCTCGTATCCTTTCAGTCCTTTGGTCTTATAAGAGAATCGAAGGATTTGATCAAATTGCAGTTCTAAGACGGCAATATTGTCCTGAAAGGCCTAATTAAGCGCGCACACAACCCAAGCTGTAAGATAAACTCACGACGTCGCGTAAGATGAACTTGGGAACAGCAATCCTTTGACTGCCCCGACCAATGACGACAGGGCTGGAGTCCCTCGCAAAAAGAGTCAAAGGGGTGACAGCCGACGAAGCGGTCGTGGTGGTAGGCGTAGCGCGTAAAAGCGAGCGGACAAATACGACGTATCGAGTGGATGAGGTCGACATGGTCAAAGGAGGGAATGAGTGGATAGATATAGTTGTCCCAATAAAAGAAGAAATGTGTTGATGCAATGCGGCTCGGAGCTGGCCGAGGTTAGAACAGGACAAAGGGAGTCGACCGATATGGTGGAGAAAAGTGACATGGTGAGTATCCTGATATATAATCCGGACGTGAAAGAATATCTTGCGGTATTCATTCAAATATGAAGATTGGGGCCACTAGAAAGAGGACGGACAGGCTTGACAGGGTCATTGAACAAGACTTGGGTAGTAGATTGGCTTGAGATTGGCATCCGCGTCGCCTGTCAGATTGATCTAAACGGGATGATCGGCCCGTACACCGCGTCGTGCAGAGCTTGATCGGAATTCCCCCGTGTTACGTCCTATATCCACTTACAAAGGCTACCTTTGTCTCCCGATACAACAATGGCTATGGTATGTCCAGTAATTGGTCCACAAAGCAGCATATTCTTAACAAAGCAACGGACGAACTCAAAGTGGCGGTCGCTTGGTTTTTAAGGAGCGACGAGCAACATTCACCCACTCACCCATACCCTCTCACCTTCACAGCCTCTATCATGCTCCGACACCTTCCACTCATCACTCGTCGCGTAGAGTTTACACCTCTTGCGCGTACTCCCCTCCCTTCGATAACTGCGTGCCGGGAATTCGCTATCGCTCGAGAACAGAGTGTGACACCTCCTCCTGTCGACCGTGGCTCGCCACCTCTGTCGGAGGCCTCGGATGCTAGCGACGATTCGATGCACTCAGACGACGACAACATTTCAGGAGGGGCATTAGATGAGGAGGGTGTTGATGATGAGGTCAAGACCATACCGAAGCCTCCTGGAGAACCTGGCCGCCCGAAATCCGGCGGCTATAACCTCGAGCAAGCCCTTTCTTGGCCGGATGCCATTTATCAGCAAGTTGTCGTACGTCTCTCCTGCTAGGCTTCTCCCCTGAGCTTACTCGTCTCTTCTAGAATCACGTCCATCGTGAAGCTCATCGTAGACTTGAAACCAGGAAGAGCTTCAAGAACCAAAAGGCTGAAGAAATCCAGGCGATTTGTGACGCTGTGAGTCTTCACTGGTTGTCGTTAACTGACGACCACTCACTCGACCTCAATGTCCTAGGCCGTGAATGATCATAGCATCCTTCGAGTCTATGAGAATGCATGGCCTGTCCGTGATATGCTGAAGCTCCGGTTGAAGTACACGTCTGAGAAAGCGCATCGGCAGAGAGGCAAGAGGATGCAGCAGAAATTGACTCGGGTATTCCATTCTTCTTTCTACTTATGACGGCGACTTGCTTATGGTATATTTCTTCTAGGTGGTACGCGATGGCTCCGTGGACATCGATGTATGACCATATCGCTGCGTGACGATGTGAAGGCGTATCGTTCTGTAGCACTTTTAATACATAGTCTTTAAATCTACACCCCCTCAATAATCCACTTGGAACGTGTACACACTAATATAATGGTCGGATAGAATAGCTCTCTAAAACAGTGTCAACTCGCGCAATCAACAAATGTTATTTTAACCAAGAAACGCTTATGACTTGATAGAAATAGGTTAGTGCCTGTTGGTCATATTTCGTATACGGGTGGAAAATATTCCTGATAGCTGAGCTTTTAAGAGTGGATGACTCTTAGTATTACAATGACACAATAATCGTGCTAAATGATAAGCGTACCTTTGAATGAAAACTTGACTATCCATTCACAGAAGAAATCTCTCGGACATCACGTTAGAAAGCAGGAGGTATTTCGCGTCACGCGACACACCTTTGCGGTATTGACATCTCGTCAATGCTAATGGCAGGAGGTAAGCTCGAATCGTGTAATCGATGAGCGCTGGCAATTGACTGTGAGGTGGCTGACTAAGACTCACCAAATTAGATTAGATGCATTCTCTGCCAGTGCCTTTGCGACCTACGACTCTCTATAACTGTTAACGGTGATGTATTGTTCTTGTTTTTGTTCCTGTCGTCATTTAACGTATTCCAGCACGCCAAATATTCTTCAAACCCTGCTGCGGCAATAACGAAATACGAGAGTATTTTGCATTGGATTAGCTGACACACGAGACGTGTGTTGGCTGGCGCAGACGATAGTTGTACGCGACGTACTACTATCTCGTTGACAGTATCGAATATCTGCTTTCTTCTAGACACGCCCGTCTTGGTAACGACAAATTTTCGATCCAGGAATGGCTATGCCAAAACGGCCATCGCGTTCTTTTCAGCTTCAAGATCTCCTGAGAAATGTTGGTGACCGCAAGAATGTCGGTAAGAACATGCATCTCTTCTGACAGCTGGTCTTTTAACCAGGCTATAGAAAAATCGAGTGTCAACGATGGCCGCGTTGGTACCTACATCAAAGAACAGAATATATTCATCACTACGCCGAATAGCTCTTTCATCCCTCGCCCTCCTACTACTATGGAAGTAGTATTGTGTGAGGATGGTCGTTTCGGCCACCATGACCCAACTCGTACCCCCCAATTCTTTGACGAAAAATTCTGTCACTTCCCCGTCATACCGCGCTGCCCAGGTCCCAACGATGATACACATCCGTATCGCAACTGGCTTGACACGATTTGGTACGATGTAGTCGACACCGATATTGTCTATTCCACTGGATATCTTACCCATATCGGTCTGCTCAGTCAGGAATTACATTCTCGATTCCAGCACGCCTTCAGCTACATTAACGAGCGTTCTAACAAATTATCGCTCACAGAGGATGTCCTGCTCAGGCGTACGACTGAACTCGCCGAGGCGAACACGGAGCTCGCCAAAGCCAAAGAAAGCAGATGAAGCGTATGCTTTGGCCGCGAGGATCTGAGGCAGGGAGGAGGGTAAGATTCGGACACGGGACTTAGCGAGATAGCTCAGAGACACAGGAAGACAACGAGATGTCCGACCTAGTCGCAAACGAGTATGCCGATTATATTAGTTGACTCGCCGGCAGGACATCCATGTCGCCCCGTTTACATGTCTTTCCGAAGCAACATCTGGCATTCATAACCGTTCGCTGACTTTTCTTTGGAATCCGAAGTATGAAGCGGAGATAAGGAACAAGGAGAACAGTACGGTGGAATCCGCGAAAGCTCACGCGAGCTAGAGAAGCTGAAACTAGAGATAACTCGGCCGCAGAAATGGTAACAAGATACATGTGCGTCGTTTTACTTTATCACACACGCTTGTCACTAAACCTTTGCAGGACAATTCTCCCAAGCGGCGACAGACCGTCTCCAGGCATCAACTGTCTGTATTGCCTTTTCAACTTGAACATTCCCGTGCTCATACTGAAACCCTGAGGCCCGCGCCGGACGAAGTGGGTGGCGATATCATGCGGGAGGTTTTTGGTCGTCGCAGAGAAGTTTTGTTAAGAATTCGTATGTATGCTCGCAAAGAGAGCATCGAGGAGCGGCTTCGACGGTGGTCGTTACACTGAAGAAGGTATCGACCCAGGAGATGACGTGAGCACGCTCGTGGAGAAGATTCTTCGCGGTGCTCATGGGTTCCACTGCAGACTTTAACGGCTCCTCTGAGTCTATGGGCCGATCGTTCCGACGAAGAGTGCTGGAGAGGTTGGTTGTGCTGTCACCCATTCCAATGCATCAGAAAAATCTTCCTGAACCTCCACCTTCACCAAAGAAGACCCAGGGGAGGTGAAGAAAGGTCCAGTAACGGGGGGACCGGAGGGGCCGGCGGACATTCAAAGATGATAAGCCGTCAACCTTCTCGTCGCCTAGCGTCGCAGTCTACATCTATGTTTGATGAACTTACCCTAGTAAGTTGATTCACAAACCAATATAGTTCCCTCCATAAACTGACTATGTCTCATTAAGAGATACGAATATAATGACTATCAATCCAATGAATACGACTGCGGAATGTTCAATCCTTTCCAGCGAAGGAACTTCAGTATTTCGCCAACAGTTCTGTCATTGTCGTTCCCGAATGTACGATCGAGATGTGCGTTTGTTCCCAGATTCGCTCCCTCCCCCAACTTTTCCAGCTCCTCAAAAAAATCGGCTAATGCCACCATTGCCCTCGCACGCGATTGTACAGTAAATAGCACCAGTCTTAGCATGGGCGGCCGTTCAAACCCAAAAGATACTCCGCCAAATTGAGACATATCCAAAGGAGCAAACGTGCGGTGATCTGTACTTGACAATTTGCAAAATGTTTGGATAGCATGCTGCAGGAAAATCTCGAGCCTGGAGTCAACTTGGTGTGGTGCCCATCGACCAAGTAACAAAGCCCACGCCGCGACGAGATGAAGTATTCCACCAGGATTCGCTTCGTGTTTTGTATGTTAGAAGGCATATCGCTGGAAAGCAGGTCCACGAGACTGAAATCGGACAGTCAGCCGAAGTAATGTGTCTGTGGTGGAAGACAATACGTTTGAGATATTAACACAAACTCATCAATATTGATGGCGTCGACTTGGCCCCACAGAAGATCCCTGGCTGCCTGCATAGCGAATAGTGTGTCCCTGCATTCTTTTATCGTATATTGCTCATATGAAATAGCAATAGGAACGAGCTGACTGGTCAAGGGCATGGATGGTTGCCTCTACCTGTGCGGATACGATTGACTTGCGGAGCACCTCCAGGTTCATTGTCTCATCGCTCAGGCATGCCTCGGAGGTGGTAGGTATAGGTGACCCGAACCTGAGGGCACTGGGGAGGACACGAAGATGGTGGTGGCTTTCAACTGCACACGCGTAGCTAGGTACGACGACGTGCCTTGATCCGGCTTCCTTTGTTCTGCCCAATACGGTATGATGGCCGCTGATAAGATACCGAGGCGCGCGAAAAAGGTACGGAGACACACGAAGGAAAATCTTCATCGTGATGATCTGTGTTTGCGTGCGTCGAAGGGCTCTGGATGAAGATAATTTTTTAATCACGAAAGGTGATGATCATTACAATTGTTCATGCCATGTCTACTCTCAGAGGCTCAGTTCACCAGGTCTGAAGCGTCTCGCTCTGAGCGCGCACGAAATTCGATTGCTGATGAGCTTGGAAGAACTCGGAAGTTGCGTTTCAGTGTTACAGTGACGGTGGAGTGAGCAGCTGTAGGATAGACGCTTGACTCTTGAAGTAAGACGAGTAACGCTGCGAGCGTGGTGCTCGTAAGAAACCCGATGTATACTTGACGTCGAGCGGTGACGAGCTGGAGGACCTGTCATTTGAGAGAGGGTTTGTCTTGAAACGAGGATCCCTGGCCGGATGGAGAGTAGAAGGCGGTGTACTCATCACACCAAGGCCATGATTTTTCAAATTTTGGTATTTCTACGCGAATCTCGAATCAATATATTACAGATCTCTGCTCAGTGCTAGTACGAATAAGTGACACTACGGTTTAGACCGTACATTTAGAGTACGACGTCAAAGTGAAGGAATTAGGACAAGCTATCCGAAACAGTACAGTAAGCCACCCTCCCGGCACGCGTATTGACGCCGCCACGCAGAACTTTCTTGTCATGCGTTCTCCCAACAACAATGACAAGTAGATAATCAGGAAAAATGCAACTCGTATGGATGGCGAGGAGTATTTGGTCCAAGGCATTCTTCTCTAGCCCGTACATCTGCAGAGTCAGATTACGGCCCTTGATGAAAGGTGCACATGACGATAGGGCATCCTGAAAAACAATCACAATCAGTACACGACGGGATATTATTGGCTGTGACCCACCAGAACGTCTTTGACGGTTTTGAAAGCCTCAAATTCGAGATACAACCGCTTTATAAACGCAACCTGAGGAGGAGTCTCACGCAAAGCTTGATAATCGAATTTCTGCGGGAGAGGCAAGGCCGGATGGACAGCGGTCTCGGGAGGGAAAAAGGTTGGAAACATCCCCTGGAGAAAGGCACTTGACGATAATGGTGTCTCGACACTCGGAACCAGTTGTACATGACGAATATCGATGAAAGTCAACACTTTCAACATAGAAGCCAGGTCCGGACAGATAAGGAGGCGTTGTATGCCTGACTTGTGGCCCTGCAAGCTGTACCTGGAATCACCACCATCATGAACGATAGTAGCTCTGATCGTATTTAGGTCTCTGAGCGAAGCGTGATGCTTGATTATCGCTCTGACAACGTGGGCGGGAATGGCAATCTCAAGCCAGACCTGCGACAGATTATCGAGACGCAAGTCCGTCAAGAATTCCCATTCTTCTGGATGACGATTGGATAAGGACAGGCGCAGGGAGTGTAGGTTAGAAGATGAAATGATCATTGAATCGCACAAAAATGACCCAAAATCAAGAACCTCTAGATCATGGACCAATGGGAGAGATGGGACGGCGAAGAGAGGCAATGAAGGTCGACGATCTGGTCCCATCATAGAGTAGATACGAATGGTGGGCGAGGCCAGCTGATGGATGAGCGAGAAAAAGAGCTCGAGGGATGATCTGTCAAGTTCGGATACGCAACTTGGGAAGAAATTAAGGAACAAGGTGGTGAAAAGGCGTGAAGTGTGACCGGCGGATATGCAAGATAAAAACTGGATAGAAGACTCGAGGTCCTCCTGGTGGCGAACTGTGAAGGTCAACCAGACAATGAATGTCAAATCACGCCCCTGATTCGACCAAAGCCAGAGCTTGGCAGCACGAGAGGTTTCGACGTTGATGTCGAGACAGTCAGGTAGATACCACATACTTCCACGCTGGGCGAGGATGTAAGCGATAATTTCTAAAAACTGTCTAGACGTAGTAATTATTGCCAATAAATCACGGCTCGGGAGGTATGAGAGTATCCCTAGTTGAAGCTCATTGGGAATACCAACGAGTCGTGCTGATTTAGACGCGAGTGACCACCATCGACCGGTGTACATAGTGTATATGTGTCGAAGCGTATGCATGAATGCTGGCGTTGGGAGTGGGAGGGGAAGTGTATGAAGTTGCGCGAAGAATGCGTGTTTTTATAGCATGGGTGAACAAAGGAAGATGATCCATCTGCAAGTACAAAGGAGACTTCTCTTGGCACGGTCCGACCCTCCGGCAGGCATGGCTTCGGCATGCAAGGGTGCCCATTTTTTTGCCGTGAATCTCCACACGTATGCTTGGGATGCACGTTTTTCAGTTTCGCCGTGACGACACGTTATGGGTCGCCAGAGAGTCGTATCATTGGCGCCATGATGGAGAGTGAAATAAGGACACCGGTGCAGGCTGAAACTCAGTCAGAACAACTTGAATGGTTCACCGGGGTGAAAGCCAACATACCTCAAATGTGGCCGCAAGGATCAGGCGTTGTTCTGGTAGTGAGATCCGTATGATAATACAATTTCGATGTTGAAGTCCGGAGTTAATCGGCCTATATGCGCTGGTAAGGATTGTATTGTATACGTAGGGAGACCGATGACAGAATTCTAAGATGGTCGTCAACCAGCGTCACCTTCCCACACTACTATCTTGTTGGCTTCATGGTCATCTGCCGTTGGCGATCTCCTCAATCTGGCACTCAATAAATCATGTACATATATGTGCATAGTGGACGGAAAAGTCATGACATATGCCTATCAATTTTCTCGCGCGGGACGAGGCTACGCGTCGAATGTCTTGACCACCAAGCACACGGCGATCCGAGGGCCAGATTGGACATTTCGGCGCGTCAAGATGGATACGTCGACTATCCTCGTCGACGAAGCCATCATTCTTAATGAATTGCACTCTTTGGATATCCAATCGTCAATGCTCCTGCTTCCTCCGCTCTCCCGCTGGACGTTGTCCGTTCTGACTGTCATTACTTCTTTGACCATATCCCATATCAGTCTTACTGGACATATGTGGACGGCACTGCTCACCACAGTCGCTCAATACGCGTCGGGTATCGAAGAGTTGCGTATCGCTGGGGGTCCAGATATCACCATCGACGACCTCGTCGCATTTCTCGCTCAGTTACCCAACTTGAAGATACTCACATTATCTGACAAGGAGCGGTATATACCCGAACCATCTGCGCCTGTCCCGAAATTGACAGAGCTGGTGCGTGTCGAGGCATCGTGGAGGATTCTTTTACACGTCGTGCAAGGGTCTCTGCCGAGTTTGAAGGAAGTCCGGACGTTCCCAGACGCAGTCCAAGAAGAGGGCTGGATTGGGAGGGGAAAGGCGCAGTGATGAGGAAGATGAGAGTGTGTTTCAGAGAGCAGGAAATTCGGCCTGTGGTGATCGTACGGATCCGGGTCGATAAGGGATGGCTACCAAAAGTCGAAACTGGACCGTCGACTTGCGTACGGATGACCGCTGAGACTTGTGAAAGTGGTGGAAGTGGAGCTGATGGAAGTGAAGGTTGGCTGGCTTGGCGGTGCTTTTGACGCTGTTAGAGAGATACGAATATCGGGGAAGGTACAGTCATGTTGCGGAAGTGTAGAGGACATCGAAGAAGCAGTGAAGAAAGAGGTTAAGCTGGTTGGGAGGATAGTCGTGGAAGAGTGATGTGATTACCAGTACTAAGTGTATCCAATGGTCACGGTTCTCACTACACTAGTAGGCTATTGAATCATAGTTCATAGACTCATAGCCGATTAGGATCAAAATAAATCAAATAACAAATATTCAAGACAACGATATAAAAAAAAGTCAAGGATGCTCCGCAAACATGTCAATTGGCCAACGGTCGAACCAAGGTCACCAACAGGCGGCTGCGCGTAGGGAATATTGCCGTAGAAAACAACCAGTCCATCTTCGAGTCCAGCTGGGGAAGTTGTATTACCAGCATACGATGCGTATCCGAGGTTGATAACAGGGCCAAGGGAAGACGTGGGCGAGGAATTTACCGCATACACAGATGGGACGAGATGGACAGCCAAAAGGACAAAGAGCAACTTCATGGCGATTCTGAGGCTCCAGACGTTTGAGAGAGGCTCTTATGATAGAAAAGGGGCCAACGTGACATGGCTCGAGATTCAGACAGTATAGCGGGCCGCGCTGTACTGTCTTCGATTCGTACAAGCCTGGTTACAAAAGGTAATATGTCAACCATGGAAGGATTCTTCCCGGACCGCTGTATTGACCATTGTCACGAGAGCTGAATTCAAAGAGACAGTTCTTCTAGTTTCAAAGTTAGTCAACCACATGGAATGAACCACGACAATACCCAAACCTCAAAGCTCTCCAGCTAAAATGTTCTGACATCCACAACTTTGGCACCGTCGACGCTTATGCCCTCGCAGTGAACCTTTCCAAGACATGTGTCGCATGAGAGTGCTGTCACATGCGGAGGGGTCGGTGATGATACTGGACTTGGTTTCAGAGATCGAGCCTTTACCTGAAAGTCCAAGGAGCTGGTGGTTAGTGAGTAGTCGTTCTATTTTGGGAGACCGGCAGAGGACGAAGAAGTAGTATTCCATCATAGGAAGAGTTGATGAAATGGTGCAGATATTGGACGAAGTGATTGTTTAAGCCGTCAGTTTTCGATGGTGACACCTACTATTGAAAACAACGCACGGATTTACAGGTCTAAGCCACCATGCTAGAAGGGTCATTTGATTGCGAATTCGTGTCTGGGAATCCTGCGATACCGAATATTGCAAGCACAGTTATCAAGAACAAGTGTACGTCAGAGTGGGAAATGCTGAAGAGACCAGGACAGAAGCGTGGGAATTCTCGATCGCTGGGCGGTGATTGTCTATCTGAGTGCTCCACGCAGTGCGCATCCCCTTTCTCATGCATTAAACTTTGAACATGTTGTCGTACCTCCCTACTGCTCTCCAAGCTCTGGTCTCTTTATTCCTCTCACATGATGCGGTACACGCGAACGAGCTACACTTCCAATTGAGACATACACACGCTGTATCCAATGGCTCCAGGATCGTCTTCTCGGACGCTGCTAAGTTTGGCTTCGTCTCCGAAACGTATGCTGTCAATACAAGACCTCTAATCGTCAGTAAGCCATCTTCGCTGACCGCATACTCCAGTGCAAGACGTCGCAGCATGATGGAGTTGCAGAAGCTTGAGCCGCTGGTGTGGGCCAGCGAGACAACGACAGGGCCGCATACGGAGAAACGAGAGACGCTACGGCAACTGGCGATGATGACATCGAATTCTTACTTTGAACCAAAGGACAAAGAGTGGTATGATCTGGGGGACGAGTGGAATGCTATATGTGTCGCGTTTCCGACTCGTGTTCGCAGTTACGTTAATGCTACACAGACATACTCCTATGGGTGGGAACCCGACGCTAATGGCTTCCGCGGCCATGTATTTGTGTCTACGGATGAGTCTACGGTAGTGATTTCCATCAAGGGCACGTCTGTGCCATGGTTAGGAGGTGGACCAATAATGACGTGTGGTATACTTTGCCCTCCATGCCGAAAACTCAACGCGCCAACGTCGCACTACAAAGACAGTAGGAAACGAAGGTTGGTGTCGGAACAATGGGCTCACGATCATCCTGACCTTTGTGTAGAATACAGCACGTTCTATATTGATCACAGACAGGCAGCTAGTTTCTCTACACGCACGAGTAAGTACGCCATATCTTCTTTATACACAGGATTTGACTGCTGTCCTAACAGTCAATTCATGTAGGGACCTGTGTAACTACGTTTTTGTATTGACCTGGTGACATATGCTCCCAACATTCCTGATTGTCCCACAACAAAACTGTTGATTCGACAGCAATGTGACAGGTGGATCTGCTATGCATCGTCGCACATCCTCGGACGTCTCGGAGGCCTGACTCGTTGGCATGTTCTCTTTGGAGTCGGAAGCGAAGCCTGCATCGGTCGATGAGGCGCGCTGCCAATGGATGCCGAGCAATCGAAGCTTCTTATGAAGTGCACGACGCGTCGTAGTCAAGCTAGGCCAGGAAATTTACTCGAAAAATGGCCGAAATCGCTCAAAAAGGCCATTATTTGTCCCATCGCACTGGTTATAAAGTCGGGGGATCGCCTCTTTCTTCCCTACCCTCACGCCCGTCCGCACCCATACCCGCTTATTCGCCCTCGCCTTTTACGTTGACTACTCGAACTAGCTCTACTTTAATACTATCTCTATAACGTACCTTGTACGCCATTTCGGCTGCGGTACCAGCTCCAAGCACTTTTCAACTACCGACATTATCGACGTTTTCTCCTGTCGCTTTCCATATTATATCGATAAAGCCGTTTTCCATCACGTCCGGCTCTCCACATTCCTCTCTTTCCATGCCGATTCCACCAACGCGGGCACCTCCTTCTCCTCCAGAATCGGTCGTCTCTTCATCTACAGGTTCTCTTAACCCCAACGCAGGCAATTTCGTACCATCTTCTTTACCAGATTCTCGATACAAGATTCATTCCAACTCTCCATCTTCTGCATCTGTACACTCTTCGCCAGGCTCTTCCTCGACATCGACTTCAGTTTCATTCACATTAGCTCCATCAATCTCAACATTTGCTTCGTTTTCCAGCAATCCTTCGCGATCAGAAATTACGTTTTCGACAACCCAATCGTCTTTTTCCTCGTACCACTCGCCATTTGGTAGCCCCAGCCAGATCGCGCACTCTTACGAGTACCGCGATGGGCAGGAGGAAGCAGAGACTGGTTCTTCTGCTTCGGAGGATGCAGGAACGCTTCTTCGCTCACTTCGTATTGGAAGCCCTTCAACAACCGCTCCTACTTCTGGCACGTGTCATTGTATCCCTTTTTCACGTTTTACTGACACGTTCTTTGTAGATCTTGAGCTGGGCGAGGTTGCAGACGTGACGCCGTTGCCCCGCCGAGGCGACTGTGCATCTCCATCCGCTCTTCCGTCGTCTCCGGAAGTGGTGCCCAGTGCTCCATCGAAGAAGGCAACCTACATTCCTTTGCTAGACATTGAAATTCTTCAAGCGGCTCCATCTTCGTTTATGAGCAGTGCTACGGCCACTAGTGGTAACTGGACACCTGCCCCCTCGGACAAGAGCGATGGCGGTGATCCATACGACGATTCCAACAAGACTCCAAACGTGTATATTAACGGACTACCTCCAAATTATCCCGAGGACCAACAAGCGTCAGGAGTTTCACAAGGCATGCAGGGGAGAAAGAGAGTGGATATGGTTTTGTTTTGTGCGCGTATATATCCCCAATCCATATGCATTCTCTTACTTTTTTTTCTTCTGCCAGATTCGAAATGATGAACGCCGCGGAAAAATGTATCCAGTCTTTGAGACATTTCAGGAATCTGCATCCGACATTCTCGAAGGTTAGTGGTACCGTCTTCTTCGTTATATCCTTACTAAGCGATCTCTCACAACAGCAAGTTCACAAGATTCCTGGAACGACTTGTGCTCAAGCCCCGTCGATCTCCTCCAGTCATTCAGCTTCATCAGCGGTTCAAGGCGACGACAGTCCGTTCAAAGCGAAAATGGAAAGACTTCACGATCCCAACAGCACAAATTTGTACATTGAAGGGTGAGTTGCTTCACACCGTTCTGACGCACGACCGTACTTATGTAAATTACAGCTTACCATTGAGTATCGATGAATCCGCGAGTCTCTCGTGCCGTCCATCATATATAAAACCTGACGTTGGTCATATTCTAGTCTCTCGGTGCCCTGGTGTCGCCTCACAGGATCAAGAGCAGTAGATTCTTCCAGACAAGACTCAGTAATCCCCCAAGAATCATAGCCTTTGTGAGGTTGGTCTTAGGCTTACTTTTCCGTTCATGTCAGTAATGCGTACATTTAGATTGGACACCCGCGTGGGTGCCGAGGAAGTTATTGAGCGTCTCCATGGACGTATGGTGAGAGGCTGGAACGGCTGGTAGCTGGATTTCCGTTCGCTTTGCCGATCCATCTGAGCAACGCGAGTTACGTGTAAGGAGCCTTTTTTGGAGTCCCAACACCGTCTGATCCATTTATTTCAGTGTACTGAGCGCTCTGTGAAAGAGGATGATCAGTGCCCGTCGAGGCTAACTATCGCTCAAGCTGCCCTCCTGAACCTGCACGGCCGAGAGCAACTGCGATCTCAACAGACGTGGGTTCCTCTTACTGTCGGCGGCAGTCGCATTCACCCGTCCCCCTTCGACGTCGCCACATTTGTCAACCCTCCCTTCCGCGATTTCTCCTCGAATGCTGCCATACCAGCTGGGTTTGGTTATCGAGGAAATGGTATCCCCATCGTTTCCAATCCAGCCCTTGCTTCTTCAAGACTTCCTATAAGCGCTTGTGATCTCCAACAGTCGCCGTATGACCAACTCTCTTCTGCCGCTCAAAGCCAAGGAGGCTATACTGTCCATATTTTACAAAAAGTCCCTATAACTATAGGGGACCGAGTTATACAGAATTCCCTATAACTATAGGAAAATCAAATTCTACGTATCCTTCAGAAAAGCCTATAGGATAGGTATCATATTATGATCCCTCTTGCCAGCCCCAGGCCTACCAGCATGACCAGGGCAGGGTGTCATCACACCCTTCCCTTTGATGGCTGTTGCACTGCCACCCTCATCTGCTCACTGTCAGGGTTCCCCGCCCTCCCTCCTACTGTTGCGCACTTTTTTCCTTTTTGGGAAATTTGCTTCCTATGCCTCCAGAATACTTGTGGGCCTTATTCCCGCCCTCCCGCTCACTGTTTAGGTCCGAAATTAGAGATATAGGGTCTTCTAAAAATATATAATGGGTTAGTAAGCTGGCCCCGCCCCTCCCACGCCTCTAGATGCTGGATTCGGAATGGGGAGACTGGATGTAGTGTGGCAGTGCAGCCAATTGATGGGATCAGCCATCAATATCAGTCCATTTTTGGAAATACTTCGGATTGGAATGGTTTCTGAGCACTGGATGGGCCACAGGATGGTACTAGGATATGCATAAATATAAATAACCTTGGATTTAGTCCTCTGGTGATGTATGGGAGCCCCAGAGAAGGGGTAAAACAGGTAAAATAGTGAATAATAGCGAAAAATAATGGAAATTTTGCATTTGGGGGGTGCTGCATGCAGTGGATTGCTTTTAAAACTTCACAAGTGTGTTCTGTAGTCCAATATATCTCTAAACAAAGCTTTGTTTTACTTGTGGGGCTCTAGGATTGATATAAAATAGTTAAAAATAGCGAAAATTGGAGGGGAATTGCGTGTGGGGCGTGCTGCGTGCATCTGATCGCTTTGAAACGTTTACCAATGGATTCAGCGACCTTGAAAACCCCTAAACGGCCCCTGGTTATATTTGTGGGCACTCAGTATCGATCATCAAATGGATATTACAGTTTATGGGGTGCACATATCAAAGCTCCCATTTCCAGGCATCGGAAAACTTCGGAGTTACTTCCAGTAGATTTATAGACCTTTAAAACCCCCAAAAAATCCCAGGATGGCAATCCAGTGATGCGAAATTCCTGATAAAAAGGGTGAAACTGAAAGTTTGCGAAATTTCATATAGCTCGCATTTCTGAGTGTTATGGAAGGTAATACTGGTACTAGATATACTATATATACTGTAGAATATTGTGTACAAAATCACAGGGGGATACGAATGGTACTGACAGAGATATAAGCAGATCTTTCCAAAAATGAGGAGAAACACATTCCAGATCTCGATGTTCCGGTCTTCCTATGGGCTGGGGACTATCAAATTCGGATTCCTTGACCCAAAAAACAATGGAGAGACCTATCATCCCAGGAGCTTATTTTTACTAGTAGGCAATCCATATACAGCAGTATATCTTGGTGCATAAGTAAAGCACCCTCTTTACCTCGGATTCTAGACACATGAACCCCATGGATGATAGATGGCCCTACTGCATTTTTGGTCAAGGAATCCGAATTTGATAGTCCCCAGCCCATAGGAAGACCGGAACATCGAGATCTGGAATGTGTTTCTCCTCATTTTTGGAAAGATCTGCTTATATCTCTGTCAGTACCATTCGTATCCCCCTGTGATTTTGTACACAATATTCTACAGTATATATAGTATATCTAGTACCAGTATTACCTTCCATAACACTCAGAAATGCGAGCTATATGAAATTTCGCAAACTTTCAGTTTCACCCTTTTTATCAGGAATTTCGCATCACTGGATTGCCATCCTGGGATTTTTTGGGGGTTTTAAAGGTCTATAAATCTACTGGAAGTAACTCCGAAGTTTTCCGATGCCTGGAAATGGGAGCTTTGATATGTGCACCCCATAAACTGTAATATCCATTTGATGATCGATACTGAGTGCCCACAAATATAACCAGGGGCCGTTTAGGGGTTTTCAAGGTCGCTGAATCCATTGGTAAACGTTTCAAAGCGATCAGATGCACGCAGCACGCCCCACACGCAATTCCCCTCCAATTTTCGCTATTTTTAACTATTTTATATCAATCCTAGAGCCCCACAAGTAAAACAAAGCTTTGTTTAGAGATATATTGGACTACAGAACACACTTGTGAAGTTTTAAAAGCAATCCACTGCATGCAGCACCCCCCAAATGCAAAATTTCCATTATTTTTCGCTATTATTCACTATTTTACCTGTTTTACCCCTTCTCTGGGGCTCCCATACATCACCAGAGGACTAAATCCAAGGTTATTTATATTTATGCATATCCTAGTACCATCCTGTGGCCCATCCAGTGCTCAGAAACCATTCCAATCCGAAGTATTTCCAAAAATGGACTGATATTGATGGCTGATCCCATCAATTGGCTGCACTGCCACACTACATCCAGTCTCCCCATTCCGAATCCAGCATCTAGAGGCGTGGGAGGGGCGGGGCCAGCTTACTAACCCATTATATATTTTTAGAAGACCCTATATCTCTAATTTCGGACCTAAACAGTGAGCGGGAGGGCGGGAATAAGGCCCACAAGTATTCTGGAGGCATAGGAAGCAAATTTCCCAAAAAGGAAAAAAGTGCGCAACAGTAGGAGGGAGGGCGGGGAACCCTGACAGTGAGCAGATGAGGGTGGCAGTGCAACAGCCATCAAAGGGAAGGGTGTGATGACACCCTGCCCTGGTCATGCTGGTAGGCCTGGGGCTGGCAAGAGGGATCATAATATGATACCTATCCTATAGGCTTTTCTGAAGGATACGTAGAATTTGATTTTCCTATAGTTATAGGGAATTCTGTATAACTCGGTCCCCTATAGTTATAGGAAATTTTGTAAAAAATGGACACCAAAGGTTGAGCCAAGAACTCGCTGCTTTGATCAATACCCTTCGTAGCAACGGCAATTATAACAGTACTGAGGACCGGTTCATGGATGGGCTTGTCCACCATCACGGCATTCCTCAAGTGGCAGGTTTCCGCAGCGCCCTTGGTGACGTCGACATCAACTTGGGATACGATAACCATCATCCCATCATTGGTGGTGGTGTTGCTCAACAAGGAATGGATTCACTGCCACCGAGGAATACATCCTGCAGGCCCATACTGCCGGAAGCAATCTAGCGAATCAGCGTCGTCGCCTGACGAGGTTGGATCTGTCCCAAGCTCAGGCACAATGTCAAGGAGAGCCCATCGACTACAACGTGGGTGTCAGGGGTGTTCGCGTGCCAGCTTCTACCAGCTCAATTTTCTAGTTACAGGCTCAACGGCAAGATGCATACCATTCTCCCCGCATGATGAACGGCTCTCTTCCCGTTCTACAGGAAGAGTTCCAATCGTCGTCAGCGATGCAGCAGGCCACAACTTTCTTCGTGGGCAGTCTCGAAACGGAAGCACTCACCAATCCAACGTGAATGGTTCTCGTCTACCTCGTGACCGTGACGCTGACCAGATTCATTCCCATATCTCATCATACTCTCAGAACTCCTCTCACGTCTCTTCGCAAGTGTCAAATCGCAACCAGCATAATAATCAGCGGGCTCATGTCAGGCCCTCGACCCTTCCGCACTCTACTTTGACTTCTTCTGCAGAACAGTATCATTCTCGTCACTATCAACGCAGCAGCATAAGTATCCCAAAATCGAGGAATATATCCTCGGAAATTCTACGTGCGACTGCGCAGCGCGCCCAACAGCACAGATCTGCGAACTCTATCAATAGCATCAATGGCGAAAATAACATCCACCCAAATGGCAACTGCCTGTACAACAATGACTCTTACACGGGCGACCTGAAAAATAATGCCAGCAGCTCTGTTATGCTTCGTCATCATCGCAGTAATATTCAGGTGGGCGACAACTTCAAGAACAATTACGATGGACAGGCATACCCTCATAGCGTATTCGCGGACCCTGACTGCGATGTCTATGACGTCGAGCAGTCATCCCCGCCGCTTGTTTCGCCTGCCTTGACTTACTCTTCCCGTGGGTATGGGGCTACTCTCAGCCCTACTACGCCGTTTGTTGACTCGTTCTCGCAGCAGCAAGGTCTGTCTGCAGAGGGAGCATAGTCTTTTCTTTCGCTATTTTATATATCGCTATCACTATTGCTTGCATGACATTTGAGTTTTCCCATGACACTGTTTAGCTACTAGTACTGTGTATATCGGTATATGAATTACCTCTTTGTTAGTCATTCCAAATAGATTTTATCATCTGATACTAGAATGGTTTGTTTAAGTATTAGCTATCACAAGTTATAGAATAGCATTGCTTGTTATGTATACGTACAAGTCGCTTTGAAAACCTTCACAATCGATGTCTCGCTTCCATCATGATGTGTATGATCGATCGCGAATATTTTCCAGTTCCTAACTTCAACGGTCCATGTCAAGTCTCGACGTTGAAAAATCTCCTCCTGATCTGTCGAAGAAGGAGTCGGTGCAAAATTTTACAGATCAAAGACGCGCCAAAGCCTGGGAGGTTCACCGATGGCCGTTAGTAAAGATGATGGCAAGCAAACGGATAAGGATACATTTGCCCGCGTCGTACATGGCTAAGGACGGGGAAACAACACGCATCGTTTATCCAGGCTCGGACATCAATCAACTGGTGTATATCCACTATTTGGAAAGCTGGGAAGGCGGAGGGGTAGCCGTAAACTTTGTACATGCGGACGGGATCGGTTCCAAACAGTAAGTGTTTATAACATAAGGTATAAACCGAACTGATTTGTGCATCCTAGAAATGAATACCTAGGGCCAGATCCATGAGTTGCTGGATATTGGTTTGATGATGCCGGTGAGATTCATGTTAAATGGTGGGATGGATTTTCGAAAGACCAATGGATGGGCAACGACAAATGGAGTGTCGAGGTGGCTTGGAACGGTGAAAGATGGGAGGAAAAGTGACATTCAAAAACTTGTGCGGCGCGCTGGGTGAATAGAAAAAGCCCTGTGCCTCTATCGCCAAAAATCTCTTAGGACATTACTAGACCAATAAACTCAGAATTGTTAGAGAACTGAAGGCGTGCGCCTACCATAGCTTTAGCTTACATTTAATTTTGTGCACGAATATTAACACTTTTCGGCGTCTTCCTCTCATCCATTCTTTCACCTGTAACAACAGCCCATGGACCATAGCCTAGAACCCTACAGCACAAAGCACTTGTCACTAATCCGTGAAAACTTTATAAAAAGGCAGTCGCTTCACCTGAAGTGAAGGGATGGACTCACGGGGTATTAAACCTGGAACTGTCATGTCATGAAGGCCCTAGCCAAACACGTCAAGGTTAGAGACCACTCTGCCACATGACCGTTGAATAGCTGTGTATTGCGCTAAATATTAATTAATTATTTTTAACGACAGTCACATGAGATCGTCTCTCTCACGACGAAACTTCAAGTCTGATTCCTCTCCCATTCCACCTTAAAATCAGTCCAAGGTCAGTTTAATGACTAGAGGCACGAGATTATACTAACACTGTACCTGTAGATGTTCTCTCTTCGTCGTCTCGCCACCCAATTACAGTCAGTCTTCCGTTTTCAAGCCAACAGAGTTCTTCTCAAGACCTCTATCCTCACTGTCATTAGCACAACCGTAAAACGCGCGCGCAGGACTATTCGTCGATCATTCAGGAACTTAGGTGCGTCGACTAGCGTCTGGAATTTCTTCGTCTACTGACACTACTAGTCAATAACCCCGATCTGGAATCTAGCGCTTTCCCGCCGTCATACGAGGTCGCTACGCGTAATCCCCCACCCTACAACAATATGGATACTCCAGTCCAAAACGACATCAGTACGCTTCAGTGATTCTTGCCAGCGGAATGCTTCTTCTGACATCCATATACAGACACGATCGATACGGTCGAACCCGCTCCTCAGTACAACGTCGAGTATAGTACACCCCTTGAGGACGTCGGAATGGCAGGGTTTTCGCGCTCTGGGCTGGCCACTATTTTCGAGGAAGACGAGGACGAAGCTGTCGAGTGAGCCTGAGAGCGAGATGATGAGGATAAAGTGGAAGTTCATCATGCTATATCTTGATACCTGAGACAGGACATACCCTTATGTATTTCATACAAATCTATCAGATTCTCATTAGAAATTGCGCCTAACATTCGTATATTTACCGCGCGCACTCCTGCGGCGCGTCGTACTAAATTGACGCGATTTGAGATCGGATCGGGGACATCGGCATTCTGGCATCTGACACGGGTCCATTTTGAGCGATGACACCATGTCGGCCCGTTGTTCCGCTGGTGAACTCGATAGCAGTGTCGAGGACCTCGCTGTAGTTGAAGGACCTACACAAAGCAACGATAACGTCCTTGCCTGTTACACCAGGGGCGAGGCGACCACGTAGGCACGACCTTTATTTACCATTCGCGGGACCTGCCTCCATGTCTTCCCTGTTGCCCCTAGGGCCGCAGCATCCGTCTGAACGATAGGCGTGCCGACGCATCCGACGCCGCCGTACATATTGCTATGGCTGTCGCTGGCGACGGCGAGAGTGTGAGGGAAAGCGTATCCCTCCTTGACCAGGACTTGGTGCCCTATTCCCCGTCCAGACGGATAGAAGTCGATACTATGCTTCCGGGCAAAAAGCCTCGATGCCAGCGTACTTTGCGAGGTCCTTCTGGGACCTATTCTGCACGTCATGGTCGAGAGTGAAGACGGGCTGGATGATATTGTGTATCCTGGTTTCCCCGATAGAATTGAATCTGCTCTGTGGTAAGGACCGTGGAGGAAGGAAAGAAAAGAAAAACTTTGTGATGACGGGACCGGTGTTGTCGTGGGTCATGACATGCCCTGGGCGTATCATCGCATAGTCCCCCACCCTGTCTCTGACCCACGCCTGGTGCTAATTGTCTGGATGACTCGCTCAGCATTCCAAATTGCTAGTCTAAATCTCATGCTCAGCCATGAGCATCAGCAAAGGAATTGAATTACCCGTTGCGTGAACGACCACTCTAGAAAGCTAAGGGTAAGTATTATTGAACGGATTCGAGCATAGGAAACAAAGCTTACCTTCAATTCTCCTTACTACGCCCTATCCAAGCTTGCGGTTAAACCAAGTGTTTAAAGCCTTCTCAATTAGCATCTACATCGCAAGACTAAGCGTCGTGCGACGTGGTTAGAGACGTGTACGATAGGCAAACAAAGTAACATACTATCCATAGACTACCATGTACTTGTGCGTCGCTGTGCCTAAGCTGTAGGATCGTGAAACTAAGGCTCGATGTAAGCATTTCTGAATAAATTTGAGCCGAGAAACACTCACCTCGAGTTTCTCTGACGTACACCTAGAACTAGTCCTTTTCGCAGACTCTCAAGATAATATCAAGAAACGCTGGTAAGTAGTTAATGAGCCTAAAATGACGTTCAGTTATAGATTCTGCTCGAATATTCAAAAGGACTCACTCACTATCCTAGCATAGTCATTGGCGTCGAAGGTCTCCTTCGATTGATTCGCCCTATAGACCCATGCCTCACTATCTACCATTCTGTCAGCCAATTCCGCCGTAAATGCCATATTTCCCGCTACGTCGAACCCTCTGATTATATAGTGCTTGATTTTGCTAAGGTTTCGCGACGAATGCCATCCCACGCTGCCGAACGTTAAGATGGGACGGTTAAATGTTGGCGACTTACGATATTGTGAGCATGCGCGCTCCCAACCACCAGACATCAACGCCGAAGCGACGAAGTGCTACGTCGAGTACCGCTTTACCTCGCTTTCCCAGGAGCTTTTGCTTCGTCTTCTCTCCTTCGAAGAACGGCTGCCTACCGATCGACTGGCGTACGTAGAATGCCGGCTTTGGGACGAAGATATCTACAGTACAAAGATAAGAGACCTAAGATGTACGAGAAAAAACGCACTAATGGCTGCAGAAAGCGCAAGTTTCATGACTGACTTCACACCCTGAAGAACTTGAGCCCGAAAACGCACAGATACCACTCTGCTCACCTTGGCAGAAATCCGGGATGCCATCAACGCAAAGGAAAGTAAAGCAGCGACGAGATGAGAAAGGTTAGAGACAAGAGAGAGAAAGCGAGCGTGACAAGCAAGGAACAACGCGAGAAAGAGCTGAAATATGACTTGAAGCCGACATCAACCACAAATGGTAGGACACATTGAAATATATTCCACAACACTGTAGTTTTAGAGATCGATGAACACTTCCAGGCGCGCAACAAGCCGAGAGGACTTGAAATGACGTGTCCGGTCGAGGACGGTAGTCTCGAAAGTAGCAGGTTCTTGGCGGAGACATGGCTCACTGAACCTCATTTGAACTTTGAGTATGAGTTCAGAAACAGTGCAGGCGGAGGTATATTCCGTCTCCGTGAGTGCAAGAGACAGGGAAACGGATGAATCTATCAGACGCCAGTCAATAGGTGGTATTGAGAAGGTAGATCGGGAGAAAGATACCACAATGTTGTCGTCGTTCTCGGTGTCTGTGACCTGCGTTTTCCCTCGTTTTTGCAGGATAGGAATACTTACTCGTGCCAGTTCGGGGGTCCCGCATTGCCCTTCCTGCAGTATAATGTGCAACAGCGCAGAGCCTCCAGTAGATTGATTGATGTCTCGTTATTGGTCCTCCACAGTGCACAATACTATTGGATCCAGAAAAAACATGCAACGGCTTGTACACTTGCCGGAATACTATACACACTTTGCTAATTCGCTTGGTATCCGGGACCATATAATGTACCACGCAGTTACCACAGACGAGCAATCAGTCACCAAATTTATCAGAGGTGACCAATCGAGATGAGTCCCCGCGCAGCTGTCGGAGTGGATGCGTTAACTGCAACGTCACCCAAAGACACTGTTCTACTGCCTTACCCCTTGTAGAGCGACCTCTGAATAGTGGACTTGTCCATTCAAAGACTCCAGCATCTCCGGCAAGATGAAGGGATCACCATCTACAACACAACCGAAGCTGGTCACATTTGCAGCCAACAGATAATAGTGCGATCCTCCTCGCAGTCGCTGACTTTGCGACGGGTGCAGTTGTAGACGCGATTCTTGTCATCAGACCCAGCTATCAGACGAGATGCGCGCTCTTACCGATATCGTTGCGGTCACTGACATTTCTCAAAGCACGTTGCTTCTTCATAGCCGTTCCTGGATCAAAATTTGTCGTAACCAAGACGATAGTAGCACATCGCGTACAACTATAGTTTGCGCCAGCCAACACACGTCTCGTGTGTCGGCCAATCCAATCCAAAATACTCTCGTATTTTGATATTGTCGCAGGAGGGATTTCTGGCGACCTGTAATTCGTCAAATGAGGATAAAAACAGAAGATGAAAAAAGTAGCACCATCTTGTCCACTGTAAGTACGCCTATGAGCAACTGGAGCGGGCGCATCTGAGATAAACAGCGCCCGCTATGTCACCATCGAGTTGCGTTGCTTTCAGGCGATGCAGCGTCCAAGTGCGTGGTCAGCGTATGCTACAAAGAAATCATCAATTTGATTGCAAAATATACGACAGAATGACTTACCAGATTCAACGACAGGCAGAAAACCCTTGGTCACTGGACGGCGATACGTCGTCTTGGAGCAATTTACGATGCTGAAAACAAGGCTCGGCTGCAGACAGAATTTAGATAGGTTAAGATACAGCCGAGTATGAGGGCACTGCCAGTGGTGAATGGGGTGCCTCGCCCTTGTAGGCATTCTTGAGTGACCGAAAAAGCTTTCACATCCCACTTGGCATTATGGGCCCTTGTGGGTGAAAGACTGGGCAAGACGAGAGTGGCTGGCTGACCAATGAACATGCGTCAGAGCGCGCGCATATGAGATAGACTGTGCCCCCTCCCGACTCGCTTTGCCGTCCAAGTCCGTGGTCAGCGTATGCTACACAGCGTTAGCCCTGAAATGGAACGAGCGTGAATGCCGCGTACCTTGGCCTAGTCCCACCGGCATCCCATCCACCATTTATCTCATCGTGGTCCACTCGCAACGTTTAATCCTCGATTCCAGCGTCGTTTCTGTGAAGTTGTGTTCGATATATCCTTCTTTCTCGTTGCAGGCTGACGTTTCGCAGGCGCACGCGCTGACACAGGCGATATTGCTGACCCAGGCATAGAGCTCACGCGAGAGCGGGACTGTGAGCTCGCCGCCAAAGATATTGCTCTCGAGGGTGATGTCGTTGGTGAAGGAACAAAGGAAGATCGGCCGATTGACCGGGCCGGCAAACGCTCCACGCTGCATAAGACGCTGTTCAAATCTCGTGAGACTCTTGAGTGCGCCCGGCAGCGGCTCGCATGTGCGCGCACTAAGGACGCGATGATTGCGCGAATGAGCGGCTCGCTTGTGCGCGCGATTCGTTTCCGCAAGTTGGAAAGTATTTGTTTTCACCTTTCTTTTCATATGATAAAAAGTTTGCATTTCGGAGGCACAGAAATTGTATTTTTAAAATGAACCATTTTCATCAGACGGAAATCGGGGCGAAAACGTGTTCTTTTTATGTACTGAAAAGATGAACGAAATTTAAATTTCTCTTATAATATCCCTTATATGGAAATAGTGTGCCAAATTTAAGCTTTTAGATAATCAAAAATCTCAAGGAAATATATAATTTTCTTTAAATTTTCACATGACAATTATTTTTACTTTCTGCCAGGCGGAAATCCTTTGGTGGAAACTTTTTCAGCTCCGCAAAGCATTTCTGTCAGGCGGAAACTATTCGGTGACAGGAGTGAACTCCAACAAGGTGATAGCACTCATCAAGAAACAGCTCAAAGAGCACTTCAAGATGACTGACCTTGGCGAGATCAAATGGCTGCTCAGTATCAGCGTACACCGCAACCGTGAGGCCAGGACCATCACCCTAGGCCAACACGCATACATCGGCAGCATTGTAGAATGGGCTGGCCAAAGTGAAGCTAGAGAAGTTGTCACACCAATGGAACCAGGTATTGATCTGAGCTACGACTCACCCTCGGTATCCACCACTGTACTCCCCAAGGCCCAGCATTCCCCCTCTACCGTGAAGCAGTCAGGTGCCTGATGTACACATCCCTCGCCACATGACCCGACATCTCCTATGCGGTGTCAACACTGTCCCATTACATGCAAGAGCCAAGGAGCACCCACTGGCATGCCATATTGTGTGTATTCAAGTACCTGAAGGGAACTCAGGACTACAGCCTAACTCTAGGAGGGAAGAATACGCACATTACTGGATATTCAGATGCAGACTGGGCTCAGCAGATGCACAGACACTCAATCTCAGGCTATGCCTTCTTCATAGGCAGCGGAATCGTGTCCTGGAGCTCCAAGAAGCAACCAGTCGTCACCCTATCCAGCACCAAGTCAGAATACGTCGCCCTAACACATGCATCAAAGGAGCTGATATGGATAAGAAAGCTATTCACTGAGTTGATCCACCCATTTGCCCAGCCAACCACACTCTTCTGCGACAACCAAGGAGCCATTGTGCTCTCCAAAGACTCCACCTTCCATGCATGAATGAAGCATATCAACATCCAGTTCCATTTTGTCAGGCAAACAGTATCCACATCTCAGAGCAAAATCAAGTATTGTCCAACAGACAATATGATCGCAGACGCATTGACTAAGCCTCTGAAACGAGTCAAGCTTGCCCGATTCCATGTGCTGATGGGTCTCGCACCCTCAGATGGCTAGCGATTGAGCTCGAGGGGGAGTGTTGAGCATGGCGAGTGTCAACTGCAAGCCATGGACCACAATTAGATTACTGGTTGTTACCTTATTAGTATATTTTTTTGCCTTGACATCTCAGTGTTCAACCAATGTCTTCACACTGAGATGTACGTATATACTCACTTTATTCTGACGATACTATAACTGACACTACCTATAGATATACATATACTTACATATATCCTATAGCATTCCGCCTTCTCTCGCAATTGTGTCTTCCCCCAGCATACACACCAGTCCACTGCTCAAGAGCGTAGTTCACCTGCTCTCGTTGAGGTTCATATCTCCTTCTATGGCTAATTGATATACTCACCAATTTAGATTAGGAACATTGTAAGGATATTGAGGGTTGTGTCCCCTCGGTAGATTCCGATCTCATGGATTTCAAATGCCACCCTCCTTCATTTTTTGATTATTCAGAAAATGATTCTATGTCTATCCTTTCCCTCCGTCCGCCTCATTGCATCAATACTCAAGCTAGAATAAGCTGACGATTATTTCTCTTCATATTAGGATGATAATGGCTTGCCTCAAGAAGGTGGAATGTGGGAAAAAATGATGTTATTCTTTGTGGTTTTGTCTGTCACTTATGAGGTTGAATCATCTTCTTTTCAGTCATATAGTCTTGTACCAGCATGAAACCCGATTTAATCACTCTCGACGCATCTGTGCGGACAGAGAAATTTGGCATTAATCTACAATTGGTGTCACTATGTTTTGGCATCATTATTGCGAACGTGGATGCTCATGTGTAACACTACCCAGACAAAAGTGATAAGAGGAAACATCGAGTCAACCTGCCTTCGAAGACGTGCACACAGACCGATATATCTTCTCTACTTATACTCGACACCTATCTTTTGAAGGCACGTGTTTTTCATTTCAAGGGCATGTTTTACACTTGAAACTTTATGAATTATAGCCCAGTTTCGTTCCTCGCCGCAACAGGAGGTTTCGTAGTGAATCCTGAAAGACGCGTCTTCGTATTCCCCAATCAGCGGTCCTGCCATATGCAATCGACTGAATGTTCCTTACCAACCGGGTAGAACCTAGACTCCACATACCACCGCTATGGTTCTCCGAGTCCATTTCGCAATCCCACCATGTTCCTTCATCCGAGGTAATAAATGCGTCGCACCAACACGCTCCTGGTGCTTCACACCCGTTGCTTTCCTTCTGCAGTTCAGAGTGACAGCATATACGCCATCAAGTCTAAGACTATTCCCAATGTATAGTGGTTTTACAGCTGACCGTTCTTCTCTCCAACCTGTGTATCCACTGCCCTAGTTATTTTAGCGGTCCACTACGAAGATGATATTTATGCCCACTATTTCGCTGTGAATATTTATTATTACGTACCGTGAATATGAACGTATGGATTGCTTGTTTCTGATTTCTCTTTCTGTCACCCTCCAAGGTAGAGAATACATTTTCAAATGATGTATTTTCACATGCCAGTGTTGCTTGGTATGTAAGTAGTATAGCAATACCATTCGGGGGTTCGAATCCCTGGGGCAGCATTGGTTACACAAATAATGAATTACCTTTTTAGAAGAATTGTTGCAACATGGGAATTTTTTCTGGCTCATGCTGTATTACTGAAGAGAAAGGTGGGTTTGGGAGTCAGCTGCAGCATTGGATAGTATAGCGAGCATTGTGAGAATAGTAAAGATTTACCCCTCGCTGCTTGGAAATCCATATTTGGATGAGGAAAATGTATTAGCATGGTACGCCAGTCCAGCTAGTGGCTGGAGGCAATGCAGGTTCAATTCCTGGGACCAATGACACCGGCACGAGAAACAGATGTTTTGTCACATACAAAAATCTGTGGGTCGCTTATTATCATTTGTACTAGGAAAATACCTTCTCTGCTTACAGAATAATCATTATACTTCTGGGACCTTTCGAGATGAAGGTCAATATGAGAAAGCAAGTATTTACTGCTGGCGTGGGTAAAACATGCCAATAATGCTCTGAGACTTGTCTTGTAAATATGCTCAGCATATGAATATGATGGTTCTGCAACACAGCTCTCTTGGTTGTGGTTTTTGAGGTACAATTCCTTAGTCCATCACTGGAAACTAACTGAAAACCCACCGGGTTGACCCTAGCGCCACTTTCTGAGGTAAACTGGAAACTAGAGTAAAAATATCTGAGATATTATGTCTTATATCGGATCAGCAAAAATTTCAATGGGGCATCATGATTCATCGCGTCAGATGTCCTGGCAGGTATTTTCAGTCGACGCGACGCGTCACACACGTGGTCTCGGTATTTCCCTTTGCGATCAAGATGACACAGGGTTCGCCTTTCAGGTCGTCACATAACGGTCACAGAGGACAAGCATGTTGACTACGACCACGAAAAACCTAGCCACCCGTGCGGCATTCCAGGACTCTTCGCCCCCTGGACTACCTTTCCCATACGAAGGTCCTCGCAACTTGAAAGCAGTCGACATCAAGGGGACGGGCGAACACTGACGAGGGTGCAGCCAATGAGGACGAGTGACACGAGGTGCGAATGAACCTAGTATTCCTTTCATGTCTTAGTCCTTCCTCAGGGCCTCACTTTCGAGTACATGGCCGCGCAAAAACCCTTCGTAGCCCTCCCTGTCGATTACTTGCTTACGCCCGTGCTCCTCCAAAGTTTTCCCTTGGCATCAGCGTCCGTGATATGGATGATTGGCTCTCCGTCTCGTGCCGAATGAACCCCAGCAAACTCCTTTATCGACTCAGGGACCGCACGAACCTGACACGTCTTTGCTGTTTGTTCCCTATCTATACGTATGTTACGAGGTGGAGATGCTTCAGTCGAACCCGGTCTCCCCAGTCATGCCTTCAAGACTCGCGTGCACTCCTTGATGTCATCAGGAAACTCTGCTCAGAATGATAAGACACGTCGCACCTTGATATTCCCCGACCTTTGTTTTCGATTCCTTGCCGACGTTAGACTATAACAAACCAGGCCTGTTACTTAGTTTCTATTACTCCTGCGGGGCGACACTTACGTGTATTGTCGAGGCCGTACTATCTCTATTCGGAATAAAAAGACCAAACCTATTGTTATCGAGAGAGTTGTGCTCTGGCCTGGGGGCTGCGCCAGCTTCTCGCCCAGCTCAACGGGCCAGTTAACAGGTAATCAGCTCTTTTTGAAAGGCTGGCACTGCGTGTGATGATACGGGTAACACGACCGCCTATTGGTGTGGGGGAAGACTGATATTAACTGTGCAGGTAGATGCGACTAGGTACTCTTGTCGTGTATGCAAACAATTACGGCTGATAAGGACGTCATTTGTCATCGTTAGTTGTCCGTCGGTTTCATTCTTTTGTACATCTTCCTCATTCTGATTGCTTATACCTTTCTTCAAGATCACAGCTACTAGAAATATTACAGGTACACGCAGTTTTTCCTTTTGGATTTGAACCACACTGAAAGGGCGTACCTGTTTCGCTTTGGTTCTAAGGAAGAGCGAGGATGCAGGGTGAGAAAAGAAAAAGAGGCGTCGAGTATGGTTTCGTGGTTCTTATCACTGTGGTATCCACGTCCAACTAGTGACGGGAGGTGTCCCTGGTTCGATTCCTGGGTGCGGTAATTTGAAGGTGCCCAGTAATTTTTTGCAATTGACAGAAATCTTTGAGGGATGAGTCTGCTGGAATTTCACGTTTGCGTAGCTTTTGTATTTGAGCAAGCCACATATATTGGATGAGGCTGATGGAGTCATCAGATGCTAGGAATAAGTTGTGTGAATGGGGAAGATATAAGGAAAGCGGCTCAGCAAGGTTTCCGGTCTGCGATAACGAGTAGCTGTGCTCCAAAGGCATTTCCACTGAACTCCAAATTTGATCCCTCTAAGCAGAGAAATTTTGAATGATCTTCCTTTTTTCTGAGGAACAATGCTTTTACCAAGTCCAGGCTGAGGAAGGAAGGGCACCTGTTGTGGTCGCCCTGCGATATCATTGTATCGAAACAAACTAGATAGATTTTATCAACATCTCCAAACCTTTGGATTGGCCTGGGCCCGTATTTTTAAATGGTCTCATCGTGCTTGAAGTAAAGATTACGAAGAAACTTCCAAGGAAGGATTTACCCATGATGATATAGATAGAATACCAAAACACTCTAGTGCTGTTCCTATCAGTGCTCCTCGCATATTCAATTGACGAAGCTGTAGTGGCGCACGTTGCGATTGTTTGAGTGCAACGTCCAAGGTTCAATTCCTCGGTTCATCATTGACCAATTGTGGGGCTTCAATAGAGTTTTTTGTGACAGCCGATCCTTACAGATGTATTACAGGCACTTTCCTAATAGTCAGCGTACGACCAAAGTATTCCTGTGAACTTGAGGAGATCATGAAGAGGCTACAGGTCAAGCCGATCCGAGCCTCGACGCGACGTGATATACACGTGATCTCAGCATTTCCCTATTCGATCCGAGGCGGTATCAGGTACCACGCGGGCGAAATATGGTTCCTTTTCATCGTTGGACCCTTCCTCCACCTTCCACCCTCCCCCAAGCCACCTTTCCTCTCGCTCTCCCCCTTCCCAAAGCTCTGCTTCCTGATTTTTCTGACCATCTTTCATCAGGTGGGTTTAATTAATGACATATCAATTGATGTGGCTCGCCTCATGTTCACAGGACCATCTTTTCTCACAGGCACTTGCTTTCTTTCCCGACTGTCACAGGCATTGGCTGCGGCTTTGGGAGTTATCCTTATCGTTGCTGGAGGGTGTATTAGGATTCGTGGTCAGGGTGGTTAGTGAGCTGGCAATACGTGCGTCGTCTTTCCGTTTCTTATTGTGCCTGCTAACGGAGCGGCAGTGTATCATGTCATCCGCGGCTTCGGCGTCGTCCTCGACACCTACCGTCTCTACAGGCCCGTCTTCCACTGACAAGCGACCGCTCATCTTAGGTTTAACCCTCGCCTCCATTGCCGTCCTCGTCATCGCCATCATTCTATTCTTCACCTTCCGACGTCGCAAATTCTCCGGCGCAGGCTCTGACGACTACGTCTTCTCCAGACACGCAACGGTCGTCGACCGCTCCCATATCGCTTCACGAATAACGCCCTTTGGCGCACCAGGTGGAGAGACGCCACAATTTGGTGCGTGCTAATTCTGTTGATGTGGCTGTTGGCTGTACTGAGAAGCTTTTGCAGTGCATACGCCGGGATTGAATATGCGTATTGCGAATCGAAGAGAGGACGGGGTGTGGACGTTCTCGGATCCAAGAGCGCCGTTCACGCCGCAAGGCGTCGGTGACCCTACGCCCGCGTCGCCATGGTCCTCCCGAGATAAGAAGGGGTTCCGGAAGGGCGCATTTGATGCGTACGAGTTCGAGCCCGACCCGAGCGTGCTGCCGCCCCCAGCGTACGCTTATGGAAACGAGAACAGATACCTCAGACAATGACCGGTTGACCGCACATCCCTCCCATTATAATGAGGACTAATTTATGATTTTATGGCTGGATTTATTCTCGGATTTAAATTTTCACCTTCGCTTGCATTATCGCTTTCGTTCGCATCATGCTTTCTCGTTTTATTTGATTCTACTGATTCATCGCACTGTTCATACCTACACACATCAGCTTCTTCAATTCAATCCTTTTACTTTGTCATAATGGAACAAGTGTTTATCATGATCTACATGCATTGTTGGGAGGAACTGCTTCTTTGCGGCAACACCTGGGAGCCCTCTGTTCGGCTCATTATCGAAGTAGGATAATCGCACCGAACGACGATGAGCGAGTAAGCTACGTTGCAGTAAACTTACGATACTGGCATGCTTCATTCTACCACTGCGTAGTTTCGACTATAGTTCACCGAGATCAACGAATATCCTCTCTTCTAACCTCTGTTTTCGTCGCCTCTACTAGTTCCATATGATTTAATCTCGGTCCCGCACTATCGTATCTTAGTGTTAATCAAAAGCACGCCGCCTAGTCAGCGCGTGCATAAACGTAGCTCGGTATATATTCATGGAACGTTTAAGCAAGGTACCAACATACCGCACAGCACGCGAAGCCAAACCATCATATCATGCAAGAACAACACGGCTCAGTACTGGATTCTGGCGTGACGCGTCATTTAGACTCGACCTTCACTTGAGATTGGCATCTGTCGTTGTCAATGGGGCAAAGAAGAAAAAAAAAATTCACAAACTAAAAGAGGCACTACCAGGGTTCGAACCTGGGTTGTGGGAACGAAACCTGTTGAGTTGCCTCAAATCAAAATCCCAAGTGCTGCCACTACACCATAGCGCCGACGGCTGCACGGTCCTAAAGTAGGAATAAGGTTTAGGTTTGTGATTTCCTAGTTCCCTTGTAATTAATAAGTATGTGTAAAATATCATTTCCTGAGTACCCTTGGCTACTATCCCGCATGCGGCCAGCACTGATTTATGGTATGGAACGTATCATTTGTCGTCGAGAAAGGCGCTCATTGGGACCGTAACCCGTTGCTTAACAAAGTACGACATACTCGTTGAGTAGCGCCAGAAGCACATCTAAAAATTCAAAAAATTCATTTACACTGACAAAATATGAGCGCAGGTACCGAGAAGGGGACGAAGATCATACCCTTCTCGGCAGATTTTGCCAAATATCAATACTGCAGACTGAAGCCTAGTGATCGTTGCGCTGGACGGGCACTTGGAGGGAATGCTCAAAGACACAAAACGAGCTCCCGATAACAGCCTTTTGACCTGCAATTTTTTGCAATTATGCGCCGTAGGTATAACGCATAGTAGGTATCTGCAAAAACAGGCGAGGCTATCGAAGCTGAGTCGCTGCGATGGCTGTTGGAAAGAAAGCCGGACCGATGCACAGCCACTAAAACGGTCCTTCTTCCCAACCATTTCTGTTCGCATACCTCTTACTTCTGGCAGCTCTCCCCATCGAGCCTCATTCTTTCAAGTGTCGCAATGGACTGCCCTCAAAGCTCAAGATGTACTAGCTGCACCGGGAATATCGATCTGCTCGAACTTTACTGACAATTTTTGCTGGGTTGGACGAAGTGACATTCAAAGCGGCATGTGGTGTCCCCAAGCTGGTCTTTAGCTTTTTCTGTGCTATATCCACCATACTCTGTGATCTGTGCGGGCAGTGCCAGATGCGTTTTGCCCCGGGACTAGCGTTGACCTGCACCGGAAAAATCTTCGGATAACTTTGTTTTTACTATGGGCTTATGTCGATCAGATAGTTGTGTTACTGGACTTGGCTTATCTTATTTGTACGCTAGTCAAATCCTGGTGGTACATTTTTTGTCGCGCTGCCAGCCCGCCTTGCAAATTCGGTCGTCCAACTGATTGGTGGTCATTCTAGTTTTCTCATTTATATGAAGCAATATCTCCCAAATAGACCATGTGGTAGTGATCAACCCCTGAAGTAACACAAAGAGGCTACCAACACGCATGGTCTCTATGCTTATGTCTTGTTTATTGATTTGTTATTATTATTGGCGCTTTGACCGACGTCGGGGTGGCATGAAGACGCAGGTACATAAACCCCTCCCCAGCGGTTGTCGACCGCTTCGCCCTTTCTTCGACGCATCATGCAATCACCTGTAGGAGCCTCCCTGTCTTGCGGATTAGCCTATCTCACGCTTCCAACAGAACGTTACTCTTCCATCCTTTGAGGAACTTCTTCAAAGCCTGGTGAGCGGTCCAGCCCACTATGATGCCCGCGTCATCCTGTATTCTCACATATCAGCCTGCAGAATGGTCCGAATCCACCGCCACTGCCTGGCCGTTGCGTCCAGCCCGGCGCGGGGCCTACGAGTGCCCAGCTCCCAGCCGTACGTCTTACCGAAGGTCATCACCCATTCAATAACCTTATTTTTTTTTGGCATGTAGATTTATCAATATCTGTTGCCACAGCCCAGAACTGACTTCAAGCCCAGCGCGACGAGTCCACCGCCCCCAGTCGTACGTTTCGCTGAAAGTCGCCACCCATTCAAACTTACCTTTACTGCATGTAGAATGTCCAACATCCGCCGCCCCAGCCCAAAACTCACTCCGAGCCCAGTGCGACACATCCTCTTCCAATCGTACGTTTCCTCGATGGTTGTTACTCATTCAATATTAATCTTTGTTAAGATTACTGTTGATTATCGTGCCAATTACCAGACAATACCGGGTCCTCTTGGCCCATAACACCAGTGGCTAAAGCAACCTTTAGGTGCTGTACACGAAAATTGTGTTAGTACAGGGTCTCTTGTGTCAGGGCTTTGCATCTCATTGAATCACTCAGCCTCCAGGAAATTACTACGCTCTTTTAAAACTCTCGGAAACATATCCGCCGCACGAGAAAGAAGAATGCTTTGCCTCTGGTTGCTGCTCCCTGATAAAACGAGGGAGCCCGTTTGCCCAATTTGACATCGATCCTCTGAAAACTCGAGGCAAATCCTATACCGTTTATCTTCATCGCCCTAAGTGGGATAATCGCAAGAACCTTCCCGTCCTCAAAAGTATCCCTTTCATTTCAAGCGATCCGAATGACCAAGAGCTTGGTCTCCCGGGCGTTAGCGTTCCCCGTCTACTCGCTACGGAACCCGGCATCTTGGCAGATGCTAACAGTTTGATTCTAAATGCTGAATCTCTGTGGCCGACTCCGCGTACTTGGTCTCCCCAAGTTAAGGTGAGTATTCTCCAAAATGTTAATTTGCCCCCGCTGAGTCTAACTTGCATTTAGGTTAAAGAACACTCTCTACTGAGATATCGCTGCTATAATAGCACGATGGAATGCAAGCATGCGGTTCTAACACATCTAGGACTAGCTTATAGTCTTGCGGCTGATTTTTTCCGAGTCTATGATCGCGTATGAGATACTTCCTGACTGTAGTTGCTTTTGACTCATTGATATGACAGGGCACGAAAGAGAAGTCCTTCGATTTCATGCGTTTGAGGCTCGTAGCCCTTTACACAGTAGATCCTTCAAGCGTACAGTGGAATGTGGCCTACGCAATCGTGGATTGAGTGAGGACGCTCGGACTCCAGTGGTGGCTACAAGTATCGCATTTTACCGAAGTATGTGACTGCTGGACCTGTGCTCTGAACTTTTGCATTCCGCGTAAGCGGAAAAGCAACTACTATTCATCGGTGACTTGCGTTGGTTTCTGGTGGACTTGTGTGCCCATGTTCTTCCGAATATCGAAGCTAGATGCAAGTGGTGGGCTTCGCCTTGGTACGTACTGCGACATTCCCAGATCCGTAGGCCACTGTTGCAGCCGGCCAACGATGTCCTCTGCTCAGGAGGAATTCGAGCTGGACAGTATCTCGGCGTGAACTTGTTTTATAGCACGTACAGTAACAGATAATACGAATATGGATGCTACAATTCCTCCTAAAGTACTACAGAGACAACGAAATGAAAATACTTGAAGATAGAAGTTCGAAACGCAACGTAATATTGAAATGATTCTGGTCGGGCTCTATACTCCCGCTTCATATTGTACAATCAGACCTCCCTGGCGCAGTTTCTCCCAACGCTCCGATTCGCCAAGGTCGTCCTTCAAACGCACTTCCTTCAGTGCAGTTTGTCCCCCGCTGGATGGTACTATAGCGCGTCGTGCTTCGACCATATCCACAACAGCACAACCATGATCTGAGAACTCCAACTGACTGCCACGGAGGGAGAATGTTTTCAAGCGCGGAACTAGCTCGAAAACTCCGTCTCTACATCTTCCAAGTGCGGTGAAGAGAGCATTGTCCTTTATGACGATTTTAAGGGTCATTACGCTCAAATTTGGAGTGAACTGCAGCATATCAGTTAATGCGCGTCCATGGATAAAGTGATCAGAATCTATCGTCAGCTCTGACAAAGCCGGTGCTGTGTATTCAGATATCGCTGGAAGGATAGGGCTTTGTCCTTTAGAGGGAGAGACCCTTAATCTCTCAAGGACTGGTAGGCGGAGTCGAGGCAAAAGCCGGACAGCAGAATTCGAGAGGCGAAGGGCCTGAAGACCAACCTGTCTAATCATAGGAATCTCGATTTGCTGTGGCAGGTCACTCGGATTCTCGAAGTCGACCGACGTGCCAAAGATTTTCAAATGTTTAGCTCCATTAGATTGGAGGAAAGAAACCGCATCAGAGGTCGTTGAGATAACATATAATTCCGATATGTTTTCCAACGGTAGAGCAAACAAGTTCGAAAAGAAAGGCGTGTCCGACACAAGTTGTTGCGTTACTGACAACTCTCGGAGGCGGGGGGCTTGGCGGAAGCCATAAACACCAGTAGAATCAGGACGTATGTCTGACCGATGGAAGCCGGACACCTCAATTGCTAAGGTCTCCAAGAGAGGCAAACGATGTGATACACTATTGAAACAACGCAAAGAACGGAGTGATGCAGCAACCTCCAGAGACTTCCATCGGTCCGACATGGACAGAATCAACGCCAAAACTGGGTGGTGCGAGAAGTCCTTAAGACCCTCGATGTAGACTCTGAGGGGATGCCTTCCCGCTCTGGCCAATACTACCCCTAAGCGAAACACCGACTCCATATGATTCGCGTAGAGGTCCATTTCCAAATGAACATTTGCCCATAATCCTGATGACGATGATACAGTCTGTCTCCAAGATGCACAGACCTGGGAGAGTACCCATGGTGCTTGGTCAGCATCAAGCGAATCTTCCGTACGCTCGGAGAGACATGCAGTGAATATTTCGATCAACACATACTCCGGTAGTCTGCGAACGGGATTGAGAAGACTTTTAGCATCCGAGATATGCTGTACGGTCCGGGCCTGTTCGTTTAAGAGAATTTTCAGTGTTTCTTCGACCGTGGCGATGCGCTGGGGTAGAGAAGACAGGTTGGCTTCCCCCTTGCGGACAACGGCCTCGAGAGCCGTACGTTCCGAGTCTACAGGAGAGTCATTGCACGACGACAGCTCCTCGATTCGTGAGGAAGGGAGAGTGAGGGTAAGGCTTTCCCCTGGCATGGCATACCCGCATTCGGGGCATTTTAACAAGGTGACTTGGGGGGTGTCAACGGGATGCATAAGGGGTGAAATCGGAGAATCTGGCTGAGATGGTACAATCTATAGGGACTTGTATAAGATAGACACTGGAATACCGAGGCGTGAGGCTCACTGTCGACCGAATTCGCACTCGTTCCCACAGAGTCAGTATTCTTTGCTGTCTTTCGAAGGACCTTGCAAAGAAAGAACTTGAGAACGATAACAGAGACTAAGTCTGTATGACGAGGAAGCCTCCAAACTAACGAGGGCGTTCAGAATGGTAGGAAAGCGACTCCAAGAGATGAATCGATAAGAGATAATTTCCCGATAAAACCATAAACATGGCAGGCATAATCAAGTCACGCGACCTACTTCCTAGTCGATTCATCGTGCAGTCTGTTTATGACTTCGCAAATCTGCTGAACGCCATGAAATCACAGTGAATGTAGACCTGAGACCTAGAAGGCAGTGCTATGATGATTTCCTCGCGTCGCAAGCAAGGATGCAATATTTGTAAGACGTGCAGGATTTCATGAATTGCATAAAAGAAAGAAAAGTCTTTCTTCCCACTGGTGTGGTCCTCCACACTGACTCCGAGGTAAAGAGCGCTAATCGTGTTGTCTACCCGTGGCGATTCATACAATAAAAAATCAAATGCTAAAGCAGAGGAGGAGGAAGAGTCAGTTACCGGAGCTGATAATGTCGGATAAATGGTATAGAAACATGCGCGATAACCGTAGCTTGGAACGGCACATTGAGAGAGATGAGGGAAATCGGAAGACCAGTCCTTTCGAAGTTTCGTCAACAAAACGATTTTGCCGAGATTTTCTTAAGGCTGGACCTACTAGGGCACACGATTCTGCTACACAGGAAAGTTCAGGTCGTGCCCAAGGGCATAAATAAAATTCCTTGCCTCGGTTTTATCGTTGTGTGAGTGTACTATCGGGAAGAACAGCCACGGAAGTAGTTGAACCCGGTCATGTGATACGCGGGTATCAGGCCCGGAAGTCGTAAATGAAATTTGAAATCCATTTTCCTCTCCAACCAACTACAATACTAACACCCTCATCGCAAAATGTAAGTCTCCCTACTCGGACTAATACTAACTCTGTTACGGCTACAATATTCTGCGAAATGGCCAACCCTACCCCCTCTCTGGGCCGTACCCTTACACGTCGGAAGTAAGTATACATCATTTTGGTCTCCTGGGAATTTACTGAGTTCGGCATGCCGTCCTTCGAGTTGCTACCGGCACTAGCAAACAAGGAGACTACCAGCGACATCCGTACTACACATTGGCTTTCAATATCTTGGCTAAGTTCTGTTCGATGAGAACCGGGATACGTGTGATATTATTCTGATATTGGGCAAGGTTACCCTCACGTGCCTCGACTGGCGCTATAACGTATACATAAATTTCCTCGTGGAGTTCCCCTTTCACCTCCTTTCATCTCTGTATTTGTCGCGTCCGCCGCACTCCCAGTCGCTTTTGTATCGGACAGACTGACTTCTCGACAGCTATCTATTCTTTTCTCAGAGTTCCTTTGGCTCCACGAATCTTCGTTATTTGATGGTCTCAATTTACTCAGGCTCTGTGGTTTCCTCCTTTTAAGCGTGGGCACTCCCTGGCATGCAGCCGGTGTCAATACTTCCCCTAACAAACACGAAGTGCTCGGCGGTCTCAATATCTGCGTGAAAATAAAATGATACGCCCAGGGTCAACAACGGGGCTCATTTTCCGCCTGAATGACAAACTTGCATATATGCGCATTTGTGGATGTTGTCTTTCGTGAACAGACGGTTGATTTCTTCCCCCGCGTGTGACCGACGCCACTGCCGCGCGCACCCACTGTCTCAATCGATACGCAGATTCTATCGAGGGTACAAATGGTGTGTATTGTTCTATCCCTGTCATCAGACTAACTACTTCTCCAGCTCTACTTAATCATGTTCGTCATACAATGCATTGCAACATTAGCTGCCCGTTATAAAGGACATCCGTGTTATAATATTCGAGGCTAACTCCTTGGCGTAATCAATACTCCTCGAGCTCCCACATATTGCTCCACAGTGACATAAATCTAGACGTCGTCTATTCAACTTGGTGTATTACTACGACGCCGTTATCGGATCGCGAGAAGAATCTTTACCTCTCAACTGCGACGACCGTGGTGTATGACGTACAAAATACGCGTTGATTTCACCTTATTGAGCTCACGGCTCGCTCTAACTCAAACTAGACAACTCTACATTCTATCGACAACCCGTCTCCTGGTATGTATTCCGCCGGAATAACCAAATCGCTTAACGGGGTAATCATTTTTGCCCTGCACGCTCACAGCAAAGATTCATGTGCAGATTGCTAGACTAGCTTTTAGCATCGAGACTCCGTTTCAGGAAACTCGGATGATGGGTAGATCATCGTCTCGGGAAAATTCAAGGAGTGAAAACGGTATGTCCTTTGCTTCTTGGATAAACACCACGGTTCACGGACGGATTTTCGCACTTCCTTGATCGCAGACAGCTACTGTCAGCATCTTTTCTCATGTCGTAAATCAAAATTGTTCTCTTCACAGCACCACCTTGATCGCTTCTTGAGCTCAGAACTTCATACTTTGGACTCTCTCGAAGGCGAAGGTAGTAGTACTAGCGTTGTTCTTTTTTTTCAGTGTTTCCTTTGCGTTCCCACATGTCGAAAAACGACTTGCACGGTCCTGGGGTCACTCGCGGCCCGGGACGATGCTACTTTGCATGTGGCGCTGTTCGAACATTACATACATGCCCTGCGTTACACATGGAGATGTAGGGACGAGAGCTAGAGGTCCCCATCTTCGGCCCTCTTTGCCCTTTATTGAACACAAGAACCATCTTATGACTCAGACTACGAGGGTGCTCTATTCTTCTCGGACCCAGCCAGAAAGGTGTCCAGCACCCTGGAATGCTATTGAAAAGTGTCTTCTCCTTCTTGACGACAGAATCAATATTCTACCGCGATCCGCTATTATTCCTGTTCCGGAATGCGCTATTCCTCCTCCTCTTTGGGAGTAGTGAATGGGCCCACATTTAGTCCGCGAATACAACCACAGGCTGTATACGAATCTTCGACACCCTTTGCGAGATTAGCGCGCATTGCTATGGATATCTGAAACTTTTTTTTTCTGTTATGAAAGAATTCGAACTGTTGTGAGAGGCCGGACCAGGGACTTGGAGCAAGTACGCTGATATGTGATACATGGCTCGAAGCCAGCGGATCTAACCGACATGGGCCAAGCCCAAAGGAAAAACCTCGAGATGGAAATTTGAAGAGTCAAGACGCATAGAACTTGTGGACAGAAGCAAAGAGGAGAAAAGCTCCGTCAGTTCTTGGCATCGTGTTGCAAACAAAAAACGACTTCTCTGAGAGCACTGGGCGTACGCTCCGTCTTATTATTCACAGAGGACTCAAATCTTCCTCTACAGCTTCAACGGTGAATATTACTGCTTCCGGCTGCTCTTGTACAATTTGCCATTTTCTTAGGTGTTTTCGCATCCGTGGTGATTCTTATCCCGGCTCCTTAGGCAGGTCTGGTCGGCGTTAACATTGTCCATGACACCATCTCGATCTTTTGTCGCCAGCAATAGAGCGCCCACTAGATACATGGATATTATTTCCGCCAATAAAGGAATTACTGAACAGCATGGTTCCTAGACGACAACTGGCACCTACCGAGATTCGAGCTGTTTGGAACAGACCATAAAATCTGCTCAACGAGAGCCCAGATAGATGTGTCAAGAGCGCTCGTGGCTCACTCAGTGCCACTCATTTCCATCGATGGTGTACATTCCGGGAGAGAACGCTAAACCGGGATACACTCTTTCGGTTTCCCACCTTGTCGATCTGGCCGTGGACATCGTTGATATCCACGCACGTCGGGGTAAGGCTCCAACTAAATACTATATGTATACGCCTGGCAGCCCGTGTATACATATACAGTATTATATATAGTATATACTGTATAATATATAGTATTTAGTTGTTATATACAGTAATTTCTAAGGGCGGTCTTCCTTGACTTTGCCACGCTTGATGAGTGGCTGATTGACATTAAACAACCTAATGTGAGCTCACACCCTCGATAGCAAAGCCTTACGGATGGTCTCTGCCTTTAAAGAGTTGCACAAGTCCACACAGAGGTGGCGAGACTTGGAGAACACAGGCATGATGGCCGGAATAGCCAAGTAACCATTCATACTATGGTTGGAAACATCCCATATGGATCTGAAATCTGTTTGAAGGCACCGCAACAGGAACTCAACAATGCACTGACCTTCTACCACTGAAAGCAGTCCTCAGGAGTGCAAATGGCTCCAGTTGCACCTTCAAAACCTTTCGGCAATGAGATCCGACTCCTTCGCTGCTCAGAGTAAGTTTTGCCTGCACTTGATAAGAGCCGGGATGGACTTTGCCGCTTGCCGGACTTGCCGCTTCGCCGCAGTCATGTTGTCCTAGGCTGAGCAAGGGAGTGACTCGGAGAGTGATGGAACACGGAACATGGAGGAAAAAGTTTTTACCACGTAGTGCCAATCAGATTTGACAATTATAGTGCCTCCTAGATGATGTACTGTATACTATATATATACTGTATGTATACTCTATACTCCATCTGCCATTGAGGCGTATACATATAGAGTATACTTATACAGTTTAACTGTATATATACAGTTATATATAATATTTAGTTGGAGCCTTACGTCGGGGAATGAGTTCACACCCAGTACGCGATATCTTATTTTTCAATATTTTCAACACCGTTCGATAGCTGCTGCTCGACCAAGGTGCCACTGCCAGGACATACTGTGAGGTCCAAGGGTCTGGTAACGCTGCACCGCATAGTAATTTAAAAGCGCTCGTACCAATCTCCGCCGGTGCTACCACCACCTGGTTCTTTCATCACTAGCAATAGAGTACCTACCAGATATATGGATATCTTTTCCGCGGCATATAGGAATTTCTGAACAGCATGGCTCCTAGATGACAACTGGCACCTATCGAGATTCGAGCTGTTGGAACAGACCCTAAGATATACTTAACGAGCGCCCCACCAGATGTTTCAAACGTGCTCATGGCCTGCTCAATGCTATTCCTTTCCACCGATGGTGCACATTACGAAAGAAAACGCTAAACCAGGAGACATTTTTTCCGTTTTCCACCTCCTCGATCTGGCCATCGACATCGTTGATATCTATGCACATGGAAGAGCGGAATGACTGCCGGTATAAGATACCCTCCTTTTCGATATTTTCGACACCGTTCGGTGATGTCGCGTAACAGCTAGTACCAAATTGACAGGATATACTGTGGAGGCCCAAGGATCTCGTAGGGCTGCACGACATAATTCAAAAGCCCTCGTACAAGAATATACACCTCTTCAATCTCGTATTACAAAGACATGTTCATTGCCAACAGCATCCCGGGCGGGACAGTGTAATTCAGCCAAGTTCGCAGCCTCATCACAATTTTCTATTTTAGGACAAGATATTTGCTAAATTTACCTGCGCTATTTTGGCGATCGGCAACTCGGCATTTATGACGTCATGCGGAGCTATCCTTAATTTATGCCAACGCCCCGCCCTCAACCTGACCACCGCCGGCATGCATTTTTTTGAATCTTTTTCATGCCGGTCTTGACTTTACAATCACCGCTTTGGCTGCAGCAACAAAGTGCTACGGCAAAAAGTTCTCCCACTCCATCAAAGGACGACGTCGCAACGGTTACCGTGGTATTTTTGCAACTGAGGGACGCCACGAAGCGGGAGTCGTAACGGGTCGCTTTCTTCTTCCAGCATTAATAGCGCCTCCGTTCTTTTACCTAGGGCATCAGCGAAATGGGCAGGTCAGACCGTGAAGCATAGGAAGCCGGTGATCTTGTCAGATGATGAGTATTCTTTTTCTCTCCTGGGCCTCAGTTGTGCTTTTATTCTTTTCTCTCCTTCCATTCTTCCCAAGTCTCGTAATGGCTCTACCATCTACTATTTTTACGCTCCTCGTGATCCTGCGTATCACTTTAGGGTCTGCTCTGAAAATAGCCAGAATATCACCCCCATCCCCCCCCCCTCCCCCTCCTCTTACTTTCATCAGTGACCAATACTATACTGCACTTGTTCTCTGCATGTAGATTACAGGACGAAATTCTGAAGTTTGAGCTATCACATTAGTGTCGGCGGTCTAGACCGAAATTTCCCCGGATTTTCCGAATTTGTCACAGATAACGCGCCTCTTGCTCCTGAGCCACCACAGCACTGGCATCTCGTTGATGAAGATGCTGTCACGAACCAGCCAAGTAACGTCCCAGCGTGGCATTTCCGGGCTACTTTTATCTTGTGATAAAACTGCTCACGCGGTTTCGAAGCCAGCATCCGCGCGGTTGCCCAATTAATCCCATCACGTTCACAGCGATATAAGAATTGGACCTCAGACACGCTCCAATGCCTTTTATCAGCTCCCAGGACGGCTTGTGGGACACCTTGAACTCGCTGTGGAACGCTATGGTTGGGTTTATGTGGTATGTGACTGCGTTGCTGGCAGTTTCTGGCAGTGGCGGCAATGTCGTGGCGGCTCAGTACCTTCTGGGATTGGGTGCGTGGCTTTCTGTTTTCGTGTATCTCTTCGCTCCTTAACGGCAGTGTAGGTGTTGCTGATATCACTGGGTAAGTGGCCAGCTCTCGAGCTGCCGATGTTGGACTTATTGTTGGACAGGCCGATTGTGGAAACCAACATGATGGTAGAGAAATTCAATCTGTTTCCATTCACTTGGTATCTGAGCGGGAATTGTAGGGTTATGCGTCTCTAGCGCAAACAGACAGTGGACTCCACATGCGTCAGTTCAGCCGAGTGTTTATTGTAGCCGACGCTTCGGATCCTTCCAGTCGAATTCTGTTCATCAATTCTGGTGAGTTTTATGACTTTCGCTGCGTACTACACGGAAGAATGCGGCCACTTGTGTTGGTGAATTTGCCGGACGATGATTGCCAGCGATGATATGCTAGCACGGAAGCCATTAAGCGCCTGGGTAATTTCGTGGTCACCGGATCGAGGAGTCGTCCTAAAATGATGGGCGGAGGTACCATCATCCAGTTTTGTGTACTTCGATTGATTTTCAGAGGTCTTTTACCGACGCGCGAAGCACGGATCATTGGAGATTTCCCCTCCAAAACCCCAGGCCCCAGTTTTTCCTGTTTGAAGAGATCTGCGCGGCCAATCTAACATGATTTTCGTTTCGTACAGATATAGCCATGGGAGATTCAGGCGTTAGACGTTCGATCGTTGCGGAGTTGACTTCCTTGTACCCGGGCGTCTACACCAACGAGAATATTGCGCTGATAGGAACTCATCAGCACTCCGGGGTCGGGGGGTATCTTGAGAATCTTCTACCTCAGATAACTGCCTTGGGCTACGTTCCTCAGACTGCGGAGGCTATCGTGAGCGGCACTGTCCTCGCGGCACAGCGCGCTCATAATAGTTTGGCGCCCGGCAGTTTAAGCCTGGGAAACACGACTATTTTGGATGCCAATCTCAACCGGTCTCCTTCCGCGTATCTAAACAACCCCGCCGAGGAAAGAGCAAGGTATCAGTATGACCAGGACAAGGATATGACGCTCCTGCGTTTTGACGATGAATCGGGTACAGCGAGGGGTTTCTTGAGTTTCTTTGCTGTTCATGGAACCAGTATCTATGAAGTATGTGTGGTCCAGTTTCGGATTTATTTCGGCCGGCCTCATGCGCATGGTGATAGAACAATACTCTCGTCAGCTCAGATAACAAGGGGATGGCCGCATACCTATACGAATCCCTCGTAGAACCTGATGCAATGCCAGGCAACACGTCGTTCGTTGCTGGTTTCACACAGGCCAATGTTGGTGACACCAGCCCTAACACGTGCGTACTTTGCTTCTTTGTTTGACTCTCACCCCTCTAAATCTATTGCATACAGTCTGGGCGCCTTCTGCGAAAGTCCGGGTAAAGACTATGATGGACTTCCTTGCGACTTTGATCACTCGACATGCGGTGGGACCGTGCAAGACTGTCATGGACGGTAAGCGCCAGTGCAAAACACTGATGCCAAAATTCCATACTAACAAACGAGCGCTAGTGGCCCGGGATTTCGCGTTTCTGACTTCGAGTCCAACAGAATCATCGGCGAAAAGCAGTTCGAAGGGGCTCGTACCATCATGGAAGGCTCTTTGGTGCCCGTCAGTGGAGCTGTGAGGAGTGTACATGTTTACATGAACATGTGCGCGTAATCCGTTTTTCACTTCCGGCCAGATCTCATGTAAATTCCCAAGGGCAAACCATACCTTTACCTTACCAAATGGAACTACTGTGCAAACTTGTCCCGCTGCGATGGGTAGGTCTAGTTATTTTTCTCTGAATTCTTGTGGCCTTGGTTTTAATTGGCTGTTAAAATCAGGTTTCTCTTTTGCGGGAGGTACCACGTGAGCGGAGTAATGCAGAGTTACCTCACTTGTCTGCTCACTGCCTTTGGTATAGTGACGGACCCGGCGCCTTCGACTTTGTCCAAGGAGATAACTCCTCATCCCCGCAGTACGTCGGTCATTGTCGCAGTCAAGTCGAGATATTCTGACTGTTTATTGACATCCAGGAATCCTTTCTGGGAGTTGGTTAAAGGTATTTGTGGCTTCTTCGCTAACGTTATGAGATGAGTTTGATTGACGGGTTACTTTGAAAATAGATGTGGTGACACCCTCGCCATCTCAGGCCCAAATCGCTTGTCAGGATCCTAAGCCAATTCTATTGAACACGGTAAATTATATGGCTTTCCCATCTAAGGCGGCACGTTCGGATCTTTGTTAACCGTCAATCATAGGGTTACGCCCATTTCCCGTACGAATGGTCCCCTAGCTCAGTCGACATTCAAATGCTTCGCGTAGGAAATTTTGGTAAGCTTGCTTCCTTTGAAGCTGATGGCAGCCGCATATTGATTTTACGCATCAAAATCATCCAGTGATGCTGATCATGCCAGGCAAGAAAATTCACCCGCCACCCGTGTTAACCTTAAGCTATTGTTATTGATAACTCATCGTATCACAGGGGAATTAACGACCATGTCCGGCAGAAGAATTCGGTTCGCAACAACTCATCAATGAATTGCGGGGTTCTTTTTTGATATGTGGTTAATTTTAGGGAGGCTATCCGGGCAGAATTGATCTCGTCGGGCATTTTGGACGAGAATGCGTATGTGGCTCTCGCTGGTCCTGCTAACACGTATGCGCATTATGTGGCTACGCGAGAAGAGTACGGCGCACAGCGGTACGAAGGTGCTTCGACGATTTTTGGGCAATGTGGGTTGAGCTCTTCTTACTCGTTCGGAAGCATAGTGGACTGACGTTACATTGGCAGATACGCTTGAGGCCTACATCGACAAGTACACGAGTCTCGTACCGTTTTTGGGCCGGTCGCCGTCTGGGACGCCAGCCTCCGATGCACCCCCCGCCGAACAAACCTCCAAGGCTATTTCCTTACAGGTGTGTTTTCGATTGACGTCCCCTCCGTTTATGTTATTGTTTACTATTTACCTATCAACTCAATTGTAGACCGGTGTCGTTTTCGACGCCGCCCCGATTGGGAAGCATTTCGGAGATGTCCTGACTGACGTGAAGGCTTCATATGCGGTTGGGGATACTGTCACAGCCCAGTTTGTTGGCGCCAATCCAAGGGTAAGACCGCCACTATCTCCTCGTGATATCGACTAGGAAGTTCATCGCTTAACCTAGAACAACCTGCGGCTTGGAAGCACGTTCCTCACGGTTGATCACCAGGTCTCGGGTCAGTGGGTGACCGTCAAGTCTGATGCTCACCCTTCGACTACGCTCAAATGGAATAGAACGAGTACAGTGAGTCACCTGCATCGAAATAGACGGGAGAAGTGCGATTGTAATGGATTTTTTCAGATCCTTGGCACGAGCACAGTGGACATCTCATGGTTAGTCCTTTTCCTGACCCTGCTGATCGTAGTGTGGTGACTCCATGACTGATTAATTGTTTTGTTACGTTAGGACCATTGAAAGTGGGACACCCTGTAAGGCTCTTGCATGCTTTGTCGATCGACTCCTAATTGATCTCATATCAGCTGGAACATATCGCATTGTTTATTACGGTGACCACAAGCCGCTGATTGGCTCTATCTCTTCCTTTTCCGGAGTTTCGTCGACCTTTACCGTCTCCTAGTGTTATTTATTTGAGTATTGACGCAAGCGCTATTCACGATCTGAACGTCCTTCATGCATATAGTTTTACCCAGTGTACGGTGTTATCAATTGTTCTACTAGTACTTCTTGTCGTGTACACGTATGACTGGTCCAAATGCGGCCCTCGGGCAGCCTCGAGGTCAACATGAGTCCGAAGCTCATGATGGCTATTAAGGGTCAACAAGGCGATGATGGGCACGTAGCCCCCTCTCGCAATCTACATCGATCACACAGCTGCTGTATTTCCCACTCCCACAATGTTTCGCAATTTTTCCAGCCAACTTGCCGCTGCGGCCGTAGGAAATAACAGCGGAGACAAGAAGACTATGTCTCCGACTCTCCGGTCCGACATATACACAGCCGTTGATCAGGCTAATTCGTGGCTATCTGGTGGGAAGGGAGGAAGCTTACCTGGAGATGGGGTGTCATACGGGGCTGTACTAGCTACGATCCAGAAGCACTTCCCTGACACGAAGATCGGCATTGATTCGCTTGGAAACACCGAGAGTGAAGTCGCCATTATCGTCGGAGGCGTCACGAACATGATTCTCGAGATGAGCAAATGGGAAGGAATGGCAGGAGGAATGGCGATGAAGACTTGGGTAGACGCTCTGGTTGGCGCTTATACCAGGGTAGATGGATCGAAAAAGACCATGATCGCTAAGGGGATCACTAGAGGGATTAACCAAAACACAGATGTGTCGCTCATCACCAAAGAGTTTACGGCAAAGATTCAGATCATAACCTGCTTGAAATCTCGTAGGTTTTTTTTTCGTTGACAGAGATTTTCGATTGCCTGACGTTGCACTTTATCGATATTAGTCATTACCAGGGTTTATGGACCGGGAAGCGAGGAAGCGCGTAGGGCAGAGGCATCATTGAGCTCCAAGTTCATCTAAATTGAGCTCCGTACACACGAGGTTATGGTATATATGTACAATAAATGGTTGTGAACGACAAATCAATGATAGTGTAAATACGATGGCTTAGATCCAGTTAAATTAGAAAAATAATAACTCCGATAACAAAAGCGGCGATGATGTAGAGATATCTGCAGGGATAGAGATTCACAATTTGATATATTAACGAGCGGCGACCCACTTACGCTATTACAGCACAGATGGACGAAAATCCGGAAATACAATGAATAATACATTTGATTTACCTGAAAATGAATCGCAGATCAGCGGCGGCGAGTATCAAGAGAGAAGTGCGACTCACAATGGCATTTGGTAAGTCTCGCTCATATAATTTGACAACTCCGTTGGGAAACAAACAGATGTCGGCGAACTTGATCCAGGGGTGGAATGATTATCGAAGACTTCACGAGGACTGGGTACTGCCTTCTCGACTGAGCTTCGGTCGGAATGAGGGGGGGTAGAGAAGCCCCAGCCAGCATCGTCGAAGGAAGTGTGGAAGTCGTACACATGACTCTCGGGCTTGCCATACTCCATCATTTCTGTCGAGTCGTCGGTACCGAAATCGAAAGGGAATCCAAAGTGCGGATCAGAGAGTAGCTGAGGATCGCTCGCTGGATACCCAGCGGGGTAGCTGAATTTGAACACTGCCGAATACAGAGTTCCAGAAGCGTGAGGAGTTTCAACTATGTCCTGCAAGATGGTGTATTTTGTTGGATCTGTATACGAGCACGTTAGAAAGGAATGAAGCGAACAGAAGGGAGCCTGAGCGTACCGGAGCTCTCGGATATTGTCCTCCAGTAGCCTGGCACTAGCGGAGTGGTGTAGAGCAGACCATCGGTACCGGGTGCGGCTTCTACGTGCGGCGTATCGCGTAATGTTAGGCTTATCGTCTCCGAAAAGACAACAACCCCGTCTACTAGAACGGTGAAGTTCGAGTTCGCTGCAATCGGAGAACGGGAGACGAAGGCGAGTGTAGGGTCGATGGCGCGGATAGGTCTGGGTTCATCGGAGATCCGTCTAGCATTGTCCGTGATGGCGGAAGCGGATGTAGCGGCGGAGCTGTGCCTGTGAGTGGCATCGTCGGGAAGAATGTCGATGCAGTAAGTGTGCCGCCCAGGATTATCATTGTTCTGCTTCTCGTGGGACGGGAAACCAAAAGACGCAACCTCATCCGTAGGCGTAATTGGAACACTCGCGCTTCCGCTCGACGAAGCCGAGTCGCAATTAAGCGAGGAGAGCCCGTGTTGTGAGCCATACTGAGAGCGAATCAAGGAGGAGGAGACTGGGCGACGACACGGGGACAGGAGATCCATGACTTGAGAAGCAAGGTGATCAGCTGGAGATTTGCATGGAGTGACTGGTATACGTACGGCGCTTCCCCGTGCAGGTCTCCCTGAGTTGTTGAAGGCGACTCCCAACTTGCTTAGCCGTCCTCCGTCTCCCAGTCTTCCGGAAGATGTATTCAGATATGAAGCGGTTGCGCATAGGGAATCGACCTAGGAGTCGCGTCTCCCTCGAATCATCGGGTTGGTATTGCTCCAAGCCTAAGCGAAGGCACAACGTTAGTACAACTGCAACCGGCGGCGTTAGAGCAGCTGAGTACCTTCGATTAAAGCGGCCTCGAGCTCTGCAGGCCAAACCATCTCGCCCCCTCGCAATGTCTTCCAGCTTTTCCGTCCGTTATAGATGGTTTGGAATACCTCCTGGGCACCGGTGTTAGAGCCGGATTTGACGTCGTTCATATTAGCTCGAGCGTATCGGGTGGTGGGTGAGGAGGAGGAGGCCTTTGCGTGAGAAGACCAGACGGGTGTTGGAGACCGCATAATAACGTGGTGTATGTAAAGAGTGAACGAGGGGGAAAGGAGTGTGAGTGTTGGGCCTTTTGAAGGAAGAACAAAGGCCGCAGATTGATCTTCGCAAGGAGCGTCATAGTGATAATTGAAGGCTCTTTAATACCAAGCTTTCTCGGCTCACATCAGTGTACCGCATCGGGACGTCCGAGATCTCGTAAACCTTGAGCGCTTGTCCCACAGGAGTAAAGTGTCTGAGGAGGAGCTAAAATTCTCTCGCCCGACTATAGACATTCTGATCAAGAAGGCATCCGTTTAGAGGCGTTGCCAAAAACGTGGCAAACTGTTGCAAATCAAAGCCTAACGGAATCAGCGTCAGTTCGACTCGCACGCCGCATGAGTACCCTCGCTGTGCCAACCGTGCTTTCCTCTGCGCCCTGCTCATCCCCCACCATGGGACGTTGGGCAGAACGAGCACCAAAACGCAAATCCGGGAGGACCCGCGGCCGTACGTGAGCAGGTCCCAACATTGCAAAACCTCATGCACAGCTCCGGTGATGGACAACTCCTGAAATTACATCAGTAAACAAGACAAATTGGGAATGGAATGAGGTGGTATGACCACCTGTTTTCCGCGCTGAATCTGATGTTATGTTTTCCGACATTAGGTGTCCATCGATCATCAGTCGATCAGCAATCGCGTATCCGGTAACTTAGGACTCATGCCTGGACGTGTGCCTTCGAAGTAGTCGCCGTGCGCGTGCAGTTGGGGCATTGAACGGGGCGCGAACTCTGGGGACATGCTTTTAGGTCCCGGACCCACGGGATGTGATTGAACGATACGACGAGAAGACCTGGTGAGATACAGATTTGCACCGATGAATCATACTGAGCCTTGAGAATGATGGAAGCCAGAGTTTCGAATCGAAAAACTGTAGCAAGTTTCTAAAACATCCTCGATCAAACCAGACATATGGATGCCCTTCATATGCAAGCGCCTGTGGCCATTGTTATGAATGGAGATAAACTTGTTACCGCAAAGGTGGGTGTGCAATTTCACACACCGGATCCGGCAAAGCTTCCGTATTCGAGGGCGCAGGGAGGTCATCCACAAATGCAATGTATTTGTCTTCGGCGTTATACTGGGGCCTGACTCGGCAGGATCTGCTTCTACCGACTCAACTAAACGGACTTAATGTGAACATTGAATAGCGTATGTGCTAATAGAATACGAACGTATCTGGGCGGCTACGCTTCGAAGAACGCGGGTCCCATGATGGTGTCCGAATGGCAAGGCGTATTGGAGAGAACATACCCAGCACATTGAGAAACGTGACCTAGGTGGGATACGGGGTTTATGAAACAGCGTAAAGGTTCGCGGCATCCATGATTCTCTTCGAACAAAGATCTCAGCTTCGAGGTCCACGGGCGCCAAAAAAAAAAAGAACTCGGCCAAGTCGATGGATGCTCGGACCCAGGAGATCTGCTCATTTTCTCTGGTCCGAATGATATGGACACCGGAGCAGATTCGATGGCGTCCATTCATCTGAAGGCCGATAATCTAGGACTCGTGGGTCGCTGAAAGGAAGACCAGGGCGTGGGAATAATTAGGCTATATTTAGGAGGTGACCCCCCAGTTTGGCGTAGCCTGAAATATCTGATTTCGTATCCGACTCCCGTTTTCGCGGTTCCGACGCTGTACGCCCGACCGAACGACCGACCCTCCTAGCCGCACCCCACTCCAGCCCCAAGGCAGTACAACAACTGAGATATTCTCGCTAAATGTTATCTACCGTCTGACATTTCCTAGTAGCTACCAACACTTAATTAAAATAGAGGCTATGCATGTGAGCAATAATAATTGTATGGGCCTGGCACTGGCAGATACAAATTCGACAAGTGACGGAATCAGATGTTGTAGAATGGGTAAACCCGGTGACTTCACAAGGCACCCAGTGGATCCGGATGATGACCACTTACTTGGGCGCGCTGATATTGAGCGCTCACCATATGAGTCAGGATCGGCCGCCTCGAAATGTACCTCTCTTAGTCTATATGTGTTAATGCCAACTTATCAGTGGAGGAAAAAAGTGCCTGTTCACAACAAAGTTGACAAGTTCGTAAGATGATATAAAGGAGATAGGCTCATGATTGTGCAGAGATCTAGAGTGATTGACGCCAAGGCCGAAAATCGTGCATTGCATTATTTTAAGGTATGAGTGTAACGGTGTACAAAAATAATGAATGTACGAAACCGACAGATATGATATACAACAAACAGATACGTTGAATAAGTATAAGATGAAGCAACAAACTAGTAACTAGTCCGTGCGTATAACGAGAGCAAGCAATATCCCATAATCACTCCATAAAGAATGAATGAATGTGAAAGAAATAATCTAATGTGTCCAGAGAAACGTTACCGCGATCCGTAACCTATATCACGTCTAGCAACTGTCTCATCTGCCACATCGGCAGCAGCAGCAGGGGCAGTCGTCCTGGCAGCAGTAGCAGCACCAGCAGCAGGTGCCGGAGCCGGGGCTGCAGCAGCTGCAGCACCTCCCCCACAGACGGGAGGAGCAGCCACGCCATTGGCGTCCCACGCATTCGGATACGTGCATCCTGCAATCGGCGTCGGAGCCGGCCCCGTATCCTGCGCATCATACCAACCGTTCCCAGCATCAACACTCTTCGTCGCCTTGGCAGTTAGCGTTGGGGGAGGAAGGGTGGACACAGGCCCGGTCGATGTGTAGGAAGGCAATAGCGTTAGGGCCGCATCGGCGCCATTTATTGACGCTGGCGGCCATGGAACGGTGGCAGCTATCGTTCCCGCACCCGCTCCGCCCGTCATCCATGATGAATAAGTCCCGTCAAAGGATACGTTAGGTGCACCGCCTATCGCGTCGCACCTGCCAGATGCCGTCCGTGGGTCCTTGGGAATCCACCCGCCTGCCAAGCCGAGTTGATAGGACCACAGAGGGGAACCCACGACTCCGAGCTTTGTCGACACACCGATCTTCCATGTCCAGAAAAACCAGTTTTGCAGAGCATCCATACTCGCCATACCAAAGTTCATTACAGCTGCTTTAGTCTGATCATTCCAATTCGTAGAATCCTGCCATGTGTTGCAGTCTCCTCCGAAAGTGGGGGTACCAGTGACACCGTTGAGGAAGTACCCACAATCGTTCCAGCCGTTACTAAACTCTCCAGCCATGGTTACACCAAATGCCGTTTGACTGACGACAACTCGTCATTTAGGTTAACATATAAACTTTCGATCGCACATACCTTGTATTCATCCATTGTCCCCACTGGCAAACTGTTGAAGGCCATGTCCCGCCAGCTTGGTCACCAGTGCCAGTGACGAATGGCTCGGCGGCCGTACCACCTGAAAATGCCAGATAGGGATGGATATCCAAAGCGATCCGATCCGATCCTGGGAGAAAATCAGCCCAATTGGCCGCTCCCGCAAATCCATCGTGTATCGAGATGAAAGGTCCATTCCCCGCTCCTAATCCAGTAATACCGCGCATCATGTTATGCACCTCGAGATAGCTAGAGATATAAAACACTTCGTAAACCCCAAGCTGTAAATAGAGCATTTCAACTCACAAGCTAGTTATCTGGTCTTTGCCGATTGTAGATACAATCGCTTCATTGATAATCCCGAACACAACGACGACGTCTTTGTACTGAGGCTGGCTGATGAACTCGGTAATGATCCGAATGTAATTCAAAGTTCTCTGTGCATTAGCATATCCCATCGTTCCGTAAAGGAAGTTGATTTGTCCCGATTTACCAGAGTGATTATATCCTGTGGTATTAATGTGAGTGTGAGTGTTAGAAAGCAAGGTAAGACGTACCGTTTTGAGAACCAGGAATAGTGTGGAGATCAAGACTTATTCTAAGACCATACTTACGCGCCCATTCGAAGGCCTTTAGAGCATACCTAAGAAGAAATATAAAAGTTAAGATCTGCGCGTTCGGAAGAGGCAACGAGCTTACTTCCAAGCCGTTTTTGCCAAGAACGGTTCCCCGTCCCACTTGTCGATAGCCCAGAAAGGAATAGGCAGTCTAACCCAGTTCAATCCGGCACCAGCAATTTCAGCGAAATCTTGCTCAGTCTATATTGGAACTACGTGTTAGCGCCTGATGTAAAGTATATCAGCCATATGGGACTGACAATGAATGTGTTGTAGTGGTCTTCCAACTGCTGTAATCCGCCACCGGCCGTATCCGCTGCCATGAGCGTGCTAAGTGTCCATTCATCGATGGCACCATCATACTTCTCATATAATGCAGGCGAAATGAAAGGCTCTAAGACAAGCCATCCACCGAGGTTCACCCTGGTTAAAGTAAGAACGGGTGCTTTGAAAGACGAAAGCAAACATACCCGTAGACATGATCTTGTCCAAATTTCCAGCTCTCATTAAGCGGCGGAGTCCAGCTGTTAGGACGAGCAGCACCACTAAAAGGATTGTTAGGATCAGCCACCCCTAGAAGAAAGGAAAGTCAGCGAACTGCATGACAGCCGAGAGACGATAAAAGGAAGACGCTGATCACGCCAAGTAAAATTTGGTGAAACAGAATCGAACTCACAGTATCCCCCGAACGAATTATTGTAACGGAAAGATGAGCCGTCTGTGAGAGTCACTATTGATCCGTCTCCTCCTGTTATGGCGCCCGTCGGTGATTGAGGGTTGCTGGTGCCATTGCCCTGCGGAGTCTGCGCCGGGGGCTTATTGTCCCCCGATGTAGAGTTCTGACTAGCGTCGTTGTTGTTGTGTTTCGGCTTGATGACGGTGAAGTACACAGGAAGGATAACAGCAAGCACGACAATAATAAGCGCCGCCGCACAACCCAACCAGAAGAGGAGCCCTCGACGTTTTGAAGGGGTATTCCGCTCAGAGTCTGAGTAGGCATCGTTTTCGTACTTGTTACCATGCAAGAGCGGTGCCGAGTTGTTAGGGGAGGAAGTTAGAGAATTTTGCCCTGTCGAGTCCCGAGTGTCGAGGTAAGACGCCCGTGGAGGGTCGAGGTCATGCTCCGACGAGTTCATGGGAACGTGGTTGGCGGCGAGAGAAGACATGATCTGGAAAATGAGGGTATACCGGAATCTAATAAGTAGGCCACAGGAATGAAAAGGAGACCAGTGGCCGTCTCGCAGACAGTCACTCAAGTTTCATCGTAACAAAACAGAGCTTGTCCCTCCTGGGCCAGTAGAATCAGGTCTCATGAGCAAAAAAAGCACGTGCAAGACTCTGCTCGACCCCTTTTGGAATGTTACATCATGCCAAGGCACTGTCAACAGCTTTCAAATGTCTCAATACTCGTCTCACGAAGAATAAACCAAGACTGAGTCAAACGACAGAATATTCTGCGTACATTCTCCACACATCTATCAGCCTCAAGCAGTGTAGGGCCAAGTCAGCAGAAGGAACTTGAGTGTTCCTGTTTACTTCCGGATGCAGGGTCAAGGCGTTTCTATTCCTCCGAGAATGGCAAGCAATTCACTAGGGCGGCTGTACGATGAGAAAGAATGCGCTGCATTCGGTCTCACGAACCCGACGGCTAACCTCCTTAGAACAAAATCCAGTCCACAAAGTCTCATCCGCTCACCTCCTTCCACGGACACGAAATTTCAAATTCCCCGACTGCGGGGATGATCCCAAAATTAATTTGATGCGCTGATTTACCTCTAAATCGAAAATCTGTACTTGGCTTGCAAAAGCAAAAGAAAACGCTAGCGTCAAGCTAGCGTAGTCGGTAATTGGAAGTAAACTTTATTAGATGGTTCCGTGTCAGCATATCCGGGCCCTTTGCGCTCGGCCTCGACACGCTCGGACTCTAGAATAGGTGAACGAGACAACTACCTACCGCGCATCACGGAAGAGGTGCAAAGCAACTCGGATCATAGCTAAAGTCGGGATTCGTTCTCTTCCTCCCTCCTGCAAGTTCACAAGGCGATTCATGCTGCTCGGCCCAGGCCCCGAAACAATTAAAAATAGAATGTCGCCGTATGAGACTCGGTGGGCTGCTGGCTATCTGGGGAATTGACAAACTCAAAGTCTCTCTCCACAGGCGCAGCGCGAGCTATTCCCCAGGGTCTCATCGAAGTTCGAAGTTAGGGATCGACGCCACAGATTCTACCGCCCGATCACGATCTATCTCGCACTGCTTTACATCAACGTCCGCGGAGGCAAAGCAAAGCACCGGTGCTTTAGCATTCGCGGATTTAGACTTACACATCTTCACATCCACGAAGTTGTTTTGGCAAGAAGTCAAATACTGAGTTTTCCGCTTTGTTCTGCACCGTAGATTAACACATGTCAATTAACGACTATGGAGCAAAATTTCGGCGATGTCCTGACATCGGTGGCATGTGCGTCGACTTACTCCGAACTCGATGTGAACATCCCATGCCGCCCTGGAAAATAAAAGGATCGCCGGAAAGTGCGAAAGATACGGTGAGGCTAAGAAAACTGAGATGCGAAAAATGAATCCAAGGACAGGGACCTTTGACGTGTCGGACCGAGGAGCAAGGGCGTCGTATGTAAGATTGAAAATCTTTCCAAACGCCTTTTTACATTCTAAAAGAATCAAGCGGGGTGGAGCCGTATGATAACCGAAAACACAAGGTAACGAAGCATGCTTCAGGGGTATGCGGAAATGAGCATTGTACTCTGAAGATGGTGGGTGAGAACCAAGGCGGATTTTGTGTGCTCGAAGCACGGATCAGTATCTCGATCAGGCCCGCAGAACCGTTGGATATTGAAAACGGACACCGGCTTTGATAAAGCATCATCAAATTTCTAAGGGTCATCAGCCAGGCGGCCGGCTGTGACTAACGCACTGGCAGCGCGTTAAGGGTCTTGACACCTCACCAAAGGCAAGGGTCAAGCTAACGTACGTGTGCAGAACAACAGTTTAATTATACGTGTCAAACGTTTGTAGGATGCTTTCACCAGTTATGCAGATAGTCCATGTCCAACTTGAATCCTTCATCAATCAGCTTGTCCATCCCCTTGAAGGACCCCCTTGCTCAAAATGCAGCGGCAAAGGCATGTGCACCTCAAGTAGTGATTGATCTTTCAATAATTCACTCCCGAAGCTCCTCCAGGATCCCAACATCCTGACAATCACACTGTGGCAATCTTCAAACACCATCCTGCACCCACCCAGATCGACCCGCCCACAAATTCGGCCCCGTCCCATTTACTTATCGTTCGTCCTCGTAATCCCGGCAAGTAAAGATAGAGCCGCTAGTCTCGCGCAGAGATGCGAAACTCGGGGCAAAATTTTAGTATTCCCCCAACTTGACTTCCCTTAAAAATACTTCGATCGATAGCTGCGTCACCACAGGAGCCGACCTACCCAAGTAATATCAAGGATTCCTGGCCTCGTGAGTGGTGTCTAATTCTCAGCACCGTTCCTAGCATCGTTGACACAAGCAGCGATGTTAAAATGCCGGTTGTAAAACCGCGGGGAGCCTTGCTACGGTCAACGACGTCTAGTGTCATCGACGACTCGTGACGACAAAACGCTATCCCAAGCTTTTTCGGAGAGCACACGCCACCACAACTGCCACAGTCGCACGTTTCGCACATCGAAAAATACTTACCCCTCCCGGGTTAGTGTGATCATTGGATACAGTTGTAATCTGGTTCCACTGGGACTGGAATAGCCTTGTGATGGCGTTCTTGTTCCACTGCGCCAAAGTGAGTGTCTCCAGCCGTAGCGCATCCTGGAAGGCCAGGATAGGGATCGGAGGCCACGTCACCCTCGCCCTGCCTGTGGGTTTGATGAACCAAGTCTCCGCATACCTAAGTGACCTTGCTATGTATCCTCGAAGGAGTGGAACAATCTGTACGGCAGAGGCAGCATCAGGCCTTTCTACCGGGAAGACGTAGATAGTGCGATAAGGGAACATTGCATGGCGGGATATATCGGTCGTAGCATCCATGGTCACGATGAGTATCTTCATCCCCGATCACAACAAACAAGCCGAGTCGGAATGGCGGGCCCCAGGCTACTCTCAGAGTTGTCAGACTGCGATCGTAAGCGCGACCACAGTTTTGTACTAGACGATATTATGTGTCCTCCACCTGATGCAAACGTAAAGGAGCGTCCGTAGGGCGCTGCATAGGTCAAGAACGTCGAAGGAGGAGATTGAACTCATACTCTTGGGGATGCACGAGCTGAAACTATCAGGGAGCATATCCGAGGGTGACCGACAGATAAGAATGAGGATGTCCTGACAGTTGCAGTACAGTCGACGGGGGGAGTCTGCTCCGCGAGAAGAGCTTCCAACTCCTTACATATCTGTGTTATCTGGGTAATTCGTTCTCGCAAGCTCGAGATGCGCTATCCCCTCTATACGACGACTTCTAATGGTTCTCTTTCTTGATGTATAGGAGCATTGTTCGAGCGGTGCAGAGCTCGGATCCGTGAGATCGGGAACCGTGATGGAAGAGTCACGGTAAATGAAATGTCGGATCCGCAATACGGACAGACTTGAGATGTGGCGGAGAAGTTGGGCGCGAATCGCGGATATACATTTTCATCGCCAAGTATGGTAAACTGTTTCTCTCGAACTGAGAGATTGGCTTGTCCAAGCACAGAAAAATCTTGCTGCAGCTAAATTTTACAAAGAGTAAGAACGAGTGTGCGTAAGTTGAAATAATGCTCATCTTCTCGTATATAAAGAAGATGTGTGTTTGTAGAGATAGACAGGCCTGAAATACTCCAAGCGTCCTCGGACAGATTTTGCGCGCTGTTGCACCTACACATTCGGCCGTATTTCGTCCGCTATGTAAAGGGTAGCATGCCTAGGTGGGTTCCGAAGTCACGAACGACGTTTCCATTCTTCATTGAACTTGTGCTTGTCAATAATCTCAGCGCATGCTACCCGTGACTCGGGCTTGAAAAGACTGATCTTAGAATATGATTGGGTGACAAACGTCAACGTTACGTACCCAACTCCTCTTTCCTCTCCTGCTAGGCCCAGAGCCGCAATTTCCTGGTCTCTGGTGCAGGCATACCGAGATACCTTGGCACCTCGACTTCGCAGTGAAATCTTTGTTAACTGATAAAATTGGATAGAGTCACGGAGACAAGAATTGGTATCTGTCGTAACTGAGGAACCGACAAGCCGACACGACCACACGGGCATGCATGGCCATGGCCCATCACCCGCTTGCGTAGCACTTGAAAACAAGCCAAAGGTGACGAACTTATTGAAATTTGATGATAATATGGTAATTTTATCAGCCAGGAGGGAGTACCATCATTGTTGTGTCGTATTGAACAAAGAGGCTGAAGACGCCCGGGATGATATTCTTCTAACCGAGGCACCTAAGTATCGGTTTGCGCCACATATATTGATGATTATCATCCTTCGATAACGAAACAGAAAGAGTGAGCTAAAGATCAAGGCAATAGGAGAACGAAGACGGCTTACGGCTGAAACCTTTCAAGGGGACCCTGTCACTGTTGTCCGGGGTGCAGGTGGTGCAGGTGGCGATGAAAGAAACGATATGCGAAGTCCGCGGAAGACTTTCATGATTGGCAGCATAGGAAAAAAAAACATGTCGGGATGCGGATCAAGGAAGCGGGGGTATCGCGAAGGTTTGCAAGACAATAGTCCATCGAACTGTGCCTTCTTGAGTAGAAGCAATAAGTTACATTCCGCGCTTCGCGAGTGCGACTCCTTCTGGATGGTTCCATTATGCTAACGTCAACAGGAAATCACAGGCTTTGGAGCTGCGGTGTATACGAGGCCCTGTAGGAAGCGAACTGCATCTTCGTAGTAATGGTGGTGCGTGATTTAGCGAGGATTTGCGGTATACTTCGTTTGTACTAGCCAGATATAGGATACGTTCGAAAGATGTCTCGAAAATTAAACAGTTGAGGAAGATTGGACAATCAAGGAATCTTGGTGCAATGATCCAATGAGTCGTACAGGGCTCTCTTCCAGGAGGAACGGTTGTCATTGGATGATCGGATCCAATGCATGCGAAGCCTTACCGGCAAACATGGAAAGCGAAGGCAGGCTGGGTGTTTCATTACCTAGCGGCAAAGTATGGCGAGTGCGGTGCCGCGTTATGCGCCATTCCTCGCTTTTGGGGGACAAAAATAACGTCCGAGTGACCCTCATTCGACAATGAAGTCACCTGGATACGTGGAACGTGAGTATATGCGGAGCTATATAGGATAGGAACTCACTTCAAGATAGAATAGACGGTCGGTGTCTTTACTTCTGCCATACAGCGTAGAAGCATTCCCCCAAGGAGCAGGATGTCGTAAGGATGTCGCCATGAACCAGGATATACAATGAGAGAACCTGGATATATGCGCCGTTACACCATAGCTTCGGACGGCGTGTACCTGAATACCCTTATGTTTTGAGGCGAGGAGATATCGAGGGTGCAGGATGTGTTGGTAATTGAGTGGACAAGCGACTTTAATCACCAGCCGATGACGATAATCGTGGAGGTGAGAGACAATACGATAGCCGAGAAATGGTACGTTGAATATCGGAAGAGTAGTCGTACATCCAATGGGGCCAGCAGCGAGATGTGATGAGAGGGAGATCATGGAGGTAAGAAGGGAAGGGGGAATGAAGACTTGTATAGAGTATTTATAGCCACGCGTCACGACGCGTCAGTCCAGCTGCACACGTGAGGGCCGTCGTGATTAACTATGACGTCACCATCCACCGACGCGATTTTGGTAAGTAGTCGCCACCACCTGATTGCATGCGTGTAGATGAGGTGTATTTCCCCTTGGTACGAAGGCCCGACAGTTAGCGAGAACGTGTGGCCTCTTACGCTGGATGCAGGTCAAGTGAAAAGATCAAAAACTGTGATGACACATCGAGGTGATCGTGAGAAACGGGAAATACCTCGGTCCGCGGTCCGGCTAGACGTCGGCAAAGCATCGCGACTCACGAGAACAAAGGGAGTATGTATACGCAGGAAATTTTATTTGAATGTAGAGAAAGGAAATTTATAGATATCAGCAAGGAGCCAGTGAATGATAAGAAAAGAAAAGGAGAAATGCAAGCCACTGTAAGAAAGCAAGACCCGAAATCACAAAGCCAACTTGACACCCGAAAGGGATGTCTTCAAATCTGCCGCCCCCTTGCCTTTACCCTCCTCACCCCACCACACTCTGCCTGATACAACGCTACCCCCAGCTCTCTCAAAGCTGACTGACCTCTTTCGGTCCTCTCCCTTCGGATCCTCCGTTTCATTATCGGTAGTAACCTCGGCCCTTCCCAAGACTGTAGCTAGCCTGAAGTCGCCCTCGTAAGTGGGATGCATCGTCACATCCACCGGGCCCATCGCCGTATGCGCTTGGAGATCAAGCGCTGAATCAACAGATGCGTCGATAAATCCGAGCTCGATCTTTCCTCGCGCAGTGTTGGCTTTCACGTTAAATTTACCACCCGTGGACGAGGGAGCAGTGGAGAGGAGACTGATGCCTGCGGAGATAGGTCTGTAAAATCCTTTAGTATAATACGATGGAGTGCACAACAGAAACTCACCCATTGGCAGTCTCCATGGACACACTCGTAGGCTCTTCTCCGTCTGCGTTGAACAGTCCAACGACGACGTTAATAGCGTTGTTGGCCGTAGCCAAGTCAAGAGATGTGCTTGTGTTAAAATTTCCCTCGATAGGGCTGTTAGCGTTCTTGACTTTTCCGACCGCAGTGGACACGGACTGCATCGTGGGTCAGAGTTTCCACCATTGCACAGAACGGTGGCCTACCTCGGCATAGATGGGCATCATCGCGCCGTGTAGTGTGATTGATTCAAAGAATACGGTCTCGAGCGCTCCGATTTGTTGGGAGAAGAGTGGAAGATCGGTACGGAAATCCTGTATGGTGAGGGGAGTTTTGGGCAGGAGGACACGAACGTCGAATCGGAGAGAGATGCGATTGCGGTGAGCATGACGAGGAGTCTGCAACTGGGTATGAGAAAAGAGGCAATACGGAGAAGGATGTACGTACGAAGAATCCTATCCCATTCTCATTCCCTGGGCGACTAACCTTGCACACCTTCGTTAGCTCGAGCTCGTTGTCCTGGTACCCGACTGTAACCTCCACCCTTGCCGTATCGAAACTGACCTCTTCTGATTGATCAATATATACCCATCCGCTTGTGTACGATCCACGGGCAAGCAGGAAGAGCTTGTCAGAGTTCAGAGGTAGGTCGAACGACCCGGTAGCGGATTGTTCGCCATTCCAGAATTCCCCTGCTTGGAATTCGGCACACTGGTCAACGATAAGGTCGTGAGGGATAGGCCAGTCATAAGGATAGTAATTGTGATCCTGTTCCTGTAGTGTGAATTAGCAACGAGTAAACAACCGAAGTATAGACGCACCTTTGCTCCAAAGAATCGGCTGACCGCGTACATTGCATTTCGTGGGGCCGTCAAAGCGTGTTCGACGAAGAAAAAAAGGATAAACAGCATAGCTATCGCGGACACTCGTGTCAATACACTGGGCCTTCGCCGAGTAAGCGTCTGAGCCTCGACATGAGGCATAGTGAGGATAGAGGCTGCCTTGTCCTCAATATGTTTTGAACGCTCTTTCCCGTCGTACGACATGGTGGTTGTGATGACGATCCGAATGCCCAGAGGCTATGCTCTTATACAACGTCGAGCCGCGATTGATGATAAAAGATGCCGAGGTCGAGTCATAGTAAATGCCAAGCGCTACCGAAAACCCTAGCTTTCAACACGGATGTGATTGCTGCGGCACAGCTTTCAACAGATAGTTCGTCTACCGAGAGCTCTTCCGTAGTCATGGTGCAGACACGGTAGGCACGAACGTGGAAGAGATAGGGGAGAGGGAGAAAAAGTGCCGCGGCACAGATGACGTCATCTCGGCTTGATGCGGCGAGGCTTGTAAAACTAACGTTGATTCTCTGATAGGTTACTCAAATAATGCTCGGATACTTAGCCGATTATGCGGAGTATTTGAGTCGTGAAACTGTACTGGAGATGACCACAGATTCACGTAAGCTTTTCGAGACTTGTATTCCGCATTCAAGAACCAGGTCAGTGATTGGATAACAGATCAATTCCGCAGCTTCTGCCTAACTTTACCCACACTGTGAGATGTTTATCACCTCATGTGCTCTAATTGTATGCAATCAGCGCGGGCATTCCTGACCGCAGATGTTGTGAGATTCAAATCCACATACTGCGAAGGTTCGAGCTCTGGGCCTTCGGCACGGGTCGAGTCAATGACGTGACTAGTTATATCATCCATAGATTTCGACTTCGTTTAACTCATCCAGTGAACGAGCTTTATACTAGGCCATCGAATACAAGGGTGCAGATTTAGAGGCGATGGCATCGCTCCAGAGTTTGATAAATCCGTGATTCTCGTGTAGATATCCCTAGTATACAGATCTAAAGTAAGCCTTGCAAGCTCTCATCATCGATATATCTCAGTGCCTCCCTCGCTTCCCTTGCAGGTCTCGCAATGGAAGGCTTTTCACTACCCGCACTTTCTATCACCTTTTGGGCCACACTCCGCATAAGTCCTAGCTTCTGGAAGAGATTCTCACCGTCCGTGGGTGAAACGCCCTCTTCATCTGGGGATAGGACTGCAAGGAGTGTGTGCGAAGAAATGACCGACGCTGGAGTACCAGCAACCAAGTAAGACCTATAAAAAGACTGAGTTTAAACCATGATTCGAAGACAATGGAGAGCACGTACTCTACGATGGATTGAAGTTCATCAGGGAAGATAGCTAACGCCGCCACCAACGAAGCAATAGCTTGTATGTACGATTCTGGCGGATGAAAATCAGAACTTGGTCCGTAAAAGTAATGTCAAAAAGCTTACCGTCAGAGCTTCCTCTATATGCGTCCATGACAAGATCGACACACGCTTCGCGCGCCTTTTCACCTACATTCTCCTTGGCACTCCTGACCACATGTGCAAGCGCCGCCACTGCGCTGCTACCAATACCGTCATCAGCGTTGCTTTTGGCTCCTGCGATAAGCTCTGTCACGACTGGATCCACCCTAGGTTGGCTTCTCATCAGTACGCCTAATGCCTTGGCCGCTTTATTTCTGACGACGACACTCGCCGGGTCGCTCACGCCCTTGACAAAGGTCCTCTGCAATTGCGGATAGAAGGGTTTAACGAAGGCCGGTATACGTTCTAGCATTGACGTCAGAGCACTCAAAATAGCCGTTTTGACTGCCGGCGGGTACGTTGTCGCTTGTGTCGCGACTCGAATCAGGGGACCGGTGAAAGATACAACATATGGTTTGATCGCGGTATCTTCCGTGCGTTCTACGAGATCACCAATAGCATAAGCTGCTTGTTCCCGCTGTTCGTTACTGCCGGTGGTCAGTCCAGCGATAATAACGGGGACGAGAGGTGCAACGGCCTTGGGGATACTGAAACCGGGAACAAAGCGACCCGGAGCACCTGTGGACTCTATGCTTCGCCGCAAGGGAACTACAAGCGATTCGAGCTCGTCCTTGGGAACGGACTTCAGGAATACATCGATGGTTTGTACGGCACTTGAATATACGTCGTCGTAATGGTCTTCCATGGCTGATATGAGTTGCCTAATCCAGTCCACACGGTACAACGATGTATCCAGGTCGGTCTCTTCGCAGAAGATGGAGAAAAACTTGTACGCGCTCTTTCGCCGTTTAGGGGTATCGTGCTTCGACCTGAAGTAATGTTAGAACTAGGGGAGAATGAACCGAGGGTACACTGACCATCCTAAGAGGACCATCATGAGCGTATTGAGCCCTTCAGCATCATTGATTGATGTGAATAATGCACGAACTGCCTCGTCCACTGCAGATAAAAGCTCTTCATCAGTCTCGTCTTCGATAACTTTGACAAAGGCGCTCGTAATGGTCGTCAGCCGCTTGCTCAGTGCACTTCCGGCAACAGTGACTAGTGAGGCAAGAGCGTGTGCATTGAACACAGTCATGGGTGCAGCCGTCAATGTTGGAATCAGGACTGGGAACACAGTTGCTGCTCGTACCTATAGTCAAGATAGATTAGATGGACGTGGTAAGAGAAAGTCGGACTACTAACATTCATGACCTCCTTGAGCGCTTGCAGTGCGGTGCCAGAACTCTCTCCAGGCTGTCGAAGAGCTTCCAAAAGCGTAGGAATAGTCTCGTCGATAGCCTTGGGTCCAATATGTTCTTGCAACATATCGAACGCTTTAGCTGCGGCAGAGCGGACATTGGTCTCGTCATCGACCAAAGACACGCGAACCATGGAGATAATGTCGTCTTCATGATCTTCTCGTTGAGTGTCCGAAGAGTTTTCCCTGTACAACAAGTACAATCAATTTCTAGCAAGGATTGCGGCGAGATGGCTTACATAATTTCACTCAGGACCAGGCAAAACACCTTCCCTGGTTCGTGAGTCGGTCGATGTCGTCTTGCCTTTGAGAATTACCATGATTTCGCCCACGATCTTTTCACCGAACTTGCGGCAAAGCTCTGCTATTGTACGGCCAGACGTCTGTAACGGTGTAAGTAATGCTTCAACTATCAAGGATACCGGCATACCTCTTGTTGTTCGAACTCATCACTTGATATGAGGACAATGATTTGGTTGATCAGCTCTGGAAGAATTTCCCGGACTACAAGCAACTTTGAGTAAACGCCTAAACAGCCTAAAATATTCATCGTACCTGTCCGAGGAGTGTTGTTCACCAACGCCTTCCAGATTTGGATTGATGATTGACGAACGACAGCAACACCATCTTGACGAACAAGATAAAGAGCAGCAAGAAGCCTATCGCGTCTTTCGACACCAAGGACTTCAACCAAGGCACGGCGAGAGCTCTCCGCAGTGGTGGCATCAGCGACATCTTCCTCGTCGAGATCAGAAGTCTTTCCTGAGATACCAGATACCTTGAACATGAGCTCTCCGACAAGGGTGATAGACGATTGCTAGGGAAAGGCCATGAGTAAGAGCAAATAAAACAGCTTAATTCATACCCGGATGCGCCAACCAGGGTCAAACATTCCATGCTCAAGCTCAGGAAGAAGAAGATCGATTGCCCTGTTCGAATAGTTGGTTATAATCATTCTTCCGGCCCTCATTGCTGCATCCCGGACATATTCTTCTACATCAGACAGACCACTCAATATCGGAGAGATGATTTTCGGTAGATGGGGCTGGAAGCGAGTACCGAAAGTGGCCGGTAGGTACACCAGCAGCGACATGAACCCTTCTCGTACGGTAGCTCTGGGGGATTGGGCGTTCGCGATGATATCAGGAAGTAAGCCCTCGAGACGTTCCATTCCGAGACCGGACAAAACTTCACTCAGCCCTTGAGCGGCGCCCTGTCGATCTACACCAGATGTATCCGTTTTGAGAGTTCGAAGAAGGCCAGGGACTAGGTCGGGGAAGTGACCTTCGCCCAGTCGTTCTACTAGAGTTCCTAACGCTTTGGCAGCTGTAGCCCTGGCTTCCGGCACAGGGTCCACAAGGACGATGTGCACCATGGGTAGTAGCTCGGAGAGATAAGGGACGAAGTCTCGCGAGTCTGTCAACGACGCCAGATTACCAACGATCTGTGCCGCCTTTTTCTTGGTGTCCGCACCGCGCTCGCGTAGGCCTCGTTCTAGAATAGGGACCACCTGGGTATTGTTAGCTCAAGTTATTAGAGGACATGCACGACTGCGTACCAACGCCAAGGAAGAATGATCAATATAGTGCATGAAGGAGGTCTTGAGTAGCGAAGATAAAGCCACTGGCGTCTTCGCAGGGTCGACGAGAGCTTTCAGCAGAACAGGAACCAACAACTGAATTTCAGGGTTACTGATAACTTCTCCAAACTGTTTCAAACTCTTGTTGGCAGCCGTTCGCACTTGAGTATGTGAGTCCGTCAAAACGCCCGTGAGACGCGGTATGACGATAGGAAGCGAGAGGGAAAGCTGCCTAGGTGAACAATACGCCATCATTCCAAGAAGTTCTATGGAGCCCTTCTTCGTCCGCCATTGTTTTTCATCGAGACCAGAGAGTAAGGAAGGTAAGATGAGCTTAACGCCATAGCCGGACATATTCGCCATGATGACCCGAGCTGCATCTTGGGTGGCTTCTCTGACATCCGGAGTAGCATCTCCAAATAAGGAGAGCAGTAACGGAAGAACATATGTGATATAAGGTTCGAAAAGCCGCCCCAATGAACTGGACAGTGTTTCGAACGCAAACATCGTGCCCTGGCGAGGCTCATATTTCTTCTTGTCCTCCGTAGCTGCCCGTAAACGATTGATCACATTAAACTCCTTCATCCCAGCTATCCCCGTGCCCTTGATGACACCTGCCAAACCATACGCTGCGCCACGACGAGCAGCGTATTTCGGGGCATTCGCCAAATCGTCGATGAGATTATCGACCAAAGAAGATAGTTTGGGCCGCATCAGTCTGACGAGAGGGGACAGACAATCTGAAACAGCGATTTGCACCTGTTCGGCCGGAGTTTTGAGGGCCTCAACTAGTCTGTCAACGATTGTAGGTATGCGTGGGTCAGAGGGATCAAGATGGCGGGCAACGCGACCAAAGAGGATGACGACGGCTTCCTTTATATAGTCGCCCGTTTCGGTAGATGGACTAGGACTACTGAGGTGGTTTTCAAACATGGCGATGAGACTCGATATGCACGAGGCACCGTGGAGATCGATGATCGTTGTCCCAGCAGAGAGCATCCCTCGACGAACATCAGGCTCGCGATCACCTAATGCCTCATCCTGAATCAGGAATTTGAAGAATGGTTCGACCTCTGTGTTCGTAAACGATGGTGCTAGTAATTCGAAAGCGCGCGCTGTGGTCACTCGGGACGGCCAAGGGTCTGAGCGATCAAGACTCTGTGCTATAACCATGCCCTAAAATGATGTCAACATAAGGTGCGACGGAGACAGAAACGATACTCACATATTGGTCATATTCTGGTGCCAAGATCTTTGCCTACAATATACGATGATAAGCATCGTATCGCTGACTATTACCGCGACTGACCTTTTCGCGGTAGTATTCCTGTAACGCGGTGACGGTATCCGCGATTGATTGAGGCCAATGTTCAACCGCTTCGGCAATGGCAGCAGCAGTGCTAGAACGAACGTAGGAATGATCGTGGTCTGTACAGAGCATTACGAATTAAAGCTAGTAATAGGTGTTCATTATCAGCGGGCTTACTAAGGTAGGGTAGTAGTGCACTAAGGAATGACTCTGGGACGTCTAATCCGTTATCTTCCCACACGTGTTTTGCCAGGAAGGAGTTTTGCTCGTCGTCATCGTGACAAGCTATCCAAAGTTCCGGTGACCAGTCCGAGTCCGTCAAGTCGAAAGGCTAACGGGGAAAGTGTTACTACTGTTTAATCCTCCGGAAAAAGGGACTCACCTGGAGGGACTGAAGACATGAGTTTCGGACATAAGCCTCCTGCAACAGCGTCCCCTGCAACAGAATGTCTACTTCGTTTTTTGACGCTGTCCGATAGGTAGCTTCGCTAAGGTCGATAAGCGCTGAAGACGCCTCCTTACTAAGCTTGGGTTGTTGGCGAGTCGTCGATATGAGGATTTCTAGTGTTTGTTGCCGGGGGTAGTCAAGGTCAGCAACTAGAACAAACACGAGCATCAGTGTCATCCATATCATAGTAGCCGGAACACTCACATTCTCCACAATGAAATTTGATGGTGTGCAACGCCAGTGCAAGCTGCTCTTCCCTCTCCTCGATATCCTCAGTAGAGACTCCGCCTTGAGCCAATACATGACGGATGAGAGGAAAGATGTACGAGAACGTCGCTGGGTCGAACGGAGACTGCTCAGAAAGGTATCGCAAACGGTGCAATACCCTCGTGACCAACGCTGCGATACGTTCTTTGAGTGGGAACTCTGAGCAGAAACCAAGCATGTACGTACAATTCAATGCCTCGGCTTGCAGTTCCTCCGGAACGACGTCACCTTTCAATCCACGCAGAGTTGCAACCCCAACCCACTTCCTAAATGTGTCTAAGCGTTCTGAGCAACATTGGGCAAGTTCCTAACAGCGCATCGTTACTATAGGCGAGAGCGAAAGATCGCCAGAACTCACCAGATACACGTCAACAGTAATCTGTTCGACAAGGCGGGATCCAGCTCCGTCCAATAGTAGCGTAACCACCGATGATATGAACGCGCTGAATTGCGGAACGCCCGCCCTTACTAAACTGCGAACGAAATGAAGTCCACGCTCTAGATTGGCCTTTACAGATTCTACCCGGCGTCGTACCACGGATTCCTTCTCCAGTTGAGTGTTGACAAGAGTTTGTTGCTGCTTCGTCAATGTAGGAGTGATAGTCTTCTTGTTGGCCAGGGATTTACGCAAATCAGCTTCCCACTTGGCAATATCGGCGTCTTTCCCCTTTCTGGTCTCTGCAGTCTTACCAGACGACGTCAAGACTATGAGAGAAGTCCATTAGATTGCGCGTAGATAAGCTTGAAAGGACCTTGCCATTAACATAGGTTGTACCCTCTGGGGTTAACCAAATCCCTAGGTCGTCTTCGGATAATCCATTGATGACCTTCGCGTCTATATCCTTCCGAAGTTGGTCCACTATTCGTGACACCGCGGTCTCTGGAGACACGAATGCCAACGTTGTCACTGCACGGTAACTGGCCTCTTCGAAGCCAGCCTAATACAATACATCAACTCAAGCAATGAAACGTATAGACTGAACTGACTGCTTCATTGAGAGCGTTAGTAGATACCAAGTCGACGAGCCGATCGATATGACGGCCAACAAGATCATGTGGATCTGTTCCGGCTTTTTGACAAAGATCAATCCACGTTTGACGGGCCGGAGCACCTGAACACGATCTGTTAGATAAGAACGGAGATTACTAAGACCTATGCACAAACAGATGAGTTCGTGATGAGCTACGATCAACGCCTCGACAACTTCTCGTTCTTTGACTACAGCATCAGAGTCAACAGGGAAAGCGGCGGAACTGAGGAGCAAGGCGGCGAGTCGCGAGTGCTTATTCCATGGAGCCGGTACATCATCAACCTTGGTTGTAGAAGGGAGCCCACGAGCAGTGAAAGCCACCAATGCGTCGCGAACCAGATGCGACGTCAATTCCGGGAACTTCGAAACCGACAACTCAACAGCTCGGTTCACGTCTCTTCGAATATCTGCAGACGAGCCGTTGACAGAAAGATGCAAAAAGACGTTTCCAACTTGCAGCCTATTGGATGATAAGCAACCGGGTTAGAGATCGAATTCAATGAAGGGACCTGATGGCATTGTTTTGAGATATTTCTTTGCTAAAAAAGCGTATCAGAGCCTCAGTGGAGCGCAAAAGCCATCGCTCGTCCTCAGAATCAGTGAGTTTCTGATAAACCCGTTCAGAGAGAAGGAACGAGGGCTTTGCAGAACTGGACGTAATGGTCTGGATCACCGGGTTCCTCGACACGGCATCATCTACGAAAGGAAATGAATACCGCATGACTCCGATCACAGCGTTATTGACGTACTAAACTTTCCGGTCTGTGCCAAAGGTCCAAGAAGAACTGCCACCGCGATGTACCCCTCGAAGGCACCAGCATTCGGATTGTTCGAGATCGTCTTCAAGCTGCTCTCGAAGGAAGGTAACACAGCGGCCACGAAAGCCAGCCATGCAGGAGTATCCAAATTCTCTGATGACCATAGAACATTACCCACCAAAGCGCAAAATGCTCTCCTGATAGGAGGCTTGAGACTGTTCATCTCTTTGGCTATCAAAGAGACCGTGTCTTTAGCAAGCGAAATGTCGGACTGGAGGAGATGGAGTATATGAGGTCGGAGAGCGGAAGCAAGGGCGAACACAGCAGTATCATGGCTTTCTTTCGCGAGGAGAGGAGTAGTAGTTTGAACAACAGAGGCAGAAACGGCGCAAGCGGGTATTGATGCGAGCATGGTATAAAGGGCGACTCGATGATCTGGTCCTATCGTCTTCCCCGTCCGTGGAAGTGTCAAAAGCTCGTTCACAGTGGCTTCCAAAACCAATGGCGTGTGATTATTGCCAACGATGCTCTTGAACAAGTCGATTGAACTCGTTCGAACGGCAGCATTACTTGACTTGGAGCAATTGACGGCCTGTGCGATGACAAGGTGCACGGAATCGTCATTGAGAGGGTTTGAGTATGCGGTGAAGAAATGCCTTATGACTGCGACTTGTTACCGACTGTGATATCGAGCTCAAAGAACGGACATACCATTGAGCGAGTATTCTGGGGACCTGAGGGTCGCTTTTTCACAGACGGGCCATATTGTCCGGGCGAAGTCATCTGCTGTGATGAAATGATGAATGAAATCATACATCGCATCCTTTTTCGCTGGTCAGCCGGGGCCTACCACGGGAACGAGGGGTCTTACCAAAACGTGAGTAGGAACAATATGCTTCGACATGAGTACTGAGCTTGAGTACAATGTGAGTATGTCGTTCTTGAATTTACATGAGAAATTTTACGCGACTGAACGCGAAAAGGTTGACATACCTTCAGCACGGCAGATAGTCTGGATGGTGACGATTCCGTGACGTTCTTTAGTCGTACCAGCACTCCTATGGCAACACCGACCAAAGGAATCAGCCGTTGAGGATGATTGCTAGACTTAGCTTGCTTGAGAAGAGCCTCAATGACGACACTTAATTTTCCCCCAGCCTATTGATCCATCAGACAATGAGATCACCGGAAAGATACGGCAACGTACTGAGCGGAACGTGCGCCTCGTGCGAACCAACGCAGCATGTTTGAGAGAGCCCTTTGCTCGTGAAGAGTCACTGATCATATCCAAAAGGAGAGCCATGGATCCGAGCAAGGCGTTCCATGACTGCGTTTCAGAGAACCCTGGGTTATGCTTCATACAGATAGTATATATCTCACAGCACCAGCTAAGAAGAGTGAACAGATCTGAAGGAGCGCAAGCACTTCAATAGACTTAGTTGAGCCAACGACAGAATGAGCCAACGCTTACCTTGATGAACTGAGCTTCGAATAGCGCACCACTTCGTGCGACATCCAGCCCAGTATTTGTTCCGTTACTCCCAGCTTCTGTTCATCGGTATCCGTTGTCCCACGTAGTTCATCCCTCTTCACAATCACCATTCCTACCGTCTCGACAGCATCCTTCGACGTAGAATCAGCGTATCTGGGGTACGTGAGCGTCAACAACTTGAATATATCAAGATTTTGGGATAAGGAAAGCTCTATCTGAGGATCAGATAGCGCATACAGACCCCAAGAAAAACACGTACCTGCATGTCGAGCTAAAGGAAGTAATTCTTCCTGCAAGAACCGTCCCCTGGACGACGTTTTGCTTTCTAAAAGCCGATGTTGGGCATACTCCATCGATGACGACCAGTCTTCTAATACCCTGTCTCTCTGCCATGACAGACTAGCAGATTCACTTTCATCGCGTTCCGTGCTGGCAGAAGACAGCCAGGACTGAATATCTGGCTTGCTCATGGCACCCAAGTCTTCTTCGCGGGACTTGAGCCGCGCAAATGTGTTCTTGTGAGGCAGATCTGGTAGATTTCACGCGAACAGTGATGAGATATCGTTGTCGACACGAGTCACAGTGCGGTGCCGTCGTGGTAGAAAAAATCCGAGATGTTTGGTAACAGCCCCGTGCCTCCCGCTGAGGGTGGATGCCAAACATCGGAAAATCTTCCCGACAGTCCATACCTCAAGCTCAGATTACTACCATCACCCGGGTCGCAGCTATAAAGGTACATAACCTGATACACCTCGAATTGCTATTTATATGAGATTTCAGATCCTTCTGGCAGCAGGTCCCGATGTTTGTTCCTTCCGGGAAGGGTGCGAATGCAATGCTCTCTGTGTTCCGAAGGTTGCGTTCTTCCAGGGCATTCAGCTCAACTGACAGATCGAATGAAACCCTGAATCCTCTCCCTGCTACCTTCCTACGAGGGGGTACCTCCAAAGGTATCTTCATCAACCGTGATCATCTTCCTGCCGACCGTTCTGCTTGGGACCCCATTTTTCTTGGTATCATGGGCTCCCCAGATCCGGTTCATGGCCGGCAGTTGAATGGCATGGGTGGAGGCGTCTCCAGCCTCTCCAAAATATGTGTCGTCGGTACTCCCTCTCCCAGCCAGCGATCCCAGGGCATTCAAGTAGAGTACACCTTCGTTCAAGTAGGAATCCGTGATAGTAGTATAGACTACTCTGGAAACTGCGGCAATCTCTCCAGTATCATCGGCGCATATGCCTTGGACGAAGGAATATGCTGTGATCCCAGCAATACTATAGACGGCTCTCAGGTAACCATCCGTTCCTTCAATACAAACACTCAAAAAATCATCGACACCACTTTCCCTGTTAACGACGCGCTGGTTCCTGTCCTTAATCTCCCGGAGACTTCTATCGCCGGGGTTCCAGGCGACTCTTCTCAGATAATCATGGAATTTGTGAATCCCGGGGGAGCCAGGACTGGGAAGCTACTTCCTACCGGCGAAACAATCAACTCTCTGGCTGCTCCTAATGTCCGCACATCATTAGTCGACGCGACAAATCCTACAGTATTTGTTCTGGCAGACGAGCTCGCCTCATTCCTCCCATTATCCGACTATCTGAGAAACATCCCAACAGAAGTCCCTGAGGTCCTCGAATCCATTCGCCAGAGTGGTGCCGTTAAAATGGGACTTGATCCACATGCTCAAGCTCAGCCAAAAATCGCCATCCTCAGCGCTCCAGGCACCGAGGACGATCGCGACCAGTCGGTCGACATCGTCGTACATGCTCTATCAATGGGCGTCCTCCACAAAGCCGTTCCGATGACAGTCGGGCTCTGCCTAGGGGTCGCGGCCAATATCCCGGGCACCCTGGCCTGGGACATTGTCTCCGAAGCACGAAGGAGCCGTCAAGGAGATAGTAAATTGGTACGGATACGGCATCCCAGCGGAACTGTTGATGTTGGGGCAGAAATCGCCCCAGACGGTCACGTAAAAAGTGCCAAAGTGGTCAGAACGGGAAGAAGACTTATGAAGGGTGTTGTTTGGTGGTGAATAACTGGCGCACAAGTCATACGTTGATTGTTTACTACGGCCATTACTCAGACTGTGGGCAGTTTGATGGATAGCGCGATGACGGGTTTGCTTTCTTCCGAATCGCTGTCTTGCCATGATGAAGGAGAATACTCGGACAGAGACGTGGTACGAATGAGAGGACTCGTTTGCAAGGACGCTGAGTAGTAGTCAACCTCGACGTTGAAAGATGAGGGACGGTTCACGTGGAGACGGAGAAACACCGGAATTCTATTTCTTCACAGCAGATCTTCGTCTTATTATAGACAACAACTTCAACGGCGATTATAATACATCGACATAGATGTCGACTCAAACCCCAGGAATAAAGGATACTCGATATCATGTAATATACCCCTAATTCAATTCGGACCGGCAAAATATCGGGGATTTGAACTCAGCTCGGAAGATTGGTTATCTACCTATAACACTGACAATATAATTTGGAGCGACAGTCGCCTGCAACTATCGACTGCGCACATCATGTCCTCTGGTTACCGTATCCTCGTAGCGTCGTACAGCAACGACATTTATTCCCTATTATTCGACCCATCGACGGGCTCGTTGACTTGCACTTCCTCCATTGAAGTCGGCTTCCATCCATCATGGATCACGCCTTATCCAGGCGATAGCTCTCTCGTTTTCGCGTCTTTGGAGCAGTCGAATGGGAAGGTCGTCGCTCTCAAATATGACCACGGTGCCAACGGTACGATCGTAGCTGAAGCGTCCAGCGGAGGAGATGATCCCTGTTCTCTTCTTGCGACCAAAGACGAGCTGCTGATCGCGAATGTACGTGTCTTTAAAGCGATCTTGTGCTTCTAGCTCATCGACCTCAAACAGTACTCCTCTGGGCACGTCTCCGTTCTCCCGGTGGCTCCACAGTCGCCATATATTCTTGAACAGACGCCAACAAGTTCCATAGCACTCACGGGCGCCGGACCTAACAAGGACAGACAGCTATCGTCGCATCCTCATCAAGTATACCTCAACGAAGAGCACGACGAAGTTCTGGTTCCTGATCTTGGTGGCGATCGGGTCTACAGATGTAAGAAGACTCCGACAGGAACTTGGACTGCTCAGAGTCATATCACCTTCCCACCTGGTGGGGGGCCTCGCCATGTTGTATATTATAGTACGTCCTATCTGCATTCAATTAAATATCTCTTTCTAACGCCACGAACCCAGATGGTACTCTCTATACCCTTCTCGAGCTCAGCAGCACCATGGCTTCCCACTGTCTCCCACCTCAGCCAGCAAATCTTTCTTTTGTTCGCACCGTATCAACCATGTCTCAACCGCCCTCTTTCCTCAATGACATGCTCGCCGCTGAGATTCTCATTCCTCATCCAAACGCGACCTTCCCAACACCTTATGTATATGTCTCGAACCGCAACGATCCTTCGCCTGCCGGGGACATCATCTCCATCTTTTCCACCGAGATGGAGCTTATTGCCGAAGTGCGGTCGGGTCTCAAGCATCTCCGTGGCATGGTTTTTGGTGGCCCAGACGACAAGTGGTTGGTCGCTGGAGGCGCGCAAGGGGGAGGTATTAAGATTTTTGGAAGGGTCGATGAAGGAAAAGGCTTGGTGGAGATTGCAGCTAATAATCAGACCGAATCTCCAACAGGCTTTTTGTGGTTATGAGGTAACTTCGTCAGAAGGGATGTTGGCATTCATAGCTGCGATCTTTCTTAGAGACGAGTTGCGTGTTCGCTGGCGCCCTCCGTAGCCTGGCTACAGATTCTCGCGGTACCATTAATCGTAGCCACAGGTCACTGGCAGCTCAGGTTTGTTGCGGATAGGATCTATAAATACACTACGTGAATCGCCTGTGTTACTCCTCTAAACAATATGATACTCGGCAGGCTTCACATCGTATTTTGTTCTTTTTCTTGGTAGATGACAATCCTGAGTTTACGACAGCTTTGTGGCTTCGAATCTTGGGGTTTCAATCAAGCTTGAATTCAACACAAATCAACAGATGCATTTAAAAAATATCTACTTATCTGTGACTTCAGAAACTGCTACTGTCCGTTACATATAAGTAATATTTTCGCTTCTCCGAAATGAAACAAAGAATTAGGTATACAGTATCATAGGGCTCTTTTTGATGAAGGAGTCATTGAGTTGTATCAGCAACGAATCAATGAATGCACAAGACTTTTCTCTTCTGCAGAATATATGGCGCGGCGCCGCGGAGAACTGAATATGCTCCTAGACAGTGAAGACAGAGGAAAATGAACGTTATTCTGAGGGACGATAAACGACGCCCGGGCCCAATTTTTGAGAGGCTTCTCATGGAGAACTCCTAAGGGCGCACGCACTTCTCTTTCACTCGGCTCCGGAACAATAATCACGTTCAAAGGTGGCTTCGAAGCATAATCACGTTCGCGGCTACCCGATGTTTTCCCGCCCTCGTCTGTATCAGCTTTGAGATGCGGTACGCAGAATGTAAAGGGGAAAGGGGCAATGTTCTCGATGTCTTCGTCGGGGTTCGGAGTGGCCACTGCTGTGGAGGTAGACGAAAAGCTTGTTTCGGATCCATCATCTGAATCGGAGGTGCTATGAGCGCGTGGGCCTAAGGCTGTATCCACCTCTTCGCCTGACGTCTGTGAAAGGACGGGAGACTAAAGAACAAAGCTGGAGCAAAACAACAGCATGGGGAACGATGGTGCACTAACTGTGAATATCGAGTCATTGTTTATGAGCGCAGACTCTAGGTCAATGGCAACGCGAAATGGTGTTATCGTATCGAAGGGCATGTGGAACGCGTCGTGGGGAATCGACTGTGATGGAGATATGAGGAGAGGAGAGGTGGTACTGGAGTTTTATGTTGGCATTCGGACCGGGATGCAGTGCCACTTATTTTATTTGGTTCTTTCTCGAATCAAGGGAGTCTTTGTTCTACTGTTCGGGTCCGTAACAATACCCCGCCTATGCTTTTGTGAGTTTCCTGGTACATAGACACCACCTGACGCCACTGTCGCGACTGCATCTAGCCCATCAGGAGACTTATGTACTTATTGTCCTGGTTCAGCGCAGTGATATTCGTCTTTAATACTTGGAATGACGCGTCAGGACGTGTCGGGTAATTGGTTGCACGTGACCAACTCTCCACCCGTGTAGGCAAGCCCTAACAGTAACAAGAGGAACTATCAGAATGCAAGATACTGAAGGATCAATTAGCAGCCCAGCAACATGCAAGCCTGGTGGACGGAAGTAGATCTTTCAGTGCCTACAAGAGGCGACCTCTAAATTTCGGAAAGGCGACGGACTCCGAGCAACATCCCTCGAATATGTATGGACTACATCTTTATCCCAGCAGATCAACGAGGACTGGTGTTATCGCTAAACATGGCGGCGTGGATTGAACTCTTCTCTCTATACATCTCACCTGTAACCAGTCTGTCCGGGAACAACCCCAAACGCTGGCCCTCCCTTTCCGAACATTTTCCTGACGTCATCCACCAACTCCTGAGGTTTTTCATGCGTGGCAAAGTGCCCTCCAGCAGTGTGTTCAGATTCGAAAACGACGTTGCCATTGACATGGTTCCAGCTTCGACCATGAGTCAAGGAAAGCCATTACAGTATTACACAGATACTCACATCCGAGGAATGCCCTGAAGTTCTTTTGGGAAGTAGGATAACCCATGAGGAATAGCGGGACTTCTTCCTATTGTCAGGACCTCGTTTGAATTGACGGCTTCGTAGTATATACGGATAGATGCTGTAGGACCCGATCTAGAAAACCAATATATGGAAACCCACGTCAGAACTACAAGGAACACAATATCAGATGGAAGTATATGAAGGTCAACATTTACATTACCGACCTTCGTCGTCATCCCAAGGGTACTCGTCCGTCCAATTGACCAGTTTTTCATAAATCCATGCGAGGAGACCGACTGGGGAATCAGCGAGCGAGTATCCCAGTGTTTGAGGTTGCGTAGAATGTTCCGCTGAATAGCCGCTTCCTTTCGTGCGGAACCATTGTGAGCGCTCCAAGCCCTCTTTCTCTGCCGCTGTGTATGGGGTAAGGAGGTATCGAAGATACAGTAGGGGATGGCGGATGGTCGGGGGACGAGATCTGAGGCCATTCAGGTTTGTTGAAACAGAGGGCACACAACGCGACACTTACAATGGCCAAGGGAAATTGGTATGCCAAGCCTTACTATGCTCACCTCCATAAATGTGAGCAATTGTGCGCGTAATCTTTTCGGAATTGTCAGTACTAGCCTGACGAAACGCCGGCTGATTATGCTCACGAACGCTCCCCAATCGCCTCCCTGTGTGACTATAAGTACAAAGTCAGTCGACGTTATCAAGGAAACTATTATAACGCACCATACTCGTTATAACCAAGAGCTAACATGAGCTTGTTGGCGACCTACAACAGGTTTTAGTTAACGATGCAGTGGGCATATTGGGGATAAGACATACCTCAGCGTACTGTGCAAGCCTAAAGTTTTGCCTTTTGCTGGCCTCTGAAAAACCATATCCTGGCAAGCTCAGCGCGACGACATGGAAGCTTGGATGTTCTGAAGATGATGCTGTCAGAAGCGGGAGAATCTTTCGTACTTCGATGAAGCTTCCAGGCCCTACGGAGACAAACAAGTTAACGAGCGTGTCACCCTAGCGTCGCCCCAGGTAATAGAATCGTACATCCATGAACAAAGAGTAACGGCACGGCTCCTTCAACCTCGCTCTTCTGGTGCACATAATGAATGTTCAAGACCCCAAAATTCTCGACCTCGATGTCGCGAGTGAACTGTGGGAGCTCAGCATTGAGAGCAGCTTCTTGGGCTCGCCAGTCGAACCCGTCTTTCCACCGAGCGACGAGACGCTGTATGTCCTTCAGCGGAGCACCGTATTTGGTTCCAGAGTCTTCAAGTTCATCTGGGAATGTAACCAACGCAAGCTTTTGTTGAAGGAGATTGAGCTTTTCGTTTGGGATGGATATTCTGAAGGATGTTTCGGATGGCGCCATTGAAGAATACTGAGAACGGAAACGGTGAAATTGACAGCGTTACTTATAGGATACCACACATCAGGGTCACCTACGGACCCTCGGAAGAATGACTCGTTGCGCTTACGAATAGGAAAACCAACGTTCTGTTGCCTTTAAAAGTCTACTGTCGTTTGTCGAGTCATAATTGCATCGGCTGTCGTGATGGCAATGACTAAGGCTATTGTTGGATGACTGTCAAATTGGCTCCGGCTCCGACAGACCCGCATTTCCAACGGTGGGGCAGAGGAGTCAGGACTGAGCGGAGATTCAAACCCTAAACGCGTCGCGTCATGTTCACGTGACCTACTTTGCCGCTTAAAATAAAATAAATATTACATTCAAGGGCTTATTATTTTCAGACAGAAGCTTATTAGGTGCCATTAATACGGAAGGTCGGATACTGCAATATGTAGTCAACCATTCAAGAATCCATCCGAAGCTTCTATTGCCTGCCAACGACGTCGGCCCTACAATGAGCTGAACTCCCAATCTACACAGTGCGGCAAGAAATCTTTCGACATTTATGTGCTACGAATGATCGCAGCGCTGTGATTCTAACAGAACATACAGTTATAACGCACGAATTACAACTTAGTCCTTGCAGCTTTATTTTCACAACTTGGAATTCTTCAGCTACGTATCAAAGTTTCGCTCCCTTCTCCCCTCACCTAAGTGTAACCAGTCTTCCCAGGAACAACACCATACACGGGTCCCCCTTTCCCAAACATCTTCCTTAGATCATCCACTAATTCTTGAGGCTTTTCGTGTGCTGCAAAATGACCGCCGCCGGTATGTTCAGATTCAAAAACGACATTGGCGTTGGCATGAATCCAGCTGTGAAGGCAACATCAGTACAGAATCAACGGGAGGTCACATCATAAGACACTTACAGACGAGGAGAAGAGGCGAGTTCCTTGGGAAAATACGACACGCCATTCGGAATAGCAGGTCTTTCTTGCATTGCAGCTGCATCAGATGAACTAAAAACTTCGTAATATATACGTATGGACGCCGTAGGGCCAGGTCTTGAGAACAGATAGATAGATATCCATGTGAGGACTGCAACGAACGTTTTCGAATAAGAAAAAAGACGACCAAGTTTTGGAATGGTATTTACCTTCATCGTCATCCCAAGGATACGCGTCCGTCCAGTTCACTAGCTTCTCGTAAATCCACGCAAGAAGGCCTACCGGGGAATCGGCTAGCGAATATCCTAGTGTTTGAGGTTGAGTAGAATGTTCTGCCATGTAGCCGCTTCCTTTAGAGCGAAACCATTCGGTTTGAGCCAAACCAGCTTTCTCAGCAGCTGTGTACGGCGTCAAGAGGTGGCGGAAGTAAAGTGTGGGTTCATACACAGTCGGTGGCCGACCACTGTTTACATTCAGAGTTGCTGTACACCAAAATACAGGGAAAAGACACTTACATAGGCATATTCGTGTGCCAGGCTTTGCTATGCTTCCCACCATAGATGAGGCCGATTTTTCGTGTGATCTGCACCCAATACACTGATGAGTTGCGGTGCTTCGGTAAACGACAGCACTTACGAAGCCTCCCCAATCCCCACCCTGCGTAACTGAAAGCGCAGTCAGGATTTGTCACCCTAATAAGTGCTAAGCGTACCATATTCATTGTAACCGAGAGCTAGCATGAGCTTGTTGGCGACCTACATCGTGTTAACGGTGAAGCAGACCAGCTTGTAAAGAGGCATACCTCGGCGTACTGCGCAAGCTTAAAGTTCTGCTTTTTGGGGGCCTCTGAGAATCCGTATCCTGGCAAGCTCAGCGCGACGACATGGAAACTCGGGTGTTCAGGAGACGACGCCGTCAGAAGTGGGAGAATCTTTCGTACTTCGATGAAGCTTCCCGGCCCTATAAAAAGTTAGCTATATGTGTAGACAAATTTTGGAGGGTGCGCACATCCATGAACAAAGAGTAATGGGACCGCGCCCTCGACCTCGCTCTTCTTATGCACGTAGTGAATGTTCAGCACTCCGAAACCTTCGACTTCGATGTCACGGGTGAATTGTGGGAGCTCGGCATTGAGAGCCGCTTCTTGAGCTCTCCAATCAAAGCCGTCTTTCCACCGAGCGACGAGACGCTGTATGTCCTTCAGTGGTGCGCCATATTTCATTCCAGAGTCTTCAAGTTCATCTGGGAACGTAGCCAACGCAAGCTTTTGTCGGAGAAGCTTGAGCTTCTCGTCCGGGATAGATATTTTGAAGGGAGTTTCGGATGGCGCCATTGAAGGATGCTGTGAGAACAAAAGCAGAATTGTCAGCTCTTATATATTGATACTTCACGTCATGAGCGCTTACCTCCACGGCCCGTCGGCGAACGAAGTCAGAGTTCTGAAGAGAAAAATAGAAGCTACCGTTACCTGTAACGCTTATAATTTCACGGCAGAATGGATGTTGGAGCGATTGATGATGTAGAACAGGTGGACGAAGCTAAGTGTGTCAAAACCCATTTTTCTCATTCCCGCTTCGGTCCGAGCTTGGTAACACCATCAATTGCGTCACTGATTGACAACGTTAGTACACCCTCAGTCCATCTAACAAAGGCGAATATTAGAAAATAGTCCTCCCAAGCACTCCGTGAGACATCGCTAATATAGCTCGAGCCGTGCTTCCGGAACGTCTCCTCAGGCTCTAGCTTTTACGACTAGTCGCTCTTTTCCTGCGGGCATCTTAGACTACTGCCAGCGTCTGATAGAAAGGCACTTACAAAGTAGACCGGTAAACGTGTTTCTGGGTTTGCCTGAAGGCCAGAAAGGTCTGAGCGTCTCAACGAGACGATGGAATTGACGCTGTCAGATTCTTATCTGACTCTACCGCACCAAGTTTCAGACGGAAGAAAACACGTACACCATCGACCTCGGGCGTAATATGGTGCAACATCGATGGTAACGTAGCCAGAGAGGAAGTTCAGATGATCGTCATATGCAAGTCTTTATAAGATTCGTCGTCAGCCAGCGCCTGTCGATCTAGGCATGTCAGCTTTAAATAATTTTACTTAACAATGCAGTTTCGGTAGGTCTGGGATAGTATCGGAGTCACAGTCGTTCTTACTAAGGCTCTGATGTTGTAAGCAGAGCTGACAAGTATTAAAGCTCGGAAGCGTCCAGTGAATGTGTCATTCTCCCGAACTACGCGATGAATGCTAGATATGTTACCACTTTCAGTAATTCAGAGTCAGATTCGATATTAGGCCCATTCCAATATGAAATGAAAGATAGGTTCCAATACTATCCATGCTTCTACCAGCTGTACTCCGGGACCGAGATCGACTCCACGGCCCAAGTGATGTTGTCATCCGAGGTTAACTCGGAAGCGGTAACGAGATTCACCGAAAGAGTGCCACCAAATGAGGAATCTGCTGCTGCGAGGACGATAGTCGTGTTCGTGTAGGCTACCAAGTCCCCGTTAGCATACCAGTCATAGCGGAAGAAAAAGACAATACACACTGTGGGTAGTGGAAGTACCGTTGCAAGCATCATCTTGGCATTCGACAGCTGTCCCCTAAAAACACCCAGTCCAATCAGTAAATGACCTGAAGATATAACTAAACATACCCATCCAATAGCCTTTCCATCAGCTAGAAAGAAAGGCTAGTCAGAATGAGGATGAAGCATAACAGAAAAACCGGCGCACAAGTAGTAATAGTTGAGATAAGTTTTCCGTTGACTGTCACCTTTTGCGTGTATGACTCGTTACTCTCGTTGTATTTATCTACACGACCAAGAGTCAGTCACTCAGTCTTCCCCTGCTCTACTACTACTCACAGTTGATTGTTACAGGAGTATTCGCGTCAACAGGGACTGAATCGCCACTCTGCTGGGTACCTTAACGATCCGCCCTTAGATATATCCTCGGAATCAAACATAACACATACCATTGTAGACACTAGCAAACGCACACCACTGGCCAGTCGTTCCACCACATTCGCTGCCGGACATTGTCAGTCTTGGCCTGCTGAGAGTTAGATACATACCTCTCAGGGCTGGCAATTGCCAGCACAATGGACTGGTACAATCCTCCGCCGTTGGTACCCATGCCAGGCCACAGCGCGAGTCTGTCAGCAGCTGGGCTGGGAACTTTGCTTGGGGTGAGAGTAGTCGTGGCCTCGACGATGTACGAGCTCGTTGCTCCTAACGAGTAGTAAGGCCCGAACTGCTGGGCGCTCGACAGAGCGAAGAAGGAAGCGACGAGTGCAAAGTAAGGGAGCATACTACTGGAGAAGGAGATTTTTGGTACTGGATCATCGCGGTGAAGTGTTGCTTATATATACGGAAAAGATCTCGGAGAAAGTATTCGGCGGACTTGAGGCTAGTGATCATGTTTGGTGGTGAATAGAGAGGTCCAGGTTCCGCCCTTGACGACGAATGTCGAGCCCGTTTCCGCGGTCCGACGGCCCGAGCGCATCCACGTCTCGAAACGACCTTGGGACAATATTAAGGAGCGCTTTGTTGTTCCGTACAGAATCTATTATGATGCGGAGGTTATCTCCCGGTACTGCGAGGAATGCAACGTCCATTGATGGGGCGTAGCGTAGGTACCGAGGTTTTGCCAGTCGCACTTGCTAGAAAGGTCATCAGACGTGTTTGACGAGAAATGCGAGCGGAGAGGCAGTCGTAGAGCTTCTAGAGTAGAAAATTCGCAGTACGAACCTATACATACTTCTCCGTCGAATGCAGGGTATAACCTGTACAAAAGACCACGAGTTTGAGCCCATACACGCAGATACACGCAGAGCGTGTCACATACCCTTCACGAAGCTTGTTTAGTCCGGCCATTTTAAGCACCAAAGGCCCCGTAACTGAGGTGGCCCGCTTCGAATGACTACTCGTTCTTATTCTACCTTCATAGCAGAGGCAAGAAGGTGCACCAGAGGCAACAAACTTCGATTCCTTCTTCGTAAATGTTGGGTAAGAGCGCAAGGAATAATGCAGTCTACTTTGATTCTAACTTTCCGTTCCTTGCTTGCGAGCGGTCAATCCGATGATGGAAGAAAACTCGTCAAATAATAAACGGTAATCGTACACTTGTTTCCCAGTTAGTCGAAAATAAACAAAGACAGTGGCATTCAGGGCTCGCAATTTGTCACCCGTCACGGCCACCTCAAGTTGGGCTCGAATATTCAACTAGAACATGAACTTGAATCGTATCGAAGACAACGAATGCGCATCTCGAAACAAATCTACTATTTGGTCAGTGTCATTGCATGGGTGACGCAGTTAGCCACATCTCACCAACTTGCAGACAGATGCTATCGGAGTGGCAAGGGCGATTGGATTGTTAAATGCCACGATGAGGAATGCGACAATGCCTGCAGACATAGACCTAGGATCCATGAGGGTAAAACTGAGCATGTCAACTTAATATTCAAGAAAACCGAGAACTCATTCGCAACAGGAAAATTACGCGACCACAGGATATCGCCCAGTCGATGTGTCTCCTTCTCATCGTAACGAGTATCCAGCTGCGACCACTCGAGGGACCAGTCGCGAGATGCCACTGTCTGACCCGGCCATATTTGACACCTGGATCATCACACTACTTCTCCAGAAAGTCGGCACCTCGTAGCGACACCCAGAGTGGCTATATGCGCATGAACAGGCTCCGCGTCACATTCTGCCCATTGACCCTGTTGTCTTCGATGCCTGGATCTCCTTCTCCTCCTTCTTTACTCGCAGTGAGGCCAACAGGACCTGCCATCGCGACGCCATTCGCGATGAACCCACCAACAGTACATTCATAGATGCACTGTCAAGCGGCCCATGGGGGTCGGCGACAAACACGGCAGGCACGTCGTACCCTCAGCAAGGGCTGCCATGGTGGATCGTTCCTCTCGGCCTTCCTCCGTTGCTCCACGTCTCGAGTCCCGTCGTCGCCACAATAGGACCCCACTGGCTCAGCAACGGAGAGCCATTCGTTATGTTCGTGTCTCATACGCATGTGTCCTAGTCGGGTAGCAAGGTCAAGGTGAATCTACAAGCCCCATTCAATTTCTTTTCGGAATGAAAAAATTTTCTACAACTCACTTTTTGATGCTGGCAAGCTTATAAGTACCCCAATAAAACTTTGAAGTATAGCTGTTGACAACAAACAGAGGTGACAGTGCCAATGCTTGAGTCTCAACTGTTCCTCTCATTGTTGACCGGTCTTCATCAGGGAACAGCAGAGCACATAAGAAACAAGAGTGATTAGTATGAGGCAGAGGACGTTGTTGCAGGCAGCGAGCCCAGATGTGGTGGTGGTAGAAGGAAAGGATCGGGAAGGACCGCGAGGACGCCAGTGGTAGGTCACGTCACGATATTTCTTACCCTACGACCATCGATCATGACGTCCGCGACAGCTCAATATCTCCTTTGCTCAGTCGTCTTCCTGCTGCTACCTTTTTAGCTCTCGTTTTACGGGCTTATATTTGTGGCATTTTGAGGAAGGAAGGGTATACCGTTTTCTGTCTTTCCGTCGCTATCACGTACTCAGGAAAATCGTCGTGCAGGCTTTTTCTCTTGGGCGATTTCTTTATTCTGGTACAAAGTCGTCGCTTATTTATGTGATGATGAGCTCACTGCTCCCGTGATGAAGGGCGATACCACATAGTCTGTCAGAGCGTCGACGTGCACGTTCTAAAATGGAGGCCTGCCCTGTTTCTGCTCAACAAGCTGCTCGTTTCCCAGCTGGCATGGTACTGTAGAGAGCGGAAGGTAGTCGACAAGGAGTGGTGTGTTTCCATTTCTGGTCGTATTACCTTTTCATGTAAGGTCTTTAGGTCATCTCCCTTTACATTCGCCGGCATACAAACTCGTAATAGTGCAACACATATCTCAGGAGGCGACGAGGACACGTAATTTCGTGCTGAAGAGGTTGATGACGGTCACCCGGTGCATTCTCCCTATGGTCTACTACAATCAATAGACACCAAGAGCGCCAAGGCTAATCATCAAGAAAATTGCCTTCCTCAGTCATGATCGCACGTTGATCACGATGAGCCTCTAGAACTGCCCACGTCGGCTTATGGTGCGTAGGAACGGGTGCGGGTGCTACGTGGCGCTACGACAGCTGGAAGCTGGAGGAGCATTGTCGTCGGAAGTGATGACTACGTATATCTCTTGTCTATCTATACGATCCTGTGTCGTGTGTACATCCTCTGGATCGATCTGAAGAGTTCAAAATACGGCGCCATTTTCATTAATGTATGGTATCAAGGCGGTTCGATTGGTACTTCTCTTAAATAATTTGGATTGGCTTACTCATAATGCTGCCCCAGTACCCCGGACGTCCCGACCAGAGCTTCGGCCTAGGTCTAGTGAAGTCTTCCACAAGCTACATTTTCCTTTCCCTGTAAGGTCTATTCATAAAGTGTCGTTGATTGTAAGAAAACTGATCAGGAATGATAGCGATGCATGAATTGCCAAGCGTCGAAAGCTGGCTGAAGGTCTCCTTCATTAAATTAAAAGATCGCCTTGGGAAATTATTGCATACCCATACAGTTTTCAGAACGCGTCACTGCCGAGCCAACGTGATCGTCCCGTTTGAATTGACATAGCCGTTCGGGCCCCCCGAAACCCCGGCGGAGATGGTCCTAATCGAAAACACGGGACGAGTGGAGTCGTGGCTGGATGACTTGGCAGTCGTCGATCTTTCTCTTTCGGTAAAGGTCGCCTTGGGTAATGATCGACGAATTCTACCGCCCAGCCAAAGTGATTGAATCAGTTGTTCTTGGCTCGACAAGAAGCGGTGTATCATTTCTCACCACAACACAGGTCGCATTCGCGCTCTCCATCCGTCCCGGACATCGCCACTCAACGCAGGATTCGTTCGAGGCTTGGCCCTTGAAATGAATTCTACGCTGCATTTCATCGCCGCATACCTCCCGACCTCTTGTCGTGTTTTGTCTTATTTTAAATGCTTCGCCTTCCACCTGTGTATTGTAGCAGGGACGCACGAAAATGTATAAAGAAGCCGCAAAAGAGGACTACATTCTTCAGATTGACTCTCCATCCTCGTCCGTCTACTTCTGCACCACCCACTCTCATATCTAAATCGTTCATCACCATGCGCTTCTCACTTGCTGCGCTTGTCCCCCTCGCTGTTCTCGTCGTTCCTGGCCTCTCCAACACTATCACTGCCCGTCAGCCGGTAGCAGGAAACACTACAATCCAAGGGAGGAACTATGACGGTTCTTATGCTCCCTGGAAGCCTTCCTGGACTTAGCCAGGAACGGATAAGCACTGTCCGACCGACGTCCCAGAATACTGTCCCTGCCTGGATGATGTACGTTTACCCCCCGTTCCTCTGCTCTCCCGATTCTGATTCTTCAAACAGCCCCAGTGCGGGTTCAAGTGTCCTTCCCAGTGGCCCTACAACAATTGCCAATGGGAGCCTGTGTTTGTCGACAGGTATGACTGGAAAGGCTGGAAGCCCGGCAAGCGTGACCCCTTCTCCTGTGGGTATGTCGACAAGGTGACCTGTGAGATCGGTATGCGCCTCTTCTTTCTTCGGCTAGGTATTCTCTGTTTACCTGTAACACCTCGCAGACTGCAAGGACCTTTGCTTGGCCCATGACAACTGCAACTCCTGCCAAGGTATGTATCTCAAGCTCGTTCTTTTCGATCTATCGTTATTTACTGAGGGTTTTTCTTCCAGTCTATACTCTCGAGGAAGCTGCAGAACAGTTCATCTGTGCGCTCTTCGAGGAGATCGTCGATATCACGACCTGGGAAGACGACTGTGAGGATGACTGGGTCGATGATTGGGTGTATTATAGCTCCTCGTATTGGAACGTCTATTACTAGGCAACATTAAGTTGTCGACTTCTCTGACTGGGATATGTATTATTACTGGACTTCTCTTTGTAGGACTTTTTCTCTACTATGTACCTTTGCGGCTGCAGCAATGGATTTTGCCTTGGTTATTGTTATTCTCGAGTGCTACCGGCACCTTGAAAGAAATGTCGTGAAACACGATTACCCAATTTGAAGTACTACCTCTTCCTGTTCTTCATGATGGGGCGTCTGCTGAAAACTCCCGCATTCCTCGGTGAAACTTTCGTCAGGGAACAATTAGATTGGGATGCGCCTATAATATCGCACCTATCTTGAAGCGTTACCTGGCACAGTTTCCTCATCCGCACTCTAGCAGGAACCTTCGGAATGTTTTACATATTTGAAAAGTATTAAGGATCATATCCTGTAATGATCTTACAGATGACCTACGTCGCATTTGATCGTATGTAGTTGATACTTCTATAGGTTGTAGGTACTGACTCAGCGCCCCTTAGTCTCATAATGACTCAATTTCAGAGAGACAAAAGTGTAAGCTCAAGCGCGATGGTATATGAAGTCTGTACGAGGAAGATCGCCGGCCGCTGTGATATACAAAAATTTAGGACTACTACCTCTACATACTACTTTTTCCGGTGACCTCTCCCCGATATTGCCCCGCCACCTAAATGTTTGTGCCTTTTCATCCCAGCACTCCATGCTTCTTGTATACCCCTGAAAGGTTGGACTCATCTCTCCACTCAAGACATTATTTTGTGCACACGTTTATTCTAATTCCAACCGATGGGCTTTTGCACGTGATCCTCATAAAGCAGATGAGGTGCCTAGTACTCGAAGTTTCGTATTGCTTGCCAACGTCGATAGTAGGTCCAACCTTAAGAAAATCTCGGCAAAATCGTTTTGTTGACAAAGGACTGGTCTTCCGATTCCCTCATTTCTCTCAATGTGTCGTTCCAAGCTACAGTCTACTGTGCATGTTTCCACATCCTTTATTCTCCCTCCTCCTCTGCTTTGGCATTTGATTTCCTATTATATGAATCATCGTGGATAGGTAACACGGTTGGCACTCTTTACTTCAGAGTCAGTGTGGAGGATGATACCAATGAGAAAATTCTCCTCTTTCTTCCACACAATTGATACATTCCTGCATAAACAAACTGCAATGATGGATTTACTAGGAAGTAGGTCGTGTGACTTGATGATGCCTGCCATGTGTATAGTCTTATTAGTGAGTCATCTCTTCAAGTTATCAATTCATCTCTTGGAGCCACTTTCCTGCCATTCCGAACCCCTTCGTTAGTTTTGGGGCTTCCTCGTCATACAAAAATAGTCTCTGTTATCGTTCTCAAGTTCTTTCTTTGCAAGGCCCTTCGAAAGACAGTAAAGAATACTGACTCTGTGGGAACAAGTGCGAATTCAGTTGACAGTGAGCTTCGATGCCTTAGTATTCTAGTTCCTGTCTTATACAAGTCCATACAGATTGCACCATCTCAGCCAAATTCTCCGATTTCACCTGTTATGCACCCTGTCGACACCCCCCCAGTCAGCTTGTTAAAATGCCCTGAATGTGGGTATTCAATGCCAGGGGAAAGCCTTACTTCTATTCTCCCCTCCTCGTGATTCGAGGAGCTATCGCTGGGCAATGACTCCCCTGTAGATTCGGAACATATGGCTCTCGAGGCCATTGTCTGCAAGGGAGAAACCAACCTGTCTTCTCTACCCCAGCGCATCGCCATGGTCAGAGAAACACTGAAAATTCTCTTAAATGAACAGGCCCACACCATAAAGCATATCATGGATGCTAAAAGTCTTCTCAATCCCATTTGCAGACTACCAGGCAATGTGTTGATTGAAATATTCACTGCATGTCTTCCTGAGTGTATGGAAGATTCGCTTAATGCTAACAGAGCACCATGGGTACTCTCCCAGGTCTGTGCATCTTGGAGACAGACTGCATTATCATCGACAGGATTATGGGCAAATATTTATTTGAAAATGGACCTCTACATGAATCATATGGAGTCGGTGTTCCACTTGGGGACAGTATTGGACAGAGTGGGAAAGCATCCCCTCAGAGTCTACATCCAGGGTTGTAAGGACTTCTTGCACCACCCGGTTTTTGCAATGATTCTACCCACATCGGGCTGATGGAAGTCTCTGGAAGTTGCTGCATCATTGTGCTCTTTCCGTCTGTTCAATGGTATGATATCGCACAGTCTTCCTCTCTTGGAGACCTTGAAAATTGAGGTGTCTGGCTTCCATCGGTCAGACATACAGCCCAGTTCTACTCGTGTTTATGGCTTTCGCCAAGTCCCCCACCTCCAAGAGTTGTCAGTAATGCAACAACTTGTGTCGCACACACCTTTCTTTTTGAGTTTGTTTGCACTACTATTGGAAAATATATCAGAATTATATCTTATCTCAACGACCTCCGATGCAGTTTCTCTCCTCCGATCTAATGGAGCTAAACATTTGATGACATCTGTCATCACATCACACTCTGAGGATCGTGATGTGCCACAAGGAATCGAACTTCCTGTGATCAAACAGGCCAGTCTTCAGAACCTTAGCCTTGTCAGTTCTGCTGTCTGGCTTTTGTCCTGACTCCACCTACCAGCCCTTTGGAGATTAAAACTCTTTCCCTCTAAAGGACCTGCCCTTCCAGTAATATCCGAATACACAGCACCAGCTTTGATAGAGCTGATGATAAACTCTGATGACTTTATCTACAGACATGCATTGACTAATATGTTGCAGTGGACTCCAAATTTGAACACAATGATACTTGAAATCATCATAAAGGAGGATACTCTCTTCACCGCACTTGGAACATCCCAAGATGGAGTTTTTGAGTTGGTTCTGCACTTGAAAGCATTCTTCCTCCAAGGCACTCAGTTGGAGTTCTTAGATCATGATCATGTTGTTGTTGATATGGTTGAAGCATGGCATGCTATACCATCCAGCAGGGGACAAGTTGCACTGGAGGAAGTGTATTTGAAAGATGACCCTGGAGATTCAAAGTGTTGGGATAAACTGATCCAGGGAGGTCTATCTCTATATTATGAAGCAGAAGTATAGAGCCCAACTCGAATCACATTGCTCTTACATTACGTCTCGAATTTCTATTTCCAGGTCATTTTGTTTTGTTTTGTTATCTCTTTAATACTCAAGGAGGAATTTTAGCATTCACATTCATGTTATGTGTTACTGTATGTGCTATAAAACTAATTCATGTCAGTGAGGTACTGTCCAGTTTGAATTCCTCCTGAGCAGAGGACACCATTGGCCGGCTGCGACAGTAGCCTACGGATCTGGGAATGTTGCAGTATGGACCAAAGCAAAGCTCATTGCTTACATCCAGCTTCTCTACGAAGAACACTGGGCACACAAGTCCACTAGAAACCAGGTCACAAATAAACAGTAGTTGCATATGTGCTTACACAGAATGCAAAAGTTCACAGCACAGGTCCCCTAGTTATATAGTTCAGTAAAATTATGATACTTGTACCCACTACCAGACAGCGATTGCATATGCCACATTCCCCTGCACCCTTGAAGGATCCAATGTGTAAAGGGCTATGAGCCTCAAACACATGAAATTGAAGGACTTCTCTTTCATGCCCTGTCATATCAGTGAGTCAAAAACAAGGACAGTCAAGAAGTATCATACACAATCATAGACTCGGAAAAATCCAGCTGCAAGACTGTAAGCTAGCTCTAGATGCATTGAAACTGGATGTTTGCATTCCACTGTGTTTTATAACAGTGATATTTCCCTAGAGTGTTCTTTACCCTAAACGCAAGTTAGACTCAGCAGGGGCAAGTTAATGTTTCAGAGCATATTTGCCCTAACTTGGGGAGACCAGGCATGCAGAGTTGGCCATAGAGTTTCAGCATTTAGAATCAGACTGTTAGAATTGGCCAAGATGCTGGGTTCCATAGCAAGTAGATGGGGGACACTAATGCCAGGGAGGTAAAGCTCTTGCTTACTTGGATCGCTTGAAATGAATGAAATACTCTTGAGGATGGGAAGGTTTTTGCAATCATCCCACTTGATAGCAACATCCTATGGTGCTGGTGCCAGGACTATAGCAGGGTCAGATTTATCCAGTGAAGCAGTAGGATATGACAATGAAGGAATCCTGCTTTATAAATCTGTATCAGATATGTGTGGCAAGTGAATGAAGGAAATAGTTTGCATGCACACATATTCCGTTGCACAAACCTCAAGAGATCATTCATGCCAAACCAAGTGAGCACACTCAGTCTGAGAGTCTTGTATAGACAGAGAGGAATGCACATTTTGCTGGGGGTTTGCCACAAATCTGGAAAGAAGACAATGGCAGATGCACTTCAGGGCTTGTGAGTATTTGTAATAGGTACCAGCCACAAAGTAATGAATACTCACTTTCTACCCTTAAATATAGTCTTGTCCCACTACATGAAGGACTGGGAGGTACCAATGTCTGAGATTAGGGACTGGACTTACACCCTAGTGAGTACAGCCCTGTGTTCAAGGAGGTCATCACTGATAGCCACAGGACGATGTCTTTGGGTTTGGAAATGTGACAGCTTCTAGAAATGAGGCTATGGAAATCCAACAAGTGAAAGACAATCCAACAGTGCCAGATCTATATAACTGTATTGGTTAGCACACACTGAAACCAAAAATACGAGACAATACCATAGACCATCAGCAGTACCGATAATCATGTCAGATGTTCAGCCCATCCCAAACTCACAGCTTATTTCAACATACCAATGTTTCACTTATTTGATCAAACATACTCACTATATTTAGACTATCCCTCCTATTCATTTTTCAACTATATATTCTGTCTTCCCCCATTATCACACCTCAGCCATTCACATCAACTATGTGACTGACTGAGGTGTGTATTCTATTTTACATCTATCATTTATGTTTCTTACACTACCGTCATATAGCTGTGATCCTTTCTCTAACAGGTTCTGGGCTCCTGTTGCCTTACCCTCTTAGTTGGAAACACATGTAGATAATGAATGTCTCAATAACCTGAACATAAATCTGTACAACCAATACCCCATATCATGATGATGTCCTCTCAACAAGCTCTACCCATTAAACTGGAGGATGACAAGAAATTCAACAGCAAAAACTGGGCAACCTTCGAAATGGTCATGCTGACCAAAGGAAATGCCTGCGGCCTCATCAACTACTGGGAGAATAAAGTAACAAACCCAGGAATAACCATAGCTCCATTACCTTCCACTCCTATCAATAGTCTTACTCCCAACCTGCTGGAATACGTCCAATGTGAGAGCATAGCACTTGCCTCCATCATCCACAATGTAAAGGATGTATTTGGCATCAGGATTGACCCCAAACAGCCATCACATGTGGCATGGACAATTCTCAAAACAGACTATGGTGCATACTTGGATCTCATCTGCAACCATAGGGAGAAATCCTTGCGAGTGGTGAAGTATCAGGAAGGGGAGAAGGTCAGTGGCGATGGAGGCTACATCAAAAGGATGAGAAAGCTTCGAAAGGAAGCGAATGATGCAGGAGCTGGTATAAACAACACAAACTTCAAGACCATGCTATTGGACTCATTCCCCAAGATGTGGGACTCTGTCATCAGCACTCTCTATACAGAGAAAAGTCTCACAGTCATTATCACATGCCTTATTGCCCATGGCAAATGTGTAGTCAGACGGAACAACATCAATAACCCCTCGACTACCCAGGAGTCTACCATGCAGGCACTCCAAGCATCAATACAAGCCCTCACACTACAGGTTCAATCATTATCATCCAAGAAGTACACATCACCTAGGACTGACAAGTTTCATACACCCAACGACAACTGCAAAGGACTGGGGCACACCCTTGATGAATGCTGGAAATTAGGGGGAGGCAGACAGGGTCAATATCCCCCTTGGTGGAAAGGGAAACAGGATGCACCTGTTCCAGGTTCTGCCAATCTAGCCACAACCAGTTCCCCTATATCAGAGGCAGGATCCATCTACACAAACGTCACAGCCATGAGTGCCCAAGTTGATGTCAAAACATTGGATTCACTTGAAAAGGTCCTAGAGGCAAAGGGGTCAGCAATGATGGTAAATAATGCTATTCAAGGATGAGTAGACACTTCGCTCTTGTATGGGGACTCTGGCACATCCACCCACTTCATCCAAAACAAAGACTGCTTTTTCCACTACCTGCCGCTAAATGAGATGATGGGAAAATCCTCAAAAGCTGGCACTGCATTGAACATAAAGTGAATTGGCACCATTGCATTGAAGTCAATGATCTCAGGCTCACCAAATGTGTTTACCCTCAGCAAAGCCCTACATTGCCCTGACATCTCTGTGAACCTGATATCAATCAGCAGACTCAATAAGGAAGGGTGGTCCATTACCTTTGGAAATGGCCAAGCAGCTTTCAAGGACCCAAAAGGCATCACTCAGTTCAATGCATCGCTCGTCAATGACCTGTATGCAATAAATGGGACGTTGTTACTCAGCAAAGAGTATACTGCCTTAGCGGCAAGATCAATGGACATACCAGTATCCATTGAAATGTAGCACATGTGCTTCGCCCACCACAGAGTGGACCATATAAACAAACTACAGAAACAGGACCTTGTAGATGGCCTGAATATTGCAAAGGTCAATCAAGCTGGAGGGAGGTGTGAGCCATGCATACTGGGAAACCAGAAGAGGAGGCCATTCAATGCTGATGTGGTACCTGAGACCATGGTGTTAGCAAGGGTGATGGTTGATATATGGGGCCCAGCCAGAGTCAAGTCCATTGGGGGTGAAAAATACACCCTTGTGTTTGCTGATGATGCAACTTCTAGAAGAACACCATATTACATCTCAGATCAGAGGGCCAAGACCACAATTGAAGCATTGAACCAGTTCATGGTGATGGCTGAATGCCAAATGGGAAAAAGGCTCAAGAAACTCCAATGCGACAACAAGTTTCACAGTGAGTTGTGGACACAGTGAGTTGTGGAAGATGTGGGGGATAGAAAAAGGTGTGATTATTGAGTTCACGGTGCCATATTCTTCAGCAGCCAATGGGATGGCTGAACAAACATTCAGTATTGTCTTCGGGACAGTGAGGATATTGCTATTGGAAGCAAAAATGTTGGATGGATAGTGGGCCAAGGCATGCAATTATGCAATCAAGGCAGGAAATCTGTTGCTAACCTTGCAACACCCAGGAAAGGTTCCAGAGGAAGCCTGGTCAGGTAAATGACAGACTGTGAATCATCTTTGGGTGTGGGGATCAACATGCTATGCCAAGATACCTGTGGCAAAGGGACACAGCAAATTATCCCCACACAGACAGAAGGGTTGCCTTGTGGGGTTAGCAGGGCATGGATCATACAGGATATTACTTGATGACATACCTGGGAATAGTGTTGCTGCCGCTTGGGCTCAAGCTGCCGAGCTGATGGAGCTGAGCCAGAAATGGCTGAGCCAAGGCTGACTTAACAGCTCTTTCGCTTACCCTAGCCTCACTCGGCATTTTATCGGCTTGAGCCAGTTCATAGCCAGTCAAGCCATCAGCTGCTTCCTAAATGGGATGCTGATGCGTACATCAGCTTCATCCTCGATCCCCTCAGTTTTGTCATTGTTCACGGTGCACTTTCCTCACTTCCTCTATCACAGCTATCATATTTCTATTTCTACCCTACTTTCCAGCATTATGCTTCCTTTCCAGACTGCTCCAGGCCCCAATTTATGATTTATTAGCTGCCAGAGTCTCATATAACTACAAACACATTTATGCAGCCACACTCCTTCCTACGAGTGCCTACCGAGACCGAATAGAACTGTTATTTTCCCCCATTTAGGTTCCTTAGCTCTCTCTGAGGCATTCAAGTGTCCTCATTCCTGGGATTGCCCTAGATATTCAAATCTTTTCTGGAAACAGGCCATGCCCTTGACACCAGCATACTTGACACCAGCACACGTTATGGTATATAAAGAATGAGATCTTGTTTTGGCCTACTTACCTCCCAGTTCTAGCATGCTCCCACATCTTAGAGGCTCACAAAAGGCACCTGAACCAGAAAAAGCCTTGCCTAGTGGAGGGCTCCAGGCTACATTCCAGGTTGAACGTGTCATCCAAGGTATGTCTGTTCTTTTAATCAAGCACTGTCTATTCACAAATGGCCAGGAGAATCAGGCAGCAACAGGAATGCAGCGAAGAAAAAGACCACAAAAAATGCAGCCAAGAAAAGTGTGTCACATACTTGTTCACTTGTCCTTAGTATTCATTCTGACTCAAATCTCGTGGTCTAGATGCCCCGGAAATACTACCACAAATAAGAGGCCATCACACTACATGGCATACAACTGAAAATGCTGATGAAGTGCAGAGTGGTAGACCTCAACACAGCTATCCGAGCCCACATCGGCTGCAGGAATCTGAACAAGATGTACCCTTGCAATCAGCATGTAAGTTTACCAATATGTCGTTGGGCTGGATATAGCTCTAAGACATTCTTATTTAGGTGTCATTATGCAGGAAGTTGAAGAAGATGAGGAAGAAAGACCTTTCATAGCTTCACCACTTCCACCATCGTCACCACGCACCCTAGAAGGTCCAGACAGCTCACCGCTGCCTTCAACACCCCCAACACCCATCCGTGCCACCCCAGGTAACACAGTATCATTTCAATTTATTCACTTTGATCTGCCAAGGACTTCATCATCCACAGATGTGTCATTCTCCTCAGTCCCAGGATTGCCAACATCAGCACAAAGTCTTATGTTGTCTGAGGCTTCCGATTCTGGCTCGTTGCCATCATCTGTGAAGGATAGCAGCTGAAACACTGATGATGTCTGGTCCTTTTATATAGAGGAAGGCGATTGCCATGTGTGTAAGCTTTGTTGGTGAGTAGATCGTGCTTTCTTATGATATACTTTCACATTCAAATTTTGCTTGCTAGTGGGGGTGACAAACACAAGAAGAATGGAAAAGATAAGATATACAGCATCAAAACCGGTACAACAGGTCTATGATATCACCTCATCAAGGATCACTTGCGGCTCTGGGTAGCCGCATGTGACAAAATGGGGGTGTCAGTCAAAGGTGCGGGAATCAGGGCAACTGAAAGGTTCTGGCATGAAAATAGTACTGCCGAATTCAAAGAGGGACCATTGCCCATTGATTTCGCTGTTCCTGACTACTCCCATGATGCATTTGTTGATGCGATTGTTGAATGGATAATCACAGATGATCAGGTATGAGTCTTTACTTTGTGCATTCTGTCCATTAAATGGTTCCTTGTAGTCTATCAATGTGATTGCATGTCTGCAGTTATGTCGGATCTTTCTCATGCTTTGGGAAGACCTTACCAATGCCAATATTCCTCACTGTACATACATTCGGAAGTGTGTTATTGAGACCTGGCAGCAGTATATTGCCATGCTTAAGAGCGAGATGGATGTGAGTCTATCTCTACCTTCTTAATATATGGATTCACATTCTCATTTGTTCACAGTCATCTCTTGGCCATATCTTGATAACAATGGATCTATCAACTGATCTCAATCTTGTTAATTTCATGGCAGTTACAGCTCACTGGATGGAAGCGATTGGGACAAATGCGGATGGTCTAACAATGATATGCCTCTGTTCAGATCTCATTGGTTACTGCAGGGTTCCTGGTCAGCATGATGGAAATCACTTAGTGGTAGCTTTCCTTTATATCACTGACCATGTCAGAATCACAAGTAAACTTCCCAATCATCAATTAAAGGTTTGTATATTTATTCGCTAGCTTTAAATAACATTTACGTGTAAATATCACAGCTTGGATGGATTACTATGGACAATGCCACAAATAATGGCACATTCATGATGTCTCTCCAGCATGACCTTCAGTGCCAGGGTTATATATTTGTTGCTGCAGAGCAAAGAATACAGTATGGTTGCTTCTTTTTCTGGTCTGACTGCTAAAACAACTTCTATCCCAGATGTTTTGCACACATCGTTAATCTCGCCTGCAAGGAGGTAATTTCTGCAGTAACAGTGCTCGATGCAGTACTATTTTCAGGTTAGCTTCAAATTTATCTATCAAGTTTTATTTCTGAAATTTGCAAACTCTTTTAGAACATCTTGACATTGTTTGGGATCCTATATCTGCCACAAGAGCATTGATCTGTGCAGTAAGTTAGGATGAGCGGCATAATAGTATATTATTGAGTATAGTCATAGATCCGTGTTTCATCATTGCGATGGCATGGCTTTGCATGTGCTCTCAGGTCACTTGATGTCAAGGTTCTTCAGCTCCTTCTGGATGTTGATGTTCACTGGTCATCAACAGACATCATGATAGAACGGGCAATATTGTTACGTGAGGTGAGTCTTTTCTGATTGGAAGCGAAATGGATCTACTAATCTATTTAGGGTATTGAGAAATTTCTGGAGAACAAAGATTTTGAAGAACTCCAAAAACATCAGTTATCCAATGATGAATGGAAGGCTTTAGATATTATTCATCAAATTCTAGCTGTATACTCACCACTTTTGTTTATTATCACTCACTAAATCTGAGCATTCCAGGTACCGCATGCATTTCAACAGAAGCTTTCTGCAGATAAGACACTGACCCTTGCATTAGCAATACCCAGCTTCCAATGAATGATGCAACTGTGGGAAGATCTCAAGATCAAATTTCCTGAGGCTGCACCAGCCGTTCAAGATGGCCTTGAGAAACTGAAGACCTACCGAGATCGCACAGAAGTGGTACCAGCATATACCTTAGCTACAAGTAAATCAATTTAGTCCCACTTTCAAAATGTTGACATTGACTTACTAGTCCTCAACCCAAACACAAAACTCTGTTGGTTCAGCCGATATCTATATAATAATACAGATCAGCACAGCCACATAATTTGCTTATGTAAAATTAGTGGACTTTAAATTTTCAGTCTTTTCCAATGTGCACTGCCACAACCGGCTATTGCATGGACTGGTCCTGTTAGCACTGCCACAATCTGGCACCTGCTCTTTCAGGCTCCATCTTTCCTTCCCCCCATCATCTGCCCCTTTGACTGCTACTCTCCCCTGCCTTTGCTATCACAGGTAAGCATTGTCTTCTTTTCTCATCATGTACCTCTTTCTGATAGCCTTCCCACAACCCTGTTTGGTGGATTATTACAGTACTGCTTATTGATCTTTGCTGAATCTCTTATCTGATGCCTTTTTTTTTTTAGGTGTATCTGTCTATTATTTGTGTTTTCTCTCAAAGTAGTGGCTTCTTTTGACTGTAAGGAGTTTGTTCTTGACTGCTTTCAGTCTGAATCATATCATACCAAGTAGATCAAGGTGTTATTGGATTATTACAGTCTGAAGAGTAGTCTTTCTGTGATTGGGCTCTGTCCTGTTCTTTCTTTCTACACTATCATGTATGTTTATCCATTTACCATGGCTTCTGTGTGCTCATGGTCTTCTTTCATTATCAGGGAACCTTCAACTCCTACCAGGGAGAATGATACCTTTCAGTTTCCTCCTGTTACACCTGAGCATGATCATCAGTCAGAGAGAGAACGTGATCGTCTTCAGCGTCTGCAGATGACCTCACCCTCTCATCATTGTGGGCGATCACTGCATCCAGGTCCTGATCCTAATGTTCCACTTCCATGGTTGTATATACCACCAGAGACACATATTCCTTCTCAGTTAGATCACCCTGTAGAGCATCCAATGCCTACTATTCCCTCTCTACCTGTATCCTCTACAAGACGTGGACAACGTGGACGGCCATGTGGTAGTGCCCGAGGTGGTGCTCCTATTCAGTTAAATAGCTGTAACTCTGTTTCTGTTTCATTGGATCATCATGGTCAGAGGGAACAAGACCAGAGTACAAATGTAGATACTGATTCCCATTCTGTACCATCACTGCCACCTTCACCACCACCACCACCATCACCACAATCAAGGTCTCCATCACCACCACCACAGTTACCAGATAATTCTGTTTCTGCACCTCTTCTTAGGGCCAGACATCCATATGCTGAACCATGTTCTCAGCATAGTCTTGGAGAGATGAAATCAATCTGTACACAATGTAAAGCACCACATTGGATTGATGAGCATCTACAACATTCTTCTATGACTAAGCCCCATTTTGGCATGTGCTGTCTACAAGGGAAGATTAAATTGCCTCCTCTTCATTCAGCTCCTACCATTCTTCAAAATCTTCTCTGTGGCAATGATCCAATGTCAAAAGTCTTTTTGTATGATATCAGACAGTACAATGCAGCATTGTCATTTACATCTTTGGCTGTGAACATTGATGGGTCAATCACCAATTCTTCTGGACCATACTGCTTTCATATATCTGGCGAGCTTCATCATCTGATGGGATCTCTGCTGCCAAAGGAAGGAAAGCAGCCAACTTATGCACAACTATATATACATGATCCAGCAGAGGCATTGAGTATGTGCAATCATCGCAATCCCAATCTAAGGTCTGGAATCATGTCTTAACTACAGGATTTACTGCAAGATGTGAATCCATATGTTGCTTTATACTGCCATGCATATCAGATAATGAAAGACAAGCCCCGTGAAGAGTATCCAAATATTGAAGTACGATTGCATGTAGGCAATGGTACTGATGGACGACGATATAATTTTCCAACAGTAGATGAATTGGCTGCTATCATTCCTGGAGATGGGTCTGAAATTGTTGAACAAGATCAAGATATCATTTTACGTATGCATGATAATTCTCTTGAACGCATTAGCAATCTTCATCCAAGTTATCAACCTCTGCATTATGTTCTTCTTTTTCCCTATGGAGAATTAGGTTGGAATCCAAATATGATCCTGCAAGAGAGTGAAAACAGCACCCATACATGTAAAAGACTTACTCAGCATATGTATTATGCTTACCCGCCTGCACCATCGTCCAAACACTGAACCAAATGTACCACTATTCAGAGGAGGAAGACTGACACAACAGTATTTTGTGGATGCATGGGCCTCAATTGAACAAAATGATCTCAGCTGGGTTTGGAGGAACCAGACAACTATTCGTGCAGACCTGTATAAGGGAGTGGTTGATGCAGCTACCAATCAAGATGGAGTTGAAAATAGTGGCAAGCATTTTGTCTTACCATCATCACATACTGGAAGCCCCTGTGCAATATATCAGCTGTATCAAGACTCCATGGCAATTTGCAGAGCCTTACAAAAGCCAGATATTTTTCTTACAATGACAGCCAACCCAAAGTGGCCAGAAATTGTAGAGGCTTTAAAGTGCACAGATGGACCAGATCAAAAGGCAGAGGATTGACCAGACATTGTGACAAGAGTGTTCCAGTTGAAAAAAGAGGCCTTACTGAAAGAAATCAAAAAAGGTGGAATATTTGGTAAAGTCAAGGCTATGGTGCATACAATTGAATTTTAGAAGTGTGGACTCCCTCATATGCATCTTCTGATATTTTTGGATCCTGAATATAAGATTCATACACCTGCTGATGCCGATTCAGTCTCATGTGCTCAAATTCCAGATCCTGAAAAATTTCCAATCCTTTATGAGATTGTCACCAGATGTATGGTGCATGGTCCCTGTGATGAATGCTGCATGAAAGATGGTCGTTGTACAAAGAACTTTCCAAAAGAGTTCAATGAACACACTGAATTCACCACTGATGGATATCCCAATCTGGCATGTCCTAACAATGGTCATCAGTATGTTAAGATAAATGGTCAAACCTACACTGTCTACACCAACCGTGATGTTATTCCATATAATCCTTATCTCAGTGCACATTATAACTGTCACATCAATGTGGAGGTTTGTGTTACTATCAAGGCTGTTAAATACATCCACAAATACATCTACAAGGGCCATGACAGGACTACATTAGAGGTTCAGGATCATGATGAGATCAAACAGTTTTTGGATGCATGCTATATCTCTGCCATTGAATCATGTTGGAGGATTTTTTCATTTTGGCTACATCAAGAGGAGCCAAATATTGTTCATCTTCATGTCCATCTTCCTGATGAACAGCTTATTACATATGATGAGAATGCCAGTCCAGAGGAGGTGTTAGCAGCTGCAGAGGAAAAGACAACAACTCTTTTACAATGGTTTGAGCTCAATAAAAAGGATCCAAATGCACACCAATATCTATATCAAGATACTCCAGCTCATTATACCTGGAATAGAAAGAGTTGGAAAGTACACCAAAGATTTAATACTATTGGTGTTACTATTGGTCGAATGTATCAAGCTGCCCCTTCATCAGGTGAACAGTTCTATCTGCGGCTTCTTTTGACAGCTGTTGCCGGTGCTCAATCTTTCCAACATCTATGAACTGTGAACAATGTAGAGTGTGCTACTTTCAAGGAGGCATGCATTGCCATGAGTTTGCTGGAAAACGATAATGAATGGAGGCAATGCTTAGAGGAAGCAGCTGTCATGAAGTCAGGTGCACAGCTGCGATCATTGTTTGCAACTCTTCTTCTCTTCTGTCATCCAGCAAAACCAGATGAGCTATGGGAGGAGTTTAAGAAAAATATTTGTGATGACTTGGCATATAAGCTCTGCCAACATGATGTTCCAAATCCAACAGATGCCCAACTCTATGATTTTGGTCTCCATCTTATTGATAAGCTTCTTCAATCACATGGACATTGTCTTTCAGAATGGACTCAGATGCCTGCCTCTACTATGAACTGGGCTGCTTATGAGAGCAATCCTCTTTTAGCTGCACAACTGACCTATGATATCCCATCTCTTGAGCAATTTGTTGCCAAGAACCTTCAAACATTCAATACAGAGCAAAAGATTGCTTTTGACATGATCATTGAGTCTGTTGCTCATAATCAAGGGAAATTAGTATTTCTTCATAGTGCTGGAGGTGGTAGAAAGACTTTTGTGTGTAACACTATTGCAGCTGCTATCTGTGCCCAAGGATTGATTGTATTAGCCTGTTCTTCCTCCGGTATATCAGCAATTCTCTTAGTAGGAGGACGTACAAGCCACACTACTTTTAAAATTCCAATTCCTTCACATGATGATACTACATGCAACATTCGCAGAGGGACTCACTTAGCTGAGCTTCTTTGTAAAACTTCTCTTATCATTTGGGATGAGGTTCCTATGCAAAATCGGTATGATATTGAAACTGTTGATCGCACTCTTCGTGATATATGGAGAAATGATGCTCCTTTTGGTGGAGTAACTGTTCTTTTTGGTGGTATGTGTATTGATTGTGTGATTATAAATTGACCTTTCTGATTATTTATTTCAGGAGACTTTTGTCAAACATTGCCTGTTGTTTCACAGGGATCACGAGAGCAAATTGTGGCAGCTTCATTTCGCCATTCACCATTATGGCATCACATCAAGGTTATCCATTTGAAGAAAAACATGCGTCTGGATCAGACTCCTGAGAATGTGGAGTTTGCTCAATGGCTGCTTACTGTTGGTGCAGGGGAAGGACTCATTGAGGACAGAACCATCTCTCTTCCCAATTCTATGTGCCTTTCCAACCCCTCACTGTCTGGACTTATCAGTTACATTTATCCCAACATTCAAGCTGGCCATTTTCAGGACCGCTTTTTCTTAGAACGCACAATTCTCTCTGGACATAATGATGACATTGATGAAATCAATCAACAGGTTCTGGATATGTTTCCAGGACAAGAGAAAGTCTATTGGAGTACAGACAAGACAATAGAAGAAGAGTTGGATGAAAATGCTTCTCTTTATCCAACAGAGTTTCTTCAGAATTTTAATGCTTCTGGATTGCCATGTGCAAAGCTGGCTCTTAAAGTTGGATGTCCTCTCATGCTTCTCTGCAATCTGGATCCAGCAAATGGCCTATGCAATGGGACATGAATGATCCTCACATGTTATCGTCCTCATGTATTAGAATGTTGTCTTCTTAGTGGCACCAATGCTGGCAAAGTTGTCTTTATTCCACGTATCACAATCAATGCAGATACTGCTGAACTTCCTATTGCATTTTCACGTCGCCTTTTTCCAGTCAGGCTGGCATTTGCAATGACAATCAACAAGTCTCAAGGACAGTCAGTTAGCTATATTGGATTAGATTTATGTACTCCTGTTTTCTCACATGGACAACTGTATGTAGCACTTAGCCACTGCACCTCTGGACAGCGGATTCGAGTTCTCTTTCCAAGTACAGAAAAAGGTACAAATACTTTAAATATTGTATATCCTGAAGCTCTATTACAGTCATAATATATATTTTCTTTGAAACTAACATCTCAAAATTGAAGTAATAAGCCAGGTTTGGGGCAGGCCCCAACAAGCTGAAGTCCTGTGTTGTAGTCAGGTTGCTGGGTCCCGAGGTACGAGGGCCCAGCAATCATGATGAAGACATGGGACGGAAGCTTGTGCACCAGAGGATGAAGCCGAAGCTAAATCACTTTTTATAAATACAGTGAGTCAGTCATTGCTTCCTTGTTGTTTGATTCTCATCTACCATGATCTAGCTCCATAAATACTGTCAGTCTGTGGCTGTGCCACCTACTCCAGCTCGACTGCAGGCCAAGGGTCATGCCAATTGGGCTGATGATCTTCTTGGCAATAATTTATTTGATATGGCCATTCATCAGAAAAGCCTTGCAGCTGAAGTAGAGGCTTACCTTTCTGACATAAAATGTGGCAATGACATGGTCAAATACTGGCAGGTACGTTTGTTATTGTGACATGTTCAAGTTGCATATTCACATTGCAGTAGGACAATCAAAAAGTATATCCAACCATATTTGCAATGGCTATGGATCTTTTGCCTATTCAGGGTACCTCAGTTCCATGTGAACATGTTTTTTCATCAGGAAAGGAGACAGCCACAGCACAGCAAAATCGGATAGCAGGTGATCTGATGGAGGCACTGCAGATGATGAAGTATGCCTTTAAACATGGTCATTCTCTTAATTTTATGGGTGGTATGTCTAAGGATGAAGAGACAGCAGCTCTGGAGGCTAAGATGGATGTGGAAGATGATGTTCCAGAGGATGTAGCAGCATTTATCGAGCTGCTATGCTCTGGAAAATGAATTATTTGTTTTGATTTCCTAATTTGTAACTGAACTGAGGGTTTTTCTGAAGCTGAGCTCAAGCTGAGCGAAGCCGTTAATTTATTTATCAGCTTGGCTCACAAAAAGCTATGAAAGAGGTAAGAGCTGGGAAAAGCTGACTAAAGCTGAGCTAAGCCAAGTGGCAGCAATACTACCTGGGAACAAGATCATCATATCTTGCGATGTGATCTTTGAGGAGCTGAGCCCTACGTGTACTGTTTCTGCTCATGAGGGGGAGATAGGATATGATGCACTCATTGAACCACTGACAGAAACAATCGAAAATCATCCACAGCCACTAATTGATCCTACAATCGATGATCACTACCCAATTCAAATGCCAACTCCACCAGTACAAGCTGCCCCTGCACAACCATGTCCAGCCCCAGTACCTGTACCACCTGCCAGACAACCCTCTCATATTCCAAAGCCCACTAGAGCAATAACTGAGTCAAGAGAGTATGCCCAGCATGAAGAAAATTCCAAACATCAAGGAAAGGACTGGACAAACAAAAATACTGTCCCACTACTCACTGATGAAGATGACGTTGAAGATATAGTTGCACTAAAGGCCTCAGAAATCAGCAATATTGTGGACAGACATGACATGTGGGTATCTGATGACTATCACCAAGCCATGACAAAAGCAAAGATATAGAGACCAGCCATGGATGCAGAAATTCACCACATGGAAGAGAGGGATGTATGGAGAGTCATGCCAAGGGAGCTGTGGATGCAGGTAATCAATACCAGGTGGACCTTTGACAAGAAGCTTGATGGAGACATGGCTGAACTACTCAAACATCATGCAAGACTCATGGTCAAAGAATTTACTCAAATCAAAGGCCTGCATTATTATGATTCCTTCATCGCCATGGTCCAATATGAGTCACTGTGCATGTTCTTCATAGTTGTAGCCACACATGGGCTAGAATTCTGGCTAATTGACTTTGTTGGTGCATATCTGAATGCAGAGCCTCAAGGGGAGAACTATGTGTTGTTACTGCAGGGATATGAAGACATGGTAACAAGAGACTACCCCAAAGGTCCAGAGTATGTGTTACAGATGCTCAGAGCAATGTATGGAATGATGGATGCTGGTAATGCATGGTTCCACAAGCTCAATGGCACTCTCATGGCACAAGGCCACAAGCAATCATGTGCTGACCCATGTGTGAGACTTCTGAAGAACGGATCAGAACAGACATACACATGTACCTATACAGATGATGTATCTGGCACATCCACTTCCAAGAAAGAAGGAGAACGAGTCCAAAAGGAGATTGGGAGTGTGTACGAGATCAAGGACTTAGGGAAACACAATAGTGTTCTTGGGATGACGGTGGAGTTTGACAAGGATACTGGTGCCATTTCACTTCATCAAAAGAACCTAATACTGAAGACCCTCAAAGCATTTGGGATGTCAGAGTGTAAACCTAAAGCGATGCTGCTTCCTGTTGGAAGTCTGATGAAACTTGACACACAGCCCCAGCCAATCCCAAATGTGGACAAGGATTACTGCAGAGTTCTCGGATCCTTAAACCATATTTCTAATGGTACCAGGCCAGACATTGCATTTGCCACAAACTACCTACAACGATACACCTCAGATGCTCGCCCAATACACTGGGGACATGCAATGCATGTCCTTGCATACCTAAAAGGAACTATTGAGTATAGGATCACTTATTGTCGAGGGAACACGAATGATGATGGCCTTACTCCCATAGGATATGTAGATTCATCACATGGTGATGACAGGACATCTGGAAAGTCCACTATGGGGTACATCTTTACTATGGCAGGCAGGCCAGTTGCATGGAGTTCTAGGTCACAAAAATGAGTTGCCCTGTTGATGTCTGAAGCAGAGTACATGGCTACAGTTCACAGAGGACAGCAATCCCTCTGGATGGGATCATTCTTGGATGAAATTGAATTATCAAAGGACTGTCCATACCCACTGAACTGTGACAATAATTCAGCCATCAACCTCACCCAGAACACCAAAGGTCATGGAAAGTCCAAGCATTTCACTATGGACTACCATTGGATTCATGACAGTGTCCAGCTTGGTGAACTTGACGTTCATTACATCACATCTGAAGATAACTTGGCAGACCTATTCACAAAGAGCATACTGAAGCCTTGAGCAACAGAGCTGCTCAAGAGGATGGGGATGACTGGGCTGTAGAATCCTATGGGCATAGGCTTCAGGGGGAGTGTTGGGTGTTCAGCCTATCCCAAACTCACAGCTTATTTCAACATACCAATGTTTCACTTATTTGATCAAACATACTCACTATATTTAGACTATCCCTCCTATTCATTTTTCAACTATATATTCTGTCTTCCCCCATTATCACACCTCAGCCATTCACATCAACTATGTGACTGACTGAGGTGTGTATTCTATTTTACATCTATCATTTATGTTTCTTACACTACCATCATATAGCTGTGATCCTTTCTCTAACAAATCACACTTGACCCGACTGATGAAGCATGGTATAGGATGTAAACAAGGCTGAAGCGATGTACAAGCTGAGAGGATCCTTTAGGAAACAGAACAAACCAAACTCAGAGCCTCCATAAATGGTGCTAGTCTTCTTTCTGAGCAGTAACATTACCATGAACCTTGAGTGGGTACTAATCCTTGAGAGCATCATAAAAAGACAGTGACATTGCAGTTTGTTTTTACTTGTGTGTTGTCCAATCTGCCAGAATCAGATAAAGTGGTGTGTGGATGATACAAGGTAAAAAATGCCACCAATGAACCTGTCAATGACTGGTCCTAGATGCCCGGCATGTTACTGTCTGACAGAGGTTAGGATACAAGGAGAATATAATGCCCAGAGATTTGAAGTCAGAGCAGTATGTAATTGTCCCACCCAATAGCAAGACGCAATGGCATATGTGTGCAGGTTCTCATTATGGAGTGGCTAGCCATATATATTGACTTGTTTTGCCATGACAAAAGAACTTGTGCAAGGTTGCCATGAATTCGATATACAGGAAACCAATGTATAGTTATGCTAGGTCCTATATCTAGCTTATAGTAGACCATGAGGACCAATTTAGAAGAAATCCTGGAATGAACATCTGTGTTAGATCAAGGCAAGCAAATGGAGGAAATACTTTGAACACAAATTCTGTCATACAGGTGCCAATAAATCATTCACATCAAGCTGACAGAGAGCACTCAGCACTTGATACAAGGCAACAAAGAACATACTCTGCTATGGTTTGCCAGATGTCGGAAAACAAAACAAAGGCTGCCTCAGGGCTCTTGATTTGTAATTACAATGGCCACAAAGTAACAAACACCAACCTACCACCTTCCAATATTGATATAACCTCGCAACTAAAATGGCTGACTGGGAACTACCTGTATTGGAAATATACTTGTGGACATGCTCTGGTGAGTAAAATTGTGTACACAAAGGATTTGCCACTGATCACCACATTGCAGATAGAAGTTGTCAGTTTCAACAATGTTGTAGCATTGAGAAATAGGGCCCTGGAAGGCCAGTTAGACGAGAGTATTGTAGAGCTGTTGGCCTGTCAAGGAGAGATCTTGGTGAGTATATCAGGCTCAATTATGGAATTTTGAGAACTCATTGGTGATAGGAAAATCATGTGGCTGTCAATGATTGCATTAGGGCCTGGAGAAAAAACATCAATGTTGTACTGAGCTACTGGCCACCTATCCACCCATTCAACATGCACTGCTGCGTCTTCTCCTTCTTCAGTGATGAGCAATATACCCCCAGTGAAGCCCCAGAGGATGTGCCAACCATTGATACACTTGGTATCAGGCTACCCATAGATTTTGTGAATTTTATACAAATTAATGCAAACTACTAGCTGTACTAAGGACTAGAGTGGAGACTTCACACTGCTAAGTCAAGTCATCTAGATCAGTGTTGAAGCACCTAAAACCGTAACAGAAGAGGAAGTAAGAGAAGACATCTAGACGAGTCAACTCTACAAGCCTTTCGAGATTACTTGCTATTTCCTGTTTAAAAACAGACTACACATAGTCACCACACAAATGGGACCTCACTGTATCTAGACGAACTCAAAAACCAGAAGTTAGAAAACCTGAACTAGATTAGCTTGTCAAACTCGACAAAGCTGAAAACCACTTTGAATAGTTACTAAGTCATGATGGAACCAAAATCCTCCATGAACTTAGTCTAAAAAGAAATGAATGAGAAACCCTGAACCTTGCATGAAAGAATAGCCTAGTCAGGAATCTGAGGTACCAGTCTAGATCACGCAAGTGATCATGACCATACAATCTTGGTACCTCGATTGATCCACAATCGATGGTTACATCCACTAAGATACTAAGGCAATTAAACAAGTACTGAATGAATAGCCACACAGCACCATAGGAAAGTGGAGGCAGGAGTGCCTACAGACCAGCACAGCACTCCTAGGCAATAGAAAAACCCATCGCCTCCCCGTATAACTGAATGAATATCTCAGAATCATGCAATTCTTATAGAATAATTACTCATTGTTTGTATTACTACACATAATCACGCTACCAGTAGTCTAGATAAGCAACTCCTATACCTAGACGTAGAATACTATAAAATACCGTCATCTAGACACACAACAGCAGGAAAGCATTCCCCCATGTTTGTGCTAGTGGCCCATAGCTACCTAATCAAATAACGGATTTAAGTGCCTGTCCTCGACTGAGTAATTCGTTGCTAAGTCACCCAATAAGAAAGAACAAGTAGTTGAAGTGAACTAAGCCCTAGAACACTTTGAGTTTGAACAATTGAAAGAGTCAGCGTACTCTAGAGTCTGCGTGCTCTTTGCAAGTCTGTGTACTTGACGTAGGATCTGTGTATCCTTTGTAGAAGTCTGTGTACTTCTTTGTCTCGAGTCTGCAAACTTGTGTTGAGAGTTAGTGAACTCTAGAGCCTGTGAGCTCTTTGTAGAACCTGTGTGTTCTTTGATTGTTTGAGTTAAGAAGTAATCTAGACCAGCTATTGCTTGCCTAGATGACATTTGTTCTCTGAACTAGACCAGTTCCTACCTACCTATTAAAACCCCATGTCATTATAACTCGTTATCTCGACTAGTGTATCTTGTGTAAACGTCTTCTAGATCAGAATCAGAAGTAGTTTTCGAATGCCTTACATTGAATTATCAAAGTCTAAGATCATACACAAGTGCTTCTACTGTACTCAACCTCAAACTTACAAACATTGGTGATAGTGTGAGTGTTTAGAGTGAGAGTTAGTCTCTAGATTTCTCATCTAGAGTTTAGTTTTCCTTTGAGCGCTCCCCGTTACCGAGCACATCACCGCACAGCAGGCAAGCCTACCCTGCGATTGTGACATACTAGTCAGTATTCTAGTGCCCCAATTAAAGGATTTTGGGCTTTAACCTCAACAAAGCGACCACTAGTCGTTGAGTCACCCTAGCATTGAAGTGAATTGAAGTTCTTTTGAGCCTACTGTTGTGTCAAGCATAGACCAAGAGTGTTTTGAAGTAGTTCAAGTGTGTTCTCAGAAGTCATAGTAGTTATCCTTAGGCCAAGAGTGCCACTAGTTTGCCAAGAGTGCGACTAGTCAAGTGTTCATCACTTGTAGGGAGCAGTTACAGGGCCAAGAGTGCCACTAGTTCGAAGCAGTCATAGTCTCAGCAAGCATAGCAGCTCAAATCAAATCACTTTACCACCTTGTGTAATAAACCCCCCCACTAGTACGAGTATTACATTTGTAAAACTCACTAGTACCAAATAGAAGTCTTTTTACCCAACCTTACCAGGTTATCAATGTTTGCAGAGTGCTTCTATCATACTCGAAACACCCGAATTCAATACATTGGTGATTTAGTATAGAGTTTTGAGAGGTTTAGTGTTGGTTGTAGTTTGTTGCAGCTCACTAGTCCTTTTGTCACTCACTGTTACCGAGCACATCAGCGTATCTGATCTGCTTCTAGTGCATTCAGTACCAAGTGCTGAGCTCTTATACTTAGTGTGACCTCACTAGTATCATTCTAAGTTAGAGCATGCTCTCTACCAATCATCACTCAAGACCGTCATGCATGCAACTCTATAATGCACGCTGCATGTGTATCACTGTGCTCTATAGCTATAACATTGCACTCTATGTGAGTACTGCTCTATGTGTTTATCACTGCGCTCTATGCATTTCTCACTGCACTCCAGATCTATTCTTCATTATCTCAGTAACCAGCCATTATACGATGTATGCATTGATACATATCGCAAAATTACACATGTAGACACTTTGCAAGCATGTCAGCAGTATGCATGAGCTGTAGTTACCTGGCCTATGTCATTTGGTTCTGATTCTGATGATCATGTGGGGTCAGGGATAACTTGGGCTTTTGGATAATTAGGAAGGAAAATGAATATATGCAAGAAATCGTAACAGATGGCATGCCTGCCCAGAATGTGCAATACTAGAGGAAACCTTGAGGGGGGAGGGAGGGGGGAGCAATGAAAAACATAGCTATTATGTCTTTTCAGCTTCTTACAATGATAACAACAGCATTGAACCAACATTTTGATATCTCTGGGACCTTCAGGAAGATACTCTCTTATATCATCAGTAGGTATTGGGTCATTGCTTCAAGAGCAGTCTTCTCTATCATCGGCAGCAGCAGGCATAGTTGGTAACAATTGCTGACATTGTCCTTGTTGTGGTGAGTATTGCTGGTGGTGGGCCCCATCATCATTGTGGAAGGAAGGAAAGAGGTGAGATGACTGCCATACCCATCACAGCCACAGCTTCTTCATCCCGACTGCCATGAATAATTCTATTCCTTCTGACTTTACTCCCTTTTTCCACTGTACCACTGCTCCAGAGTGATATGGGCACTGTTTACAATGTCAAGGAGCGAGAACAAGTATGTTTCCTACCTCCAATGTGCCCAGATTGTTGACTAACAGCAATGTCATGTAGAATCTGCTCTCTTACATCTTATCTGCAGTGTTTTTTTTCTTCACTGCAGAGTGAACAGCACATATATGCTGACTGGACAGCAAAGTCATGGGGCTGAGTTGTAACTGGGTGCACCATTGTGCAGTTTCCTTCTTGTATCCTTCATTGAAGCTTCTTCAGATGGTGATCCCTGCTGTCAAACCATCAAGGTGACTGACATGATTCACTGTTTAGCCTAGACAATGACCATGGAGCCCAAGGGTAGCAGATCCATGCAGACCAGCCTCAGACAGTGCTTATACCACCATCTCACATCACCTCAGTCTCGATAGGTGTTTGTTATCCATATTCAATGCACTGAATTCCAAGGAAAGGTCAAGCAGTGAAGGAGATATCATTGTTGCAGCAACTTTTTGGTGTGCTATTCACTCAGTTGTTCTTTACAGCCAGTCCTGACACTTTATCCAGCCAGTGTCTCTGCTCAGGATGTTTCAATATCCTGAGACAACAACATTGACAATGAGCAGCTGCAAATAGCCTTGGTTAATGATGTCTTACCCATAAAATTCTTCAAACATGCCACTGCTGAGCCACTGTGACTATTGCCAATCATCCCCATCAAATCAGTGGTCCTTGGCATCCTAGTATGCAGTGTGGAACACCTGTGGTTATTTCCCTTATCGAAGACCTGGGAGGCTCTGTCCTGTTCTTGTCAATCTTCCTCTTATGGGAAAAGATCACCTTGAACAATGACCAACAAATTCAATGATGACCATTACCAAGCCAAGGTGATAGAATTGGTTGTCCTTGGCTCCAAAACAAGCAGTGTATCATTTCTCAACACAACACAGGTAGTGTTCATGCTCTCCACCCAACCATGAAAACACCACTCAGCACAGGATTCTTCAGAGGCTTGGTGCTTAAAATGAATTTTATGCTGCATTTCATCACCACATACCTCCCAAGCTCACATTGGGTTTTTTCTTATTCTAAATGCTTTGCCTTCCACCTGTGTATTGTAGCAGGGGCATGCATAAATGTATAATGAGGCGGAAAAAGCAGGCTACATTCTCCAGATTGATACTCCACCCTCGTCTATCTACTTCTGTGCTACTCTGTCTCACATCTTACTCATTCATTATCATGCACTTCTCACTTGCTGCACTTGTCCCTCTCGTTGCTCTCCTTGTTCCTGGCCTCTCCGATGCTATCACCACCCATCAGCTGGTAGCAGGAAACACTACCATCCAAGGGAGGAACTATGATGGTTCTTATGCTCCCTGGAAGCCTTCATGGACTTGGCCAGGAATGGATGAGCACTGTTTGACTGACATCCTGGAATACTGTCCTTGCCTGGATGGTGTACATCTACCTTCATTCTTTTTCTGCTCCTCCGATTCTAATTAGCTTCAAACAGCCTGAGTGCAGATTCAAGTGTCCTTCCCAGTGGCCTACAATAACTGCCAATGGGAGCCTGTGTTTGATGACAGGTATGACTGGAAAGGCTGGAAGCCCAGCAAGCATGACCCCTTCCCCTGTGGGTATGTTGACAAGGTGACATATGAGATCAGTATGCACACCTTCCTTTATTGTTCAGGTTTTCTTTTACTTACATTGCCTTGCAGACTGCAAGGACCTTTGCTTGGCTTATAATAACTGCAGCTCTTGCCAAGGTATGTATATGAAGTTTGTTCTTTTTGAATTTTCATTGACAACAGCTTTTTTCCAGTCTATTCCCTTGAGGAAGCTGTGGAACCATTCATCTGTGCACTCTTCGAGAAGATCATTGATATCATGACTTGGGAAGGTGACTGTGAGGATGGCTGGGTCAATGATTGGGTGTATCACAGCACCTTGTATTGGAATGTCTGTTACTACTAGGCAACTCTTTGACGTGGACATGCACAATTGTTGGACTATTTTTGTAGGACTTTTCCTACAGGCACTTGATTGTATCTTTATTACTGACAAAATGGATTTTGACAATGACTTTTTTGAGTTTTTCTGTGGTAAACATCTTTTAGGCACTTTGAAAAAGAAGAATCATAAATCACAATAAGTAAACATGACTGTTCAAACTTACATAAGTACTACTGCCTATGATGAGTCTGTGGGTAACCCCTTCTTTCCTTCCCATCAGGAAAATGTCAATGTGATACATGCAGCTACAGTGGGTACATAGCTCGGGTACCTTGGTAGCACACCCCCCATTTAGGTACTAGTATGTAGCCTGCTGTTAAATGAATATACCTGCTGGTAGCTGAGGTAGCTATGACTGAGACATATGTATTGCTACCATAGTGCTTCGGTTTCACAACAGTAGTACAACCATTCCTTTCTGTAGTACTATGATAGATATATATTCAATCTATAAATTGTACAGCAGTTCTTGGCATGGGCTAGCAAAAAGGTTTTATTCCAATAATAATAGATAGTACACATTATTATTCCATCCCCACACTATCAGTCTGTGTCACAATTATCTTCACCATCCATTTCTCCAGGTCTTCCCTCAAGATCTGCCCATAACCCCCAAGCTTCTTCCTCTTCATCATCAAGATCACCAGTCACTACCTGCTTTGCTTTTACCCCAGCATTTTATCTCTGTATAAAAAGATCAGTATGCCTAATCACTGACGAAGATAATACCACTTACAATTGACCACTGAGCTTTCAGAGGAGACAAACAAAACATGGAAAAGCAGAGTAGCAATGACTGTTGCATATAGAGGTCTTCGACATCATTACACCCCATGCCTTGCTGCTCATTCCAGATCCTAAGTGCACAGTAAGCAATGAGCATTAAAGCAATGCAAACTACATACATTCAGGTCTGGGGCATCTATGATATAAAACTCCTACAAACAGAGCAAGATGAATCAGTACAAAGGCATGGTGTTACAAGACAGGCACTCACCACTGGTCACCAACAGCCCAGCAGTCCTGTGAATTTGAGGATGCATGAAGTACAACAAGGACCATTAGAGATAAGACAGCCATTTAGCTAGTTATATACCAGTAAGCAAAAGGAGGATGGAACAATCAACAAAGAATGGAGGAGTGGATGAATGGTGGGCAGAGATGGGGGAAAGGAAGAAAAGGTGGTTGGATTTGATCAGAACCCAATGGTGTGATCTTGTTTATATTGCACATGATGCAAATAGATTTTGAGTCGGAGTTTAAAATGGACTTCACAACATTCAATGCTTGTTGTCAGCCTACCCTCTCTGCTGCTATTGTAACTGTCTGAAGCATCTCACAATATAGATAATATTTCAAATAACTTTATTCATTGTTATGTTTCCTTATTTCTGCTTCACCCTTTGATATAACTTCAAATCTTAGTCAGTCCAAAGTTATCTTTCTAGAGTACAAGCTTCCACCCCATGTCTTCATCACAATTGCTGGACCCTCATACCTTGGGACCCAGCAACCTGACTGCAACATGGGACTTCAGCTTGTTGGGGCCTGCCCTGAACCTGGCTTATTACTCCAATCTTGAAGTGTTAATTTGAGAGAAAATACATAATATGACTGCAAAAGAGCTTCATGAAATACAATATTTAAAGTATTTGTACCTTTTTGCATCTGGAAATAAAACTCAAATTCAATCATGTCCAAAAGTCATGGTGCAGTGGCTAAGTGCTGTATAGAGCCATCCATGTAAAAAAAATGGTGCTATTGAAAATGTCAGCCTGACTAGAATTGTGTTGAAGGTGATGTACAGTTTATGTCATATATCTACACAGTAACACACTCCTTTGTTTTGATCTTATATAATTTAGCTGTAAATACCATTGTCACTCAGTCATTTCACCCAGTATATGCCTGACTGAGGCACATATACCTTACACTTATTGCTCTACTCATTACTTACATCACTCCTTAGTTTACTGATCATATTCTCTTTGTATTAAATTGATGACATGAAAATGCAATGTATTAGAGATATTATCCATATACTATACTGTTTCTTTACTTATCAATGTTCATTCCTTCTTACCATACTACCTCCAGTCTATCATTATATAGCATCACTGTAGTTACCCAGATATCTTAGTCTTTTATACCTCTCTTGTGCCAACTGAAATACATATATTCATCTGTTTTAAAGTAGCTGTATAAGACCTCCATGATCCAAAATTGATAGAACCTTCTGACAGTAGTAAAGATATGGTACCATATAGCAATAGTGCAAAACCTTGTTGTAAATATTACATAGAGGGTGTTCTGTCAGATATTCAGCCTATCTTGCATATTCCACCATACCAACATTTCATATTTTTAACTGAACTTACTATATTCAGATTATTTCTCCTATATATATCTGCCTATATCTACCTATTTTTCCTCTTACCACACCTCAGCTGTTCACAATGACTACATGACTGACTGTGGTGTGTATACCACTCTATTTTCCATTCTAACATGTTCAACAGTTTCAATATCAGAGTAATTCTGTATTAGAATATCATCCCAAATAATAGTAGTGTCTTGACAGCTCTGATAGATATGTCCCTTAGGGCTCCATGTCCTCCATCACTATTTATGAACCACATAGCTCTTGAAGGAGACTAATGGCTTTGGACTGTATAATTACAGCTGTGAAGGTCATATAGTGCCATATTTGTTGGTACTTGGTAAGCAGATACAAACAACTTGACATGACTACAGACACTCATGGACACTGTATTCCTGTACAATATGGTTATAGCATGCAGCCCTAATGTTGCTTTACAAATGCTCAATGCTGCATATTGTGTCATTGCAGAAGTTACTTGCTCAGCCACCTTTCAAAAGAGTAACTAATATTCTGGAATTACATGTTCATACATTTTTTTCTAAGCACAAACAGCTGCTGCAATAGTGTCACATACCAATGTTTTCCCTCCACCTTGAGGTCAAAGAGCCAGTTGCCAGAATTGGAAAGCCATGATCATGGCAGTGCTGGTAAAACCGGTCATGCAATAGCCAGTCATGGCAGTGCATACAGAAGAGAGGTGGAATTTTCAAAGTCCACTAATTTTACCTAAGCAAATTGTGTGGCTGTGGTCCACCTGTATTAATATATAGATAATCAACTGTACTGGACACAAGAAATGCTCTGATACTGACCAATGTTATAGCATTTGGTAGTTATCACTCAAGTATACTGGTCTGTATGTAGCTACCAGTGGCATATACAGGATGCTATATACTACTATGTACCACTGCACACCTGCTACCACACTACTAGAGCTACATATGCTACATATACCTGGGTGGCAAGTATGTAGAAAATGGGTTTTTCCTGATGCCTTCCACTATGCTCGGTCATACTTGCTAGAATCGTTCCACATAGAGGTTCTACAAAACCAGGGATGTCCATTGATGTGAATGAGGACCTCCCTGGGTGCTGGAGAGAGGCCTCATTCTGCAAGTTCTTTGGAGAGAGGTGGTGGTATGAGTCAAGGGTGGATTGCTGATGTAATCTACTGCTAAACTCAGACTAAAGCTAAGTATGACTACTAAATCTGACTACTAACTATTACTATGAACTACTATGAACTACTACTATGGAAAGGAACATAATCCGAGCTCATAACAGGGTACACCCCATCACCATCACCACATGTTGGTTACGCTGTTGACAATGACAATCTTGACTGACACCTGGGCCCATGATATGAAATGACCAACCATCTTACATTATTTCCAGCAACAATTTGAGCTGCTGATGAAATTACAAATTTGAAAGCTGAAGGAGGCTCCTTTGTGTGCTACTTTCACCTTCTATCATGAACAACACTAGATTGAATATTTTCAGGACTGTGCTCACTCAACTTTCTGGAGAAATAATATGTTTATTTGAAGTGTATTGTCGGCCATTTAGACCTCTGCTACAGGTCATAAACTCACCATCAGCTCTTCATAGCATTATATGATGCTTAAAGAGCTCCAGCTGTAGTATTATCTGACAAGGTAGGCTGTTGCTACCTTCATTCCTTTCACGAATCTGATTCTTATGGGCCACATCTGGAACTCTAGTACACCTTTTCTCTGACACTGGAAGGGCAGGATGAAACATCGTGATGACAATTCACAGACTATCTCCTCAATGTTAGGTGTGTGCTGCTCTTCCTTTCTTGATCTTCAGTTCTACAAAGATCCTTCCATGATGGAAGAAGACAAGCTTGAAGTATTTAAACATGCTGTGTCCTACAGCTCTAAAGATCTCTGCACAGCTGAGTGTTCTTCTGAGAAGTGACAGGCATGATAAGGTTCCGGACTGTTTTGAATATCTTTCAACACTGGTATACTTAGCATCTGCAAGCATTATAGCACTAGGATGCTCATTTCCCATAGAAACTTGAAGAAATGCTATGATAATTGTTTGTTTTTACTGGCTGCAGACTATGACTACACTTCTTACATACACCTATTGAGATTCTTACAGTGTGGGATCAATATCAACCAAGTTGTTGCTGGCTGTGTTCAAAGTGCTTATCATATTTAACTTGCTAGTTGCAGCTTCAATTACCTGATCTCTTTGAGTGCTTTCCCTCTCTCCTCTCCTCATGACTGAACAGTAAGCACAAGCTATGTATATCCCTCTCATGCTTGGTCTTGGCCATGGGTTTCCTTTGTGGCCCCCTGATATGGATGCCAACCTTCCTGCAGCCTATCAAGTCACAGGAACTTGAGTTGGTGATCTTGGTTATATCACTGATGATGGAGGATTTGCCTACCTTTTCAATGTCTGCACCTCAGCAAATGATGCTATCAACAAAGGTCATGTTCCCCCTCACTTTCAACCTTTAGTGGTTCCTCATCCATCCATCTGAACATGGCAAGAAACACATCCAAGACCATCAGTGTTGACTACATCTCATGTACAACAGACCACCAGAGGACTAGAAGCATCTGTGGAAGGGTCATGAATATTCTTGTTAAATATTTCACCTATACTTGCCAGCTTACTAATTGTATCAATTCTGATAGAATTGTCTCTGGCATCAGTGGAGGTGTTGGTTTCGAATTCTCTTGTTCTTCTGTTTGGGCTGCCATTCTTGTTCTTCCTGACAGCAGTGAGCACCATGACTCCAGACATCTGGGTCTCCTTCACAGATATGCTTCTGAGAATGCCCACCATTGGTATTGGTTTTTCAATGGTGAACAGGGCATGGAGATCCTCAATGGCTCTCTACACCTCATCATGGGATGCAACAAATGCTATTCATGGGGAACAGCATGTTTTCATTGTCTGTCTGATACTCATTCTGTATCCTTATGTTTTTTTAATGGCTGGTGTGGTGATGCACTTGGAAAATGTACACCATTGTAAACCTTATAAATTTTGTATTCTGTACCTACTACAGCTAGTAGTATACCAAGTAAGAACCCTATAGTAAGCAACACCAGTTGCTGGTTAAGTATAGTAGACAGGCAAGAGTCATTAGTGCTTACCTGGTAAACAACATGAAAGAACTTAGCAAGAATTCATAGAAGCACCCTCATGCCTGGGGAACTTAGCCGTGAATGCCAGAATGGCAGTACCAGGAACTGAGCCATGTGTATCTAAATTGCCAGGCTCAGCCACATGTCCACATGCTATCGACTCCCAAAACAGTAAGACCATGGCATTTACCGGTAGCTGGGCTAAGTCTGTAAGCAGTCTTACCAGGTTAACTATGGAGGGCCACCAGTAATATACAACGGCGTGGGTATTGGCGCCTGGGCCCACCTTGGATTCCCGGTAAAAGGATAACCCCACCAGTGCAAGGATATCTTGCCTGGAAAGGAATCATACCTGATCGGAGATGCGATCATGAGCTATGACCAAGCATTAGTCAGCCTCCTTAGGAGAGCTTAGGTGAGATCAAATAATACAAGTATAATTAGATTTTGCTGTAAATAGAATAACCCAGTAGTATAAAAGTAGGTAGAAAACAATGGCCAGGCAAGTTTTCTGGCCCCCAGCTACAGTAGTATTACCTGTGGGAATTAGGTTAGAGCTTCGAGTCGTAGACTTACCAGAATTGAAAGTATTTTGACGATTAAGTTCACATTTTGCAAGAACCCATAAGAAAGAACCAGTATTAGCATTGTGTCAGTGTCCCAGAATCAGTCAGTCAGTCAGATCAGCCAGTCAGTCAGCCCAGTTCAGAGATTCTTGCAACTCAGTGCAGAATCTGGTATCTCAGTGGATACTTGTGTTGTTTGTTTGAAGTTTCGAGTCCAGGACTCATAGTAAATCTTACCCAGTCAGATCAAGACCTTTAAAATCTTTATATTGTGTTTCCTGGAAAACTATCTACAGTGTTCCACCAGCCAGTGAGATGCTGAAATTAAATCGGCTTTGGAAATACTAAAAGGGACTGTGGATTGGGGATCAGATTAGAGCAAGATCATCTTTAGGGTCTATAATTTTATATTACCACTAAATACATGCTTATCGGGAGGGGAAAAGGACATATCAAGTACTATCAGTGAAAATAGCCAAGATCAGTGAAATACAGGCCAGTGAGACACGTCACATCACGTATGATATGCCAAATTGGGATAGCCATCAGATTTCAATCAAGCTCATCAGTCCCTGAAACAGATGCACTGTAATCGCTCTCAGACCCCCCTATATCGTGCTCACTCCCCCCTGACCCTTCAGCATCATCACAATCATCTGCTATATCCTCAGCTGCATCTACTTGTCCCCTGCTATCCTCTGAAGGGTCCGAAATCTGAAATGATTTCAATGTTTTGCCAGCACAGTGTCTCCATCTCTTGGCCTATGCTTCGTAGTCCTTTCTTCTTCTCTCTGGGCCCTTTCTTCTCCTCTTCTCTGTATGCCAAGACAGCTCTTTCAATCCATTTTTCTTTAATTTCCATGTAAATTTGTCTTTTTTTAGATTGAGACAATGCCCTTCCAACCATGGTGTATATGTACAATCAAGCTTGAGGATGAGAAGTAAGGATGTGCAGGTAGGGCACAGTGATTTAGTGAGATGTGCCGTGAAAAGTTAGGTTGTCCCGATATGGCAACTGTGGTGTGACCTGATAAGAGCGACCGTTCTGCCACACAAATTCTGCAACCTGTTTCTTGTGTCTGTCATCCTTCCAAAGCCTCAAATACAATACATATGATGTCCTGTAGCATCTGACATTGATTCTTTGTCTGGGTGTGACTTCCCATTTGGTGTAGACATCAAATACACATTTTTTCACACTTATTAGAGGTATATTAGCCTCTTGTTATTCTAGCGTGTTGGGAATTAGCTTTGGAGTCAGTATTTTATGTATATATAGCCCTAATACAGGTTTCCTATAAAACTCCGAGGCAAAAAGATGGATATTGAGTGATTCCGGGCCAAGTGTCTCACTGGCCAGTGGAACACTGTAAGTACAAAAGCCTACATAATGGACATTCCTCTGCCCCCATGAACTTGCCAGGTTAGCGTTTTGTGTAGTGGTTTGTGTTTAGTGTTTTGCTTGCACACCCACACCATCACCAGCCCTTTCAGTGGGTGAAGTTGGAGGAAGGATCTCCCACAGATGGGAGGTACAGGCAGGAGTTCACTGGAGCAATCATCAGCACAACACATCTTCAGATCCTGCTAACCAAACTATCTTTCTCTGAGAATTTTTGATATCAATCTGAGAAAAACCTACAATCTTGCACCAAATGTTTGGAAAGTCAGTTGTAGAACTTTTCAAGAGCGACAGTAGCAATATGAAGAGTCCCCCAATTAGCCTTATATCATCAATCCCATATAGTGGAGAAAGTACTCTGGGGAGCATTATCCCTAACATATCAACAAGATACATAGATATATATGGTGGGAGTGCTGTGGTAATCTTATACCATCCTTCATTTCCTATCCCAACTGATGACTATTATTTTCGGACAGAACAATGCTTACACTTATGCTCACATTTCTGATTTCTGCAATGATTCTTCTGACATGTACACGGAAGGATTTCCAATGTGCGAGCAGGTACAAGACTCTTGTAATCCATTGAAGTCATGATCTTTTTGTTTTTGTTCTGAAACCTACAAGTCTTCAACCCTTCAGCCAAGATAAATGAGTATCTGCTTCAAAATGTGAATAATCAAACTACCATTATTCTTGCTTGACTGATATCATCTATTTCTAAATTCTCAGTGCCTAACCGCTGATGTTGCTATCACCCATGATGAACAATGGATGAACTTCAGGCATGAAGGAAATTCTGATACAGAATCAGTACATTCTTCCTAAGTGCTTCTTGCAGCTTGAGAAAAAACTGTTGATGATGTGGTTTCTCTAAGGATGTCACTGCCTTGTCAACTTATCAAAATGGGTAACATTTCAGTCCCAGCTGGTACATCCTTTTCTCCTTTTAATAATGTTACAGCTCTGACATTTAAGGAGGCTGTGCAATGCTTGAAAATTTCACAGATGCTCAGCTTATCGCAGAAGATCCAAAATTGCTGACTGTGGTTAATGACCACAACATTGCTTGGATGGAGCCCAAGTCCCCTCTTATGTTTTTGGTACCTAAGAGTTGGAAGACATCACAAGAATGGGTGACCTGCATGGACAAGTGTTGTACATGTAATAGTCACTCCATGTGAATCTCCAGCTGATCACTCTGCTTTTCCAGTAATGAATCTCCTGTCTCCAAGCCATTGACCAATCTCTTCCTCATTGATTCACTCACAAAATGTCTATCAGCAAGGTCTTTCCTTGCTTAGTAATGATTTCATTTCATCAAGCGGAAGTGCAAGCATGCCAATTACATCTATGGATGAGGTGGCATCATTTGAGTTCCCATCCCACAAGAAGCAAAAAGGTGGTAGCCCTGGGTGACACACTTACTGCATCAACATCCTTCCTGATGATGCCACCCACAAGCACAGCTCTTTGACTGCACCTACTTCTGCCATCACCAACACTGCTGGACAGACCTCTGATGAACCCAGACTTATCCACACCATTGACCCTACACTCACCTTTGTCTCCTGTTCTCCAATGGCAGCAAACTCAATTTCACCATTTTAGTAGAAGGTGTTGCTGTCTTTTCAGAGACAACAAGCCTAACATTACACAATATGCCTCCTGTAGAAGCCACACCTAGTACCAATGGCCTGTTCTATACCACCCCACTAGTGCCAGGCTACTGGAAGACAATACATGAGAGCTTTGGTAAGCTCAGGATCCCTGCTGTTAACTCTGTTTTGTTCTAATGTGTTCATATACAGATCCAACAGAATACACCATCTTCCAGGACATAGTTGATACCTCCCATGCTTCTGGAACTCTGTATTCAGTGATGTTCAAATTCAGCTACTCTGCTGAGTATTCAGCAAGTGACCATCCGCTGCTCTCTGATCCTCACTTTGGATTCCCTTCTGATGATCTCATAATCAATCACTTAAGAGCTGATTCCCTGACAGAAATGATGGGGTATGGCAAGCACAAGAGTCATGTGTATGATTTGCACACTTCCTTCAATGACAATGTCTAGGGCTTCTTTCCCCCCCATTATTCTGATTGAAGCTCAATTGAGAAGGCCGTACCCAGTTCTCATGAAGTCTTCAATAATCATTCCACCCCTAGATCCAGTTCACTGCCATCTGTTTGTTTCCCAACACATTTGTCAAAAGATATTAGCGAGGCTTACCAGATGCAATTGTGAGTTGCACTTCTCTTGATACTCATCACCACTGATCTGTGATTCATTTTCAGGTAGAAGAAATGTATTATTTGTTGTATCTTCAGATTTTGATCCACACTTGCTATAATACTTTGTAACTGGGTTACCACTTCTTTAAGGTGTCAACTGTCAATCTCTATCCCTGCAGATATCTCTAATATTATTGTATATACATTGCTGCATATCATCACTATGGGATGGAGTTAAGACTTTTGTTTGTCATTGAGATAAGGATCATAACCCTGTGGCACCACAATGGTGGAAGGAAAGAAACACAAGTACTGTCATGTCATAGCCTCTGTCTGCCTCTGACCTCCATTGACTTTGGTATTCTTTGGCACCTCAATACTCCTTCTAAAGGTGCTCTCTCTTCCTGCCAGTTAGTGTTGCTGTGACTTGGCTTATCTCAGCTTAACACCGAAGTTGGTTTTGAGCCATTTGTGCTTGGTGTGCTGTGACTCCACAATTGTCCAAAATGGAAGATAATCTGAAGTACATATTAACTCACAATAATTATTGGTAGTATTAGCAGCAGTGTAGCTGTTCCCTCTGTCCTGCTATCCTTGACAGCTCAAAAGTTGACTTTGGCATTAAGTCGAGATAAGCCAAGTTGTGGCAACACTACTGCCAGTACCTTTGTGATCACAAAAATCAATGCTGACTTGGCTGTTCTCAGAAATGTCTTTGAGCCCAAACTGCAACATCAAAAGTAACACTGTAAAATATGACTATCTACTACATGTTTCTGCTTCTCATGATGGGAGTCTGATTTTCTGACAACCTCACCATTCTCAGCAGCACTTTGGTCTGATGAAACATTGAGAGTTGCACCCTTTTTTACCTCCTTGAGATCGACAACTCTCTGTAAAGGACCAAGTACGTCTGCTACTGCTCTGAAAATCATCCCCTTGGAACTGACCATTGAACCTGTAAGTGATCCACACGAGAATTCAAACAGCAACCAGCTGTGGGCACCCATTATCATCAAAGATTGATACCTCAGTCCCTATATCAGATATTTATCATTGCTAATGGCTGATCAGTGACAAATCAAATTTTAATCCATTGATGTGCTCGGTAATCATCAAGCTATAACTAGAAACAAATATATACTAATCCCTAAGCAATCCTTGCGCTCACAATCACCAAAATATATGAGTTTGGGCATTTCGAGATCGATAGAAGATCCCTGCAAACTGAATAGTTTAACTTATCAACAAATATTCAGCTAAATAGCCAAATACAGGTAGAATATCCAAGTCAATCGGACTTCAACCAAGTGGATATATGAGAAGTGGGTTGTGCAATGACATACTTAAACAAATATATTCGTTCTGAAGCAAAACTTAGCCTCTGAGAATACTGAACAAACTTTAAAACTTGAAAACTAGATGGCTTTTGCCTTGCTATTCCAGCTCACTGACTGATATATGGCTCACTGGCCTTTATCTTTAGCACACTGGCTGTAAATCGGTGATGAGCCTCTAGGCTCTGTATGCTCAGAATTCGCAATTTTTGTCATTTCTAAGTGACAACAACTTAGCACTGGTTATAACAATAACACCGGTGTGCATGCACCATTATAGGACCTCTTTGACACTTCAACGGCCAGCTATAAAGAAGAATATCTATCCCAACTTGTTTCACAACCTAACTCATATGCCATCACGGATAGGCACAGTATTGATCGATCAGGCAAACCCTGGTGATAAGCAAACTACGCATCACTGATGCATCAGGACTGCATCACCAGCGCATCATGGTATAACGGACTGGTGTTGATCCTTTCATTATATGAGGTCATACCTGCCAACAATTGCCCCACTGCAATAATCATCGAGTTCTTGTCATCCAATCAACCGGCATTGATAATATCGCCATGCCCTGCTCATTAGAAGGCATTATTCCTTTTGTTCACCTCAGTAATTCCACCATACCCTCACAGTCCACAGTTAAAACAGCACCCCAATGACCCCGCTGTGACAACCCATGATATAGCACATTTATCTGTCTTCAGTAACGCTAAGGATTAGCTGTTACAAGTGACTATGGTGATGCATATGGATGTTTGACTCATTACAAAGCTGCAGCCTTACAGCTTTACTAAGTCTCTCTATTAATAAATATCTTTGGTGGTATAAAATACATAGAAAATTGTAGAAGTAGGAGAGACCTAGCTACCAGCTACTTTGCTATTAGCACTCACTATACCGTTCACGACCGGCTATATTCTCATCGCTACACTCTTGCTATGCTCATTAGCACCGGTTTAACGACCATATTTCTCGCATAGCGCAGTACACGAACAATAACATTTGTTTGCATCCCATACGCTCAGTATAAGCAACGGACTGGTTTTACACTGTCTTTAGCTTCGCACACCCTTCGTTCTCTTTGAGAAACACGCTCTACACTGTGATCGACCGGCGTTAGCATTATCTTCGGTCGCTCATCGCACCTTTGATTGCACCCCATCATTATTGGTTTAATACTCACATCTAGCACATAACACTGTATGCTCATGTCGTACATCGCCTCTTTTTGTTTTATAGGATTGGATCGTCTTCATCTTTGTACCATAGGAGTTTTATTCAGCTTTACTTTCAACATCGTTCATTGCAGCCCACTTGGGTAGTCTCTGGCAGACTTATAGGAATCAACATCGTCACATAGGATCGTATTGGACTCAACACCAGTTTACACCATCATAGGATAGGATTGGATAGGATAGGTTTGCACACATAGGATTGACATTGACATAGGATAGGATAGTCTCCGAGTAGACTCAGTTTTCAACATCGCCCTCACTATATTTCATCTTGTATAGGATCAGAACTCATCATCGCCATGCCCCACCGGACATAAACTCATTTTCATGCTTTTGCCACCATTAACTGGCATTATTAGGATCGCCCCCTTCAGTATTTCAACACTACACCGGTTATAAATCATCTACCACACACATAGCTTCATTATCGCTGTCATCTTCATAGGACCTTTGTCTAGAGACCTCGTCTAGTTGTTTCTCCTTCTTTTACACTGGACCTGTGGTATTCACATCATACCCTCTTCCATTCTATCTCGTTATCAAGATTATCACCGGCCTACAGCCAAAACCTTTTAGTACTTGATCGCTTGAGTGCTACTTGCTTGACTGAAAAGTCGCAGTATAAACTTGCGTCTAGAGGAAGTGATTAGGTCGCATGGAGGTGCCCTGAACAACTCGCACAACACAGTACCTTTATAACCGGTCTGCACCATCATTAACAATTACTCTTCGAGTTTTTGGTGTGCCGTTGCCATGGAAGTTTAGGTTCATCACTGCATCACCAGCATATCACGGTGAAGAGGCTGGCTGTGGGCACCTGTGGAATAGCACTCAGAACAGTGTGCTACACACACTAAACCTCACACACACTCATACAACTACTCAATCTATACAATCACCCTCGTAAGTATGTGGGGGGGATGAGATTATATCACCTTGCGACTACTAATACTTTAGAACTAGTAAAGCACCTTATTATCTCGACGCTATGCAGTGTTTTACTCGTTTCAGAGTGATCCTAAGGCTAGGAACTTTTACAAGAAGGTACACTTCAAGGCACAACCTTCCAGGTGAAGTATAATATTCAAAACTACACTAGGACACTCATCCTACAACACAATCGGACACACTGCAGGTCGCAATGACACTGAGCTCACTCTTTTAACCACTCCCCAAGTACAAACTTAGTGAGCTCACTACACACAGGCAAGTAGGGTTAACGGAACTGACTGCAACGACAAGAACAACCTCTAATCCTTCTATGGATCTTGGATTCGGAATGGAAACAACTCAGAGAACAGAACAGAAACAGATTTCAGAAACAGACTGACAGAACAGAACAGACAGACAGAACAGATTTCAGAAACTTCACTTCAATTCATACTCTCACAGACTCCAAACAGTACTCAGATGGAACAGAACCAGAACACTGATTCTTATTCACTTGGAACTTAAGCACACAAGTCAGATTCTGAAGTTATCTCTATTCCTCGGAGTGAGCTCGCTATTTCTATATGATGCTCGAAGCTACAAACTAATCTTTTATCACAGTGCTCGCTTTCTACACGCACACCGTAACTCGGGGGTTCGGAAACTTGTATACTAACCCAGACTACTGCCTACTTATACTACAACCATTGTTAATTACAAATACTGCAGCCATACCCAGGTAAAATAGACTCCTACATACATAGCCCACTGCTGCCACAGCCTTACTTTGCATCTGGCTCGGTATTTCCTTCTATAGCATCGTTCCCATAGTGAGCTTGCTAAGGCCCAATAGGTGCACACCAATTTACAAGTCTGAGGGTGTATCACCTCTCGACCACATGTCACTCCACGTCTAGCCCTTCGTGCTACATGTATAATCTTCTAGATTAGTGTCAAGCACACAGTGAGCTCGCTAATTCTGCACAGCAACGGATATCCTTGTCAACCAATCATTTGGTTTACCAGCACTTGGCTGAAGCTCCTATTCAGACCACATGCTAGCCATATCACTTTATCTTATCTCTTGCATGAGGTTTGGTCCAGCCTTCTCAGGTACAGTATGTCACTTTTAATTTAGTGAGTGTGCCAATCTTTTCAATTACGATCTTCTTTATTCTCTGCTTAAGGAAGTGAGCTCACTCAGTTTGCACGACTACCCACAGCCAAACAGTGTTTTGTGAACTTTCTGTCAAGCAGGCCTGTCAAGTACCTGCTGTAACTAAGCTCTGGTTTATGTCTGTTGCATCAGGTGTCACTTATGCATACAATTATGATGCCCTTTTGTACTTGTTATGTACGCTCGCTCCTATACTTCATTGCAAGGTATATTCATAATAGATCGCAAAATTACATGGCTGGTACATTTGCAGTTGCAACAATGGTGTAATGGACCATCTGCTAAGGGCCCTTGAACCGATCAACCACTGGGTTCCCAGCACACCAAAAGGCTGAGAGCCCCAGCATTCCATCGCTATAGGGTCATGTTGTATAATGACATTATAGATTGTAGTGGTGCATGCACCGGGTCCCCGATTCTTTCTCCATTCTTTATATGGATGTTTCAATATAATTCTATAATTTTTATAAAGTTTACATAATACTCAACTGCTTTTTTTTTCTCATCACATGCCTTAATATGTGGTCGTACGGCCCGTCCTTCACATGGGTATGACATAAGCATAACAAAACTGATTGGGACACGTGATTTAATGGTACAGCAATGTGACCAAGTTCTCTTAACTTGTTTTTCGAGTTATTTTGCTCTGCTCTACTTGTTAATTTGCTCTCTGCATCTCATATCTAATATGATGATCCATATGTCGATTTGATTGTATTTCTTACACGTTGGTCTTCAAGCTCACAATCCATTCTTTGGAGACCATAATAAAATTTACACCCGTTCTGCATCGATCAAGGATGAATTTCTGGCAAGAGTGTTACTAGAGGCGAAGAAAAAGTATTTGAATGTTCTTACGACACAGGGGGTCAACAAACTGTCCATTTTGTAAGCTACTAACTTGACTTATCGGTTTTACTCATGGTGGCAGTTGTGGATGGCATTCCTCCTTGAATAATCCGACTCACCATTACATGTTGTGTGGGTACAACCGCTGGGGTTGGATGGCAGTGACATTGGAAATGGAAGTCGGGAACCAGGGATTAGTTTATACTTACCAGGCTCGTCATTGAAATCAGTGGTTGGCTCATGCAGGTGGGAAAGCGCAGCTTAAGGCAAAGCATTTCTTTGATCTTGCGGATCATGTTGAGGTACGTTGTTCTTGCTTTATGGTTGTTCTTTCACTAACGATCTCTTAGGTGATTTAGACTGTTTTTGTCATTTGTAGTCTTATATACAATGTTACATTTAGGGAAGGAGGTAGAGATCGACTACCTAGTATGTCGAGGATGGATAGTGTGAGATTTATTGCTTTACTATGGTCGGACTTCACTGACAATATGTATGCAGATTCGTAGCAAGCGTCTACTAACTCAAGCATATTCTATGTGAGTTGTTACCTTCTTGCATTTGTATCTGTAGTTACTTACAAAATTTCATGGAATGTCATGGTACAACTCAAGGCTAGCGGTGTTCTACATTCTCAAAACATTTGGTGTATAGAAATAAACAGGTGGTTACATTTTACTAACTTAATTATACAATAGGATATTCTTCTCTTTTTACTACTATCTTACTTAATTTGTAGTACAATACCAATCTAGGGAATGATTTGAGCACGAGATTTACGCATTGATGGAGCAGCACATTACCTGGGAATTTATTGAATTCTGAGTCCTATAATGTATATTATAGGTACTAGTCGGTGTGGGCCAACTCATACAAGTGGCAGATCCGAGTCCTATGCTTTTTTTTTGTCTATGAATTGAACAAACTTATTATCTGTAGTATGCTATCTCTGACACTTGGTAACATCTATCAACATGTTGATGTTTTTCAATGGAATTGAATGAAGTTTCCCCATTGATTTTTGAGAATACATACAGTGAGGACGACAACACAAGCATCTCACTTCAACACTGAATGAACGCAAATTGAAAGCCTTCCCGCATGCGCATCCACTGCCTCTTCAAATGAAAACACCTTATCAATGGCCAGACATGTCAACTTTGGGTGAACACAAAGGAGGCGGGTCATGGACTCGAACCTACTAATACATCCACGTCATTCAACATGGAGATGAATAAAGAAACAAGCACATTTACTGTGCGACAGAACCAATCCGAGTTCCACAGACAATGATTCCTTTCCTGATACATGGCCCAACGCTCATTGCCATAGTCGCACTCTATGCCACAGCACCTATGGTATGGATGTATCTAGCATAGTGCACAGCTGCTAACGATTCCGCAAATGTTCTTGGCCCACCAATTTTAATAATTACACAGAGTAATAAAAGTTGGAAGCAAATTCACCTCCAAACTTGATCAACACTCCATCCTTCGGTAAGCATTAGCACCTCCTTGTTCTGGTAGGGTGTCGTATTATAATTGATCATGTGGGCAGCACAAGTGCTTTCCCACAGATTCACATCATCCATCCTCCCATCGCTCACCATCATCACCATCATGGCCTCTAAAAACTCTGCTCAGCGGACTCCGATATGTTGTGGTTGTGCAATATCAAAGGGAAAGTGATGTCAATGTAAGAGAATGGTGGCAGAATACGAGTCAGAACAACACCTTGCTGGGAGAGACAGGGCTCAGCTTAAAGGCTAGTCCTAACAAAATAAGTAAGCATCCCATTGATAGATCTGAAGCATAGCATACGCACCTAAACCTATTTCTCAAGTCCTTGTCGTCCTAACACCTACACCCAAATCAATCGTAAACATCATAGAAGGAATCCATGCAAAAGGCTGAGGCGACCTGCATGCACCATGAATGAGTTGGATGTAAACGAAATTTGTTCGAACATGCCTTCAATGAGTCTCAATAGTACTCTTAATGTTGCGCTCTTTCACTCTACCCTTCCTCAGAAATAATTGTCCACTCTTGTGGTCGATATTCGAGCACCTGTTGTGAGGCACTAATGCTGTACTGGCTGCCAAAATTAATGAAAAGAGTGAACAAAGGGGTTTAGGAGACAACAACGAAAAGATTCACTGGTTCCATGAGTTGTAGGCAATCCATGGGTGCCGCCTTCAAATGAGGAGCCTGCATGTCCACCGCTGTTTGTGTCTGCATAGCCATTCGTATTTGAGAGGGGACCAATTGAGGAGGGCATTGGGTGAAGCTCCTCATTGTACGTCACAATCATTCAAAGGAAAGCAGCCCCCATGCATGAGGAACTCAGTCGACTTTCAGCGGAAAACATTGTTTACTTCGGACGATGAGCAAGAAGAGGCATGATGTGCAAATAGACTCACCGGGCACCTCAACATTGATTGATTGCCCATCCTACCTCCTCCTAATGCTGCTCACCTGTCATTGGAATTCATTGTCTGTTCAGCGATTCGAGTTTGAGTTCTTGTCTTCAAGTATCGTGGATTTGAAAGTCTACACACCATATTGAGCAACGTGGGCCAGCAAGAGATGAAGAAAAGCTCACCCTGAGTAGAATGAGAGCACAAGGATTCGGCGGACGGTGGCTGTCAACACAGCGCACCGGGAACAAAACGTGTTGTTGGTGTCATGGTTGTGATAGGATGGTGAGCCATTTTGTTTTCGTTCCCAACCTTTTTAATGTGATGATTTCTCCCCTCAAAGTTAGCATCCAGAGATTGGTCACTGACATGTGGAACGACAGGCTCAGGGAGGGCTGATGCAGGACGTGAATCATTGTGTACAGATGAGAAGGATCAGCAGGCAATGATTTTGGAAAGGATACATGCCAAGGACAGCTGTGCAAGTGAGTTTGTACGATTATCGAGCTATCATTGATCTGAAACGCAAACTACAGGTCATCTGGTTCCTGAATCCACTCCCATAGCTTCTCCGTTTTCTTACCGTGACCATGGTTCTGAGAATAGCTCGCAGGAGGTCGAGGCAGCTGGCAACATTGAAGCGCCAGTGTATTCAGTTCCTTCAGCTGATCCCAGCGTGAGCATGTGACCCCGCCCTTACTCCTCTTGGCGCCAGATTCACGTTTGGTGGACATCCACCTTCTTCAGCAGGCATCCCAATGCCACTGCTCTGAGATGTGCAAGCCCTCTTTGTCCACGTCCTCTTCAAGGGGGGGGTCTACATATCAACGTCCATTGTTTCTGCGGCCACGTATCTCATGGGGGAAGTTAATCTCCCCTTTCCCTCCTTTGTTGCAACCACCATCATTCTGGTGTTATTCAGACCTTGGTTTCATCTAGTGCCGTCGCATGGATGTGTCGCAGCAATACCAGAAAGATTATTTGAAAAGCATCCATATTACTTATGTGCTAGTTCTGGGTCACTCCGGAGCATTGGTAAGTATTTAATTCACTTCGTGAGATCTTATTATAACCTGGCTGCATTGAATAGCACTGTAGTGACTCTTGTAGCATATCGGTAGGGCAATACCTTTGACACCTGTCGAATTGATGATGCTGATGATTTCCCTAGATACTGCTGCCAATAAGGAAAGGATAAGGATTTAAGTATTGATGAGGTGTTGGGGGTACATGCAATACACTTGGAAATGCATGATAACTCACTGACGAGTCTGCTTAGGCTTGATATTAATGTTGCAGACGTGCATAGGAGGGAACTCAAAGTCAGAGACCCATCTCCCACCATCATCAATTCCTGTATCTCCAACTATACGGCGCCTTCAGCACTTCTCTGTGGTGGGTGTGTACTCTGGGCTGACTCTGAACTGGACATTGATGTCTACGGTCAGAGGAGTCTTAAAAGAAATAAAAATTGAACCCTCAGTTTCGAACTGCAGCGCACATCTCCCGGGCTGGCTCGGACCTAGACGTTGACGTCTATGGCGAGAGAAGTCGAAGGAGTGGATAATGTATACGTCGTCAAGCAGCGATTGTGATATGCCTGGATGACTCTGACCTAGACATTGACGTCTACAGTCAGGGAAGTCAAATAGTCTGGAGGGTGTGAGCAGTTGGCACTGCACTGGAGTATGCTGCTACCCGGACATCCTACTCTTGCCTTGGGTGTGGTGCGGTTCAGTACACATCGAGCATAAGGAAGGGGCATGAAGAGAATGCATCCTGCATCTGTCCAGCGATGGGTAGTAGTTCTGAGGCTTACATGCTGCTGTCACTGTTCCTCGGGCTGGTCCCTGTCAAGGGGTCCATGCATATAGTGACATGTGACATGTGCCTGATGGACTGTCAGTATTTCCACTCGCCTCCTTTCCTGGCTGGAAGAGGATTGTGTGATCCCCGATGCACCTCCTCCTCCTTCTCGCAGGGACTGACAGTCTCGTGGTTAGCCTTGGCTGCCACGTACATGAGATGTTTTTACTGTGGGACTCTGTCCCCTTATTGTTTGATCACCAACCTACTGCCGAGGCCATGAGGGAGTACTCATGAGGGGGCTTGACCATAGCGGCAGAGCGTAGGTATGGTTCAGTACCATAGCAGTTGTACTTCTCACTGGGTACATAGTTAGATATACATAGCTAGTTGGAATGTACTGGCGGGGAACTGTGGTACGGACACCGGCATGCTTCCGATGTTGAGGAGCACCATCGGTTAATAAAACTTCCTTCCTTCCTTCCTTCCTTCCTGCTGTCGTCTGATACAAATGCCCCTAACAACGTCCATGACTCTCCCCAGCACCCTGGAAACATATTCTGATGATGCTACAGACAGCAATCATATTTATGTAATTATGAAACTGGGGAAGTGCTGCCTGCCGCCGGCGCACACCTTGCTTGACAATTCTGTGAATTTTGGACCCTGCAAATGTGACGTTGACCTGCTACTCTGCAGACTGTAAGTCATGCAATAAACCCAGATTCATCAAACTATTGCATGTTTAAACGTCAATTAAATGTAGGTAGACATGTATTTTAAACTCATCACTTCCTAGTAGGTGACTTGGGATGCATAGCTAATACCTTCTGCTTCCAAGGTGACACCATTATCGGCGGAGGAGGAATAAGTACCAAAATGTCTTTCAAATCAGCCACATAAGTATCTGATGGCCTCTCGCCACTTTTCTTTCCACTGATAGACCAATGCCTCAATAAAAAACGAACCTGAACAATCGCCACCTCTAGCATCCTCCTTAATGATCCTGGTTCGATGAGTGCACAGTGCATGTCATAGGCAGGGATAGGGATAACCACATGGTTGTGTTTCAGTAGCAAGGCCTCCAACAGGGAAGCTGAGCCTATTCAACCTCTGCATAGCATTATCACGAAGTTCAGGCAAGAAAGCATACAACTTCCATGGGATTTTGAGGATGAAGACTTCTTGCAGGGCCATGATGCTGAGCTCCTCATGGAAGATGACAGGCTGGATGCATTGGACAAGGGGACACTATTTTGGTGGGGTAAAATGAGGTCAAGAGGCACGGAGGCATGTTGAAAAGCATATATATTGAAGTAGGAGACTATCGTAGGGTGTTAAACTGCAGACACAAGTAGAAGAGGAAGCGGCGAGGCCATGTCAGCGAGAGTCCAGAAATGGCACATGTCACAGTGCACAATATTTATAGCTATGTACGATATGAGTCAAAATGCAGCTTCAATTAAGGGGGGGGAGAGACCTTGACAAACAAGTTGATACAACATAATTAATTATTATTACCATCCCAGTTCCCTGTCAGTGGGAAACACTTCAATCAAGTCCACGAGGAAGTCCATCAAGAAGAGTTGCCATTCAATTGAAAGCCCTGGTCACGGTTCTCTAGCCCATTCCTCAGAGAGCACCATGCAAAACATCTGGAGAATGTTCTGAATCAAAGTTAGCTGGTCATGGTTGTGACTACAAAAGAAACCATGAACTTTTCGCTGAAGCTTGTTTGTATCAATGACTTCTTCAGCAAACAAGTCGTCTTGGGGATCAGCGGGATAGGTTCTCTCCCATTCAGCAAACAGGGGCACAACATAGTCGTCAAACTGGTCGTGGAGCAGATACTTCTCCATGTCTGGACAATGGTTTTGCAGTTCCTGGAGCTCCTCCTTGGAGAATGGATACTTGATGGTGTATCATGGAATGAGAATAAACGATGGGTACGATCTACAACCAAAGTGTTTAAGTGAAGATGGCTTGGAATGAAGATGGAGCACTTACGTCCGGGGAGGGTTGGCAGATGCAGCATTGGTTGGCTGCGGATCCTCAGATGCATCGGGACTATACCGGGGGAGCTGTTAGAAAATATTGATCCAAATGTGGCAAAACTTACTGCGCTTCTGTGTTGCTCTGCTGACTGTCAGTGATGGGTGTGTCGGTGTGGATGGAGGTGTTTTTGCTCATAGTGCCAGTGGTGTTTGTGTGAGAGAGTCGAGGAAGGGCAAAAACGACTTTAAGTACCCTCAGGTCATGCAGCTATGATGAAGTCACGAACTTTCTTCTAATTCCATGGAGAGTCAGTAATGGAGGGTGTCTAAAAACAGGACACCAATGTGTCTTCAGTATTCTTCTGATTTCTGTGAAAGAAACAGAAGACACAACAAAAAGTTCCATAGTGAGTCACAGTAATAAAGGGTGTGTAAACAGGTCACCAATGTGTCTTCAGTATTTTGCCAAGTTACTTCTAACTCCTGTCAAAGAAGCAGAAGGCACAACAGAAATTCTGTAGAATCACACCAATAGAGGGTGTCTAAAAAAATTCACCAACGCATCTTCAGTGTTTGGTTCAGTTCCTGCTAATTCCTGTAAAAGAAGCAGAAGACACAACAGAAATTTGGTAGAGTCACAGCAATAGAATAGAAGGTGTCTAAAAAGAGGTCACCAGCATGTCTTCAGTATTTTCTAAATTATTTCTAATTCCTGTAGAAGAAGAAGACACAACAGAAATTCTATAGCAGCAATAGAAGGTGTCTAAAAGTAGGTCACCAACATGTCTTTCAGTACTTCAATCGCCCACTTTAGATGTCTGGCACAGCCACTTATGAGACTATAAATAGATCCCCCTTGATAATCATGATTGATTATGCCCTTCCTAGTAACACATTTATGGTGCCCTCAGTCTTTGATGGGAAGGAAGGAAGGAAGGATCAAATTATGGTTCGATAATTGATTATGCCCTTCATAGTAACACATTTATAGTGCCCTCAGGCTTCAACAGGAAGGAAGGGATCAAATTATGGTTTGTTGACAGGCCTAGGTTCTTTATCCCTTGTAATGCATTTATGATGCCCTGGATCTTATTGTTGTTCATTGAGAATGCACTCTGTTGCATTTTCGTGGATGGTTATGTTTCTAACAAAAGAACATGTGACTCTTTAGGCATGTATCTTAGTACTTTCATTTCCCTCAACATCTGAAGCATCTGCAAGGGCATGGGGGTTCCTCAACACTCTCAACATCGCTTTCTGAACTGATTGTCCCTTTATCTGTATCCTTTTGAGTTAACATCCAAGTCCGCCATCTTTCTGAAAGTTCCATATTTTCTGTGGCAAGATCATCTCAGAATGTACTAATTTTTTCCATCTTCCAGAGCATGTTTTGATCAAAGCCATGGGGTAGTTTTGAAGACTAAACATGATCATTATAGCAACTAAGACTATTAAAAGGAAGAAATACATACAATATGTTCTAGATAGACTATTGGATTGGACATGAATGTTTCCACAAAGTGCAGCATATATATCCCACAATCATGATAGTTCTGTTGCTTCAGGACCTATATCTTGGTAAGTAAGTGTGAGTCTAAATTCCATGACTTACTTGTGCATGTATTCCGATGGGCTTTTTTGGCTTCTGCATGCCCTTCTTGTGACAGGCTTCATTCACTAGAAATAAATTCAATAACTTGATATCATCCCAATGAGAATAACCCAGTGAATCTAAGATAAAAATCTTTGTTCTTGATGGCAACCATTAAAAGATGTCAATTGAGGGAGATAGAATCACTGACACTTCTTTTTTTTTACCGGAACCATCATGTCCTAGGTTTTGCTTCACTTTTGGAATGATCATACCATGGGAATTCCATATGATAGCAAGGTACCAATGCACACTTTCAACTGTAGTCAACACGATGTAGAACATGGTTGAGAAACTGAATACTCCTTATTGATCGGTATGATCAGATACTCCTTTGCAAAGATATCGGTCTTTGCCATCCAACGAGCAACATCTTTGTAGCCGCTGTCCACAGATAATTAGGACCAGTCTGACAAGTATTTGAAAGCCTAACCTTGCTAACTTTGGGAACCAAAACGAACTAAAAACATAAATTTCATCCATGGCCATGGAATTCTGGCTTAAGAGTCTGTCATGTACAAGCCTATGTACGGTGAGTGACATGAATATGTATGAAGGAGATAGGCATACTGTAATCCCACTGAAATCAAATTATCGTTCAAAAATCATCCAGGTTGTAACTGATCGAAGTCGCATTGGCTGATGTCAATGCCACCTTTGATCCACCAGGGGTAAATAAGTAGCCTGGAAATAATAATCCATGGAAATCAGACACAACAGGAATAAAAGACAGGAGAAATGGAACCTTGGTACTTCCTCCTTAGGTGTTGAAGTACTTGAAGAGTTTGTCCTGTAGGTGAAAAAGCCAAAAAATGAGAATAAATCTACCAAACTGCAACAGAACAAACATAAGATCAGGCACACTACCTTGGACTCCCATCTTCGTTATTGGAGTATCGCTGGACTGAGGCTCCCTGCAAAGGAAAGTGAAAGCATAAATTTCGAAAAGCTTGTCTGCTTGTTAAAATGTACAAACGGCTGAAAAGATTTAATGACATTATCTTTTTCAGGGAAGAAGACCGCTCACAGTGGACCTTTTCTCCAACAACTCATTGCATACCATTTCGAAGCTCAGCTTTGCCAGCAGTGCAGAGTCATGTTCAGAATCTTCTTGGACTGAAGCAACAGAAGGACTATGCAGCCTTTCATCATGTTGCACTCCAATGTATTCATCTGCAGTATTGTCACAAAATCGGATTATTCAGTGTGTTGGTCCTGGAGACATTGAATATTTAATGTTAATGACGGTGATGTGCTTGGTAATGGGGAGCGCTCAAAGGAAAACTAAACTCTAGATGAGAAATCTAGAGACTAACTCTCACTCTAAACACTCACACTATCACCAATGTTTGTAAGTTTGAGGTTGAGTACAGTAGAAGCACTTGTGTATGATCTTAGACTTTGATAATTCAATGTAAGGCATTCGAAAACTACTTCTGATTCTGATCTAGAAGACGTTTACACAAGATACACTAGTCGAGATAACGAGTTATAATGACATGGGGTTTTAATAGGTAGGTAGGAACTGGTCTAGTTCAGAGAACAAATGTCATCTAGGCAAGCAATAGCTGGTCTAGATTACTTCTTAACTCAAACAATCAAAGAACACACAGGTTCTACAAAGAGCTCACAGGCTCTAGAGTTCACTAACTCTCAACACAAGTTTGCAGACTCGAGACAAAGAAGTACACAGACTTCTACAAAGGATACACAGATCCTACGTCAAGTACACAGACTTGCAAAGAGCACGCAGACTCTAGAGTACGCTGACTCTTTCAATTGTTCAAACTCAAAGTGTTCTAGGGCTTAGTTCACTTCAACTACTTGTTCTTTCTTATTGGGTGACTTAGCAACGAATTACTCAGTCGAGGACAGGCACTTAAATCCGTTATTTGATTAGGTAGCTATGGGCCACTAGCACAAACATGGGGGAATGCTTTCCTGCTGTTGTGTGTCTAGATGACGGTATTTTATAGTATTCTACGTCTAGGTATAGGAGTTGCTTATCTAGACTACTGGTAGCGTGATTATGTGTAGTAATACAAACAATGAGTAATTATTCTATAAGAATTGCATGATTCTGAGATATTCATTCAGTTATACGGGGAGGCGATGGGTTTTTCTATTGCCTAGGAGTGCTGTGCTGGTCTGTAGGCACTCCTGCCTCCACTTTCCTATGGTGCTGTGTGGCTATTCATTCAGTACTTGTTTAATTGCCTTAGTATCTTAGTGGATGTAACCATCGATTGTGGATCAATCGAGGTACCAAGATTGTATGGTCATGATCACTTGCGTGATCTAGACTGGTACCTCAGATTCCTGACTAGGCTATTCTTTCATGCAAGGTTCAGGGTTTCTCATTCATTTCTTTTTAGACTAAGTTCATGGAGGATTTTGGTTCCATCATGACTTAGTAACTATTCAAAGTGGTTTTCAGCTTTGTCGAGTTTGACAAGCTAATCTAGTTCAGGTTTTCTAACTTCTGGTTTTTGAGTTCGTCTAGATACAGTGAGGTCCCATTTGTGTGGTGACTATGTGTAGTCTGTTTTTAAACAGGAAATAGCAAGTAATCTCGAAAGGCTTGTAGAGTTGACTCGTCTAGATGTCTTCTCTTACTTCCTCTTCTGTTACGGTTTTAGGTGCTTCAACACTGATCTAGATGACTTGACTTAGCAGTGTGAAGTCTCCACTCTAGTCCTTAGTACAGCTAGTAGTTTGCATTAATTTGTATAAAATTCACAAAATCTACAGGTAGCCTGATACCAAGCGTATCACCGTGCACATACTGCCCCCCCAACGCCGCTGATTGCCATCCCTTTCCCACTGCGCAGTGTTGCAAGCTTTATAGCATCGTGATTATTACATGTGTTTGCCTCCTCCAGCATCGACTTCTCGTGGCGGGCAAGATGTTTGGCAAACTCCTCTTCCTCAACCAGGTACGAATATCCTTTATTCAAAGGGGGATCTCGGAGGAGGCTCGATACATTAAATCTTGACATTTGAAAGTTAGCGTCAGCAGCAATGAAAAATATATCCACCCATTCGCTACAAGATTTTATAAACATTCAAGCGAATGTGGAGGCACAGATATTGGCTTACTCTTCCTTCGCCCTATTAGGGTCCATGTTTGCTCCTGGCCTCAGACACACAAGACAGTGAACGACACAGTCTCCAACCTTTGTGCCCTTTGATCCCGAGGGGTCATTCCCTCATCCATGGCGCTTGAGCATCCTGACATGACGCCATTCACGCACTATCCATAGGAAAACTTGGTAGAGATTCTTGCGAAGATATTAATATTTAAAAATCTACTAAAGAATGAATCTATACTCACAGGACAACAATGTACACCCGTGTTATCTGTCAACCGCTCAAGTGTATGGTAATACTCATACACTGATGCCTTAGACATGAAGGACAATAATTGAAAATGGCATAAAGCCTGGAATGTCATGGCGGTATGTGGAAACTCTGTGCTAGCTGGAAACCACTGGAAGCATAACATCTGGACATAATTGTCGACCGCCCTATGACAACCACAGAATGCTACATCAACTGCATGAATACCTTCAATGTCTATGACAACCACCTGGCGACGAGATGGATGGGGGCTGGTACATGTTTCTCCAGGTGAATGCCCGAGCTGTACAATGAGGTCCAAATCTTTCAGCGATATACGAACGTAAAAATTTCCAGTCCATTGCTGATACGAAGAGGGTAAGTTCATCGGCATGGGTCGGAGATCTTCAAAAAACAAAACAAATACCTTAATCCGGTGAAATGGCATGCAGCGATGGGCCTGAACAATACATCTTTGGCAAAAACTTGGACCATTAAAGCAAGAGGCACAGTGAAAACAAGCCTCCCCCCCACAGCTTCCACACACATGTGTTTCACTGTGGCCCTCTAAGTGCAAGAATTCTGCAAGATAAGAATCAATTTCTTTTGTCCATCGACGCAGAGGGTCTGTGTCTATTGTTCACCTTTTCCTGAATGATGGCAGGTGTAAGAGATGCTCTGTTAATTCCTGCGCAGCTGATACATCAAAATCCGCAGAGGTAAGATCGAGTGGTCGGTCAGGCAGTGAAGACATGAAATTGGATGTGGACAGGTGGGCAGAAGAGACAACAGAATTGGAGGTGATAGGAATATCCCAATGGGAATGAGAGATGTGCTTTTTCCCTCCATGTAACACAGAGATCTCTGTATGATACATCCGGGTTACACCAGTGGCAGGTACGCTACGACTCTGAGCAGTGGACTGACAGATTCTAGCCCAGCTACCGTCGGACAGAGAAACATAGTGCTCCGCAACTCCACAGTGCTTTGTATGCTTATGCCCCCTTTGGAACATGATAAATATGCACATAGTGCTGAATAAGGTTTGCACCTCATACATGTGTTTCAACTTTCCCAGGGAACCAGTGATGCAAAACCATGTTATGTATGACAAAGCATGACAGATTTGATCGCCGTCCATCAGCACTGCATCAGACTGAGTCATATTTCGGGATACTGGCAGCAAGTTCAGTGCCAATTCCTAGCTAGTCAGGGCATTAATGGAGTGACGGATGTTACACCATCAATAGATAGCCTTCCCATCAAATCAGTATATTTTGCAACAAATTGAGTTCAGTCAATGATACATTTTAAATAGATGACAAAGCATATCATCAAAGTCGATGATCAATTTCATGACCCAGCTTCTTAAATGTAATGACTTCGCGTCAAAGAATTTTTTCGCAGATTAATACATGGCAATCAATTAAACCTAAGAAGATGAATACGAAATACTCAAAGATTTGGCAGCACAACAACACTCCGGACAACATAGAATAAGGTGGATGAAAGTGGGGAAGGAGGAAAAAAAACATCAGTCTTGAAGTCAACGTCAAAAGGGAAAAGGGAAAATATCATACATACAGGTTTTTGGGAGAAAATGACTGACTTCACCCAAAACGCTTATCTTGTACCCTCGAAAATTACACAAGCACCATACTATCGATTGCCCAGAAGTGTAAACGGAACAGAAGTGCAAACGGCAGATTTGTTATCCAAGTCTTGGCCACAATTCTTTACTGTTCCATCTATAAAATTTACCAGTAGTACTCTTATGTTATATCTTTCTGGCCATGTACTTATTTCGTCTAGCCAGTCCATAAATTATATTTACGATTTCTTTTGCATGCCCAACTAGACAAAAACAGCAGTTACAGATTTAATTCAAGTGACTTTGTATGTACCACATCTCAACGATAGGCTGTAATTTTTTTTCTGAAAACATATATACTATTTCTCTATATGAGAAAGAAAAATTGGAAGGCAAGGACAGGAATTGTGCACTCCATAGGCAGATAATCAGAGAAGTGCAAACGGGCGTGACAAGAAGGGAGAGTGATATTTAAACTTCGACACCTACAGTCATTCACCGGTCACTTAGACCCCAAAACACTAATTGATGGCTGGGATATTTTTTTCGCATAATGACTGAAATTTTTTCTACCCAATATATACTACTACAATCTATTTAGTCTGAAAAAAATTGCCAAGGCTATATGTACAGAAATCATTGCTACAGAGGATGAGTTTGGTGAGTGTCCAAAAAAGGCAATCCCACTCATCTTAGACCCCAGTCCAAAATCAGGCCACATCATCTCTCTTCATAGGTATCATCATTATTCAAGCTCCAATAACTGTGAACCTGCTCTGGAGACTCACTGGATGGTTTATTTGGGGTTAGAATATGTTTTTTATGGATTAATACTGTTAACTTGATTATATCATGTGACATACCCTAATAGGGAAATTTGTATTCATTGAAGCGAAAATGCCTTAGAATGTGGTGAAACACTACATAAAACAAAGACCCCATGTCAAGAAAGTAATTATACATTATGAAGTATTTTTACAAAAATTTTGAAGCTTTAAAAATGCATGGAAGATGAGTTTGGGGCCAGGGTCTAAGATGACTGGGGGGGTCTAAGTGACTGGTAGATGACTGTAGCAACTGAGGCTTCGACGACTCGTGTCCCAATACGGCATGACTCAGCAATGCGGGTCACAGATTGTCATGTTTACACTTCCTTGCTATTTTGACCCCCCATCCCAGCATCCCTCTTAGCAAACACAAAAAATTCTGAGTCTTCACAGAGACAAAATTTAGGTTATAAAGGTGTGTTGTGCAAATTTTATAATGGAACAATATGATATTGAACGATGTAGCTCTACTCAACATTCCGTTTACACTTCTGGGCGATCAATAGTAGAATATCAAGGAAGGTTGAATTTGTTTTTCTTTTTTCCTTATTGAGCCGTGATCGGTGACCGATGGCTGTGAACCCCGTAGCCGACCAACATCAAATTTGTTTCCCACAATCTTTTTTACCAACACCGCAATGTCGACCTTGCAGCTCCAGGAGACTTCCAGTAAGTTATTTCAATATCTTTTTTCACTATGGTGCATACTGGCTGAATGCTATCTTGTGGAAAATAGTCTGATCTCATTACCATCATTTTTCAATTTGTCATCAAGAGATTAAGAGTTGTCAAAAGCCTTTACCGACCATATTTTTTTGCAGAAGGAAGTGCAGGAGGCTACATCGCCGCTAAAAACTCCTCATTGGTCTGGTCACTACCTGTTCTTTGTTGACAATTCCTACTCACTCCTCTGGACCCTGAGAAATGTTTGCACTATGTTCCCTGACAAGTGATCAAGATACAGAGATCTTAGAATTTGGGATCGCCATAGGACGATCTCTGAAGTTGTTGGCAGATGATGGTTGGAGCAGAGGTGGCCCTCCAAAGGATAACATTGATTTCTTTGTTCCTGTCCATGGCTCCAGCAAATCGGCGAGCCAATTAGATATCCTTGTACTTGTGAAGGTGATGGACATTGCTGCTGGATTTCTACGATTGCCTACCCAATCTCACTACCCAAGCTTCAAGAAAGCCATTAAACTAGAGGCCAACAATATGGGGGTACGTCAAATGCTCATTTGTTCATGAAATGGTGCTAAATTATCATGCTAGTATCTAAAGAGACTTGATGATTGGCCCAACAAACTAGACGATCTTCGAATAGCACTTCGGATGTATGCTCAACGAACATCGATACCTCTCCCAGCCTTGGAGCCAGGTGCAACTAAAGACGAAGTTATGCTGCACAGAGATGTCTGTCTTCTCACAAGCCACTGGAAACATGAATCTGCCAAAAATTGGCTGAAGGCACTGTCTGTCTTGGATGGTGTATCGTTTCATATGCGATTACTCTGCTATGTGAGTATCACTCGAACCCATTTTCATTTATCCTAATCTCCCTTTAGCATAATGGAGTGGAAGAGACATCAGTGTGGCAAAGGTATGTAGAGTTCACAGGGAAAAAGAGACACTTTTAATAAAATACAAGATTCATCACCGACAAATTTCCACACCCAGACATTCAAAGGATCATGGCAGACAACGAGACGTTCAAGAAGTTAAAACAAGATTTGCCTCAGTGGAAGCAAGCGTTTGCGAATGCTGTGGCAATTTCGCCCCTGGTGCTCATTTTGGGAAAGGGAATGGGTCATATGTTAAATACATCACAAGCATTAAGAGTAAGAATCTTTTGTGTGTTCCTAACTTTGTCATTGAAGTCACTATCAGGTCGGAGGATGACTGTCCTCCCTTGGGAAGCCAGAGTTAATTCAACGTGTCGAAGAAATGCTTTGGCGATGCATAGTATGCATAGCCTGGGGTTCTTGGATGAGTGAGATAGGACTCAAGAGATTTCTTGATGATGTGGCATCATTGGTTGAGGAGAATGAGGAGCATGAAGGTTGCTGGTTTACCCAAGCCATTGCTTTCGCACAGGAGAGCCCAATACCTGGGTTGGAAGTGAAAGTAGGAATAGATATTAATCGATGGCTCATGAGCACAGAGGACAGGTGGATTCAACAGCCCAGGTGTAAGGGAGATGTCTCGGTCAAGGAAAGGAGAGGACAGTCTTACTCTCTTCCTCGAATGCAAACCACTCGACAGCACAGGTCACACAGCTTGCCCCCTGATCCTTGTCAATCCCAAACCCCGGCTTTTCGTTACAATCAGGTTCACCGGATTCACCAGTCGTTGACTTTTAGTGTACACGAATGGGGGCACAAACACTATCCGGCCTTTCTTGACGAATTAGGTGATGATATCTTACCCTGGCGCTTGCCACTGGTAGCGCCACCCCTGACTGTTGAAGACATTGATTCAATGTCAGTCAGAGCAATCATTCATGGGAATCTGCCACAAACTCGGGATTCTGGTGACAACCTGATTCTATCTCTGAAAGAACGGAAATACCATATAGATAAACTGCCTTGGGACAGCAATACAAGTTGGCAATCATTGATGCTGATGGCCCCACATCTGCATATTACCGGAAAGCTAGCTTCTAATGTCTCTCTCCCAATAAAACATCAATGAGATGACAGTCCCGATGCCACTCTTCCTCTGTTGAAGAAAGCAAGGATGGATCGTAATTTGTCACAGACTCACCCAGGGATTCCTTCCCCACTTGTTTGGGTCTACCAAACAAACACATTCACCTCTTTCGATTATTTTCCCCTCACCTCAAACATAAGTTTCACTTTTCTCCGACAGGCCGCTTGCTTGACATCATTTTTCAGGGCTCAGATGATCATGAGACCATTCTCAGTTGGAACAAGTGCGTTATGCCCAACAGCCCCAGGTACAAGTGTCAAGAAACAAGCATGAACATGGACAATTCCATGATCGTGACGCTTACCCATGACCAAGCATTGAAAAACTGTACTGCGACATTGGAGACTTTCCACCACTTCAATATATTCCTTTACAACACGAATACCTCTTCTTTGCCATGGTCCTTATCGTCCCTATCTCAAATTGGTAATGTGGATAGCCTTCAAGAAGTTCAAGGTTTGTGCTTTATCTTACGAAGAGTGATATAATTACACGCTACACTAGATCATCAACGATGTGTTTCCCATGATACCGAGGACATCCATGGTAAAATGTCTCTAAGAGATATATATGAAGAGGGCTTGGAACACGAAGGTCACATCTTGAACGCTCTTCACCTGCCGTGTAGTACTCCCTATGAATACGACCCCTTACAATAGTAAGGATGTTACAGACCGGTTTTATTTTTTTGCTTATTTCTTCCAGTGTTTTATCTAGCCACATCAGAGTGTTTGAACAAACGTCTGATATACCAGAAGATATATTTGATGCGCAGTATCCAGTCTCTGCAACAATGTTTTGGTTGGTGGCAACCAAGGGTGTGATCAGTTACATTCATACCGATTGCCATGGTGTGGGTACGGTTGTTGAGGTCGTTTGTGGGAGGAAGCTGTGGTACATATTCCGCCATTGGGGGAGTTCACCCCAAGATAGCCAGATAGATGAGTACATGGGAGATTGGGACCCTGGCTTCATTCCAAGCCCTGACAAATGGGACACAGAGGTTGTGTTGCTAGAACCAGGTTCTGCCTTGTACGTATGCCCCCGTTTCTATCTGCAATTTGCTAATGGCAGTGCAGTTACATGCGCCCAGATACACATCATGCTGTGATTACTCTCAAAAACTCGATCACTAAAGGTCATCATTTCTACGCAACAGCTACTCTAACGAAATCTGTTGCTGGGTGGGTTCATACCTGCATGCTTGAGTACAGAATTGTCAATATTCTGCACCTGGAACTCCATGAACTCCTCCTTCACATGTCATGTTATTTTTACATGATTATGAAGGGCGACGAAGGTTCGAATGGTAGGTCACTCTACCTCCTTGAAGACTTTCTTCTCCTAATGTTCCAGTCCCAGATCTCGAGATTCCTGGCATCAGCAAGGATGGCCTGCTCGACATAATTGCTTTGGGGAACTTTTGTATATTTTCGTCTGCCTTACTTCACTGTCTCCAGGAAAATACTGAGGCTAGCAAGCCAGCTATCTCCATGGCAATTGCGGCATACCTGTCCCTCATTCGGCAATTGGCCGCACGATACCAGCTGATTTTTCTGGCTGGCGATGACAAAGCCTCTGCCGAAGGTGATAACGCACAGCAATTGAGCATATGTGCTCGGGCCATGGATATAGGAGATTTTGCTGAGAGCTCAGCTGCTCATTTTGCCCAATCCTTGATCTACTATTCTCGTATGGCTATCAAACTGAGGGAGGCTGTTGGTGAAAACCTGGCAACATTGTTCGGTTTAGACGACTTTGAGATGGATATTAAGAGTTCTCTGCACACTTTTCTGCACATGGAGCTGACGGAGGAGTTTTTCAATGCATATAAGAAAGAGAAGATAAAATGCCTTCATGTATGTCCCTTGTTTTTGGTTTGGAAAAAAGAAGAGATCTTCAGTAAGTCAGATTTTCGGATATCCTCCATGGAACTAACACATCAACTAGATCCGGCAACTTATACTGACTGGAAACTCATCCACGACAATGAAACAACAGAGGAAACCATTCACTGCATTAAGAAAGGTAATGCAGATGGGTTCAAAGATTTCAGTGAGGTAGATAGTATGAGTGAATCGGGATCTGAATTGACAGACATTTTGGACATGGAGAAGAAGTTATCGGAGGACAGTGATAATAATTCTGTGTCCGAGTACGGACTATGAAATGTAATACTTTACTCCTGTTTACATTTACATATATATGTTCTTTGTCTGATGTACAATTAACAAAATGATAGCTGAGTGTCTTTCTTGGATTTGACGAAGAAAAAGTGCAACATTGAAAATTGTTTGCTAGTTGACTCATAACACAACCAATGACAGTGACATAGAATTGATACAAGGTCCAAAAACCTTCTGATATTTGTGGCCCAAATGAAAAGTTTACATGCAACATTTGTTTGCTGATCTCTTGCGATATGCAGCTTGAATATCTTTCAAAGTAGGCTCTCATAGATACATGCTACTTATACGGTAAGGCTGAGGTATATCTAGTATGTTGCAAGATTGAAACATATAACCCAATGGTCACAAATGCAGGAGTACTACTGGCAGATTTTGTAGATAGAATGGTAAAGAAATGGATAACTGCTATTTTTCCACTTTTGTTCTACCATAGACAATGATGCAGTGCTTCAAGAATGTTGCAGACTGAATCCATATCTGGCGGGTCGTCATGCCTCTTCTGCACAATGCTAAGATTAAATTGACTGAATTGATGTTCTAGATTTACAATGATTTCCTGGTAAGCAGTCGCTCAAATATGCCACATCACATTCTCTGATGAGCGTTGTTAGCTGCCGTACAGCACCTAAAATCCATGCTAATCTGGCCCTTTTGGAAAAGCAGGTTGTCAAGTAAAAAGTGACCCGCTGCTCTATGTACCTGGCTACTCCCGGCCCGCTAGCAGGTGGTGCTGGCTACCCATGCTTGGGGGTCGCTACTGATAGCAGCTGCAAGCGACCGAAGTTTTAGCTGAGTTCAAATTAGGCTGGAATTCCTGTTTGTAGGTGCGGTGCTGTTGATCTTAGTGTTGCCGCAACTCGGCTTATCTCGGCTTAAGGCCAAAGTCCACTTTTCAGCCATCAAGGATAGCAGGACAGAGGGAACAGCTACACTGTCACTAACACTACCAATAGTTCTTGTGAGGATTAAGTAAGCATTATGTTCCAGTTTGGGCAATTGTGGAGTCACAGCACACTTAAGCACAAATGGCCCAAAACCAACTTCGGCGTTAAGCCAAGATAAGCTGAGTCACGGCAACACTAGTTGATCTTGCAAATGGTATTTGTTGCGCTGGCTGCCTTCCTGCTCTCTATGGCAGCCAGGAATTTAACCCCAAAATTTTTTATTCTCATATTGCTTGAATAATCATAATCTTGCATTGTTCCCATGCTGTAATGTTTTGGTTTGCCCATGGAATGGAACAGTCTTTGAAGTTCAGTGCATGCATTCATGAGAAGAAAAATTCCCAAACACTTTTAATATCTGAAGTCAGTCACCTATGCTCCTTTAAAGTCAAGGTCCCAACAGCCAGTCAATGTTGAATGCTCTTGCAGCGACAGCAAGCACCAATGAAACACCGTGGCAGTGGACCGCATTGGGCTGGGTATTCAAACACCGGTCAGTAGCAACTGGATCGCCACAATTCACAAAAGGCTGGAAATTTAACTTTATACCCAGAGGGCCCAAAGATTTTAGGGCATCTTGTGTTTATAAAGGTGTGTTTGAACAAAATTTTTGAGGCTCAAAAACAAGACATATCCTATATGTTAAATGAATCCGCTACTGAACGGCAGTTCTGCCGCTTGATGTGGCTGTGCCTCAGGCATCAGAAAGGTGCAGGAGAGTGTCATCTCAGAGACCAAAACCTTAACTTGGGGATAAAGTTTACATTTTGCCCTGTATTTATTTACCTTTAAAAGTAAACTAAAGTGACCCATTTCCAACCACTTAAATTGTGTCTTCGAATGTGACATTCAACCAACAATTTTTCTGAGCTCATTTTTAGCCCAGGAAATTGGGTGCTTAAATCGAAACTATTTAAGGTCTTGTTTTTATGGGATTAAATGGCACCAGCCACTGCAGTGTAATTAAGGTCGATTCCAAAGTCCGGACTGAGAAAAGTTTGGCGCTGGTCAGATGCTAAATCCAGACAAATTTGGCACTGGGGGGTTGAGAAGAAGTCTGGATAATTTTTTGACAAGGGCAAATTTTCTGACCTTGGTCGGAATAACCCTGGGGGTCCTGGGCCACACCACAAAAAAAGACATATTACTTTCAGGCCAAGTAATGATACCAAACAAATAGAAGATCCTTACATGGAGGCAATACATCCTAATGCATCCAATGTACGTCCCCCTTCACATTGTTATGCAGAACAATGTCTTCAAAAGAGGGTTCCGATCACTGCTAATGCTATCCCTTGCAATCCTTACAATTGAAGCCAAATTTAACAGCTGTTTTACATTGCTTTTGCTCTATTACAATGGATCGCCAATAAAAGTCTCAAAACAAAAAATTCCCAAACTGAATACTCCATCAGTCTACACAAGCAGGGCCACTGAATAATTAAATGATGGCTAGAGACAAAATGACATATCCGGGGGTTGAACCTGCGCCAGCAGGTACCAACAACTGGAGTACACAATTTTTGACCACTAGACTAAGAGCACAGTAAAATTTAAAGGGGATATGCCATATATAAAGTGTTGGCCTGACACATTCATCCTATCTTTTGACAGCATAGTGACTCCTTCGATTTGAGCTCCAATGATTATTGCACGCTATGTGTGTCAAAAAAACAAAAATAATTGCATTTTTGAGGCTATCTGGCTTGAAGGATGGTCTGGGCTCCTGACAGGTAACAGGCTGTGCCGCCTGCCGGCTCAATGCATCGATACAACCGCTGGGAGTCTCAGCGACACTTAGTACTGGGACCCCAGGTGTTATATTGATGCATCGGCCCTTATGGGCTAAATGGACCAGTGTTGATCCTTTCATTATATGAGGTCATACCCACTGACAATTGCCCCACTGCAATAATCATCGAGTTCTTGTCATCCAAATGACCAGCGTTGATAATATCACTGTGCCCAGCTCACTAGAAGGTGTTATTCCTTTCGTTCACCTCAGTAGTTCCACCGTACCCTCACAGTCCACAGTTAAAACAGCACCCCAATGACCCCGCTGTGACAACTCATGATATAGCGAATTTATCTGTCTTCAGTAACACTAAGGATTAGCTGTTACAAGTGACTACAGAGATGCATATGGACACTTGAATTGTTACCAAGCCACAGCCTTACAGCTTTACTAAGTCTCTCTATTAATAAATATCTCTAGTAGTATAAAATCCATAGAAAATCGTAGAAGAAAAAGAGACCTATCTACCCACTACTTTGCTATTAGCACTCACTATACCGCTCACGACCGGCTATGTTCTCATCGCTACACTCTTGCTATGCTCATTAGCACCAGTTTAACGACCACATTTCTCACATAGTGCAGTATATGAACAATAACATTTGTTTGCACCCCATATGTTCACTATAAAGCAAGGGACTGGTTTCACACCATCTTTAGCTTTGCACACCCTTTGTTCTCTTTGAGAAACACACTCTACACCATGATTGACCAGCGTTAGCATCGTCTTCGGTCGCTCATCGCACCTTTGATTGCACCCCGTCATTATTGGTTTAATACTCACATCTAGTGTGTAACACCATACACTCGCATTGTACATTGCCTCTTTTTGTTTTATAGGATTGGATTGTCTTCATCTTTGTACCATAGGAGTTTTATTCAGCTTTACTTTCAACATCGTTCATCGCAGCCCACTTGGGTAGCCTCTGGTAGACTTATAGGAATCAACATCGTTACATAGGATCATATTGGACTCAACACCGGTTTACACCACCATAGGATAGGATAGGTTTGCACACATAGGATTGACATTGACATAGGATAGGATCATCTCCGAGTAGACTCAGCTTTCAACACCGATTTCAGTATATTTCGTCTCGTATAGGACCAGCACTCATCATCGCCACTCCCCACTGGACATAAACTCATTTTCATGCTCTTGCCACCATTAACTGGCATTATTAGGATCGCCCCCTTCAGTATTTCGACACTACACTGGTTATAAATCATCTACCACACACATAGCTTCATTATCACTGTTATTTTCATAGGACCTTTGTCTAGAGACCTCATCTAGTCGTTTCTCCTTCTTTTACACTGGACCTGTGGTATTCACATCATACCCTCTTCCATTCTATCTCATTATCAAGATTATCACCGGCCTACAGCCAAAACCTTTTAGTACTTGATTGCTTGAGTGCTACTTGCTTGACTGAAAAGTCGCAGTATAAACTTGCATCTAGAGGAAGTGATTAGGTCACACACAGAGGTGCCCCGAACAACTCGCACAACACAGTACCTTTATAACTGGTTGTCACCATCATTAACCATTACTCTTCGAGTTTTTGGTGTGCTGTTGCCACAGAAGTTTAGGTTCATCATCAGCTACTGTGCCTTCACTTCAAGTTTCTTTCTGAATATTCAGCGGTCTTCTGCAACTTGTGAAGTTACTTTTATCAAATATATATGTTTTATTCGTTGGTGGACTTAGTGATGCGCTAGTGGCCCAAGACTCAACTTAATACCTCTTAATTCAACCTTAGCTACTGTGCTATAGGGTCAAACTGCGGGGTGGTGGAGCCTCCCATATATTTGTAGGTACAATACTTATATACTACTACCAGTCCATGCTATCTCGGATATTTAGTCATACAATATAAGGTAAACTACTACCGGTGAAATTTAGGTCGGACTATTCTATTGCTGTGCTAGGCAACATGGTCTATCTGTTCATTTCCGGAGTTCTAGCTTGATATCACTAGTTACCTGTTTCGCAGCACATCGTCAGGATATTTGGTCGTATAGTCCACATAGCGACTCCGTGATGCCTAGTTTCAGGACTATTCACGATTAAGGGCAACTATTGACCCACTTGGAATCGAATTATCTGATGCAACGTGATCGAAGCGAATATTCCTGCGAAATCGATCAACAGATAGAATATTGCCATCATTGATGCGGCCCTCACAGTTCTGCAGGGTCATATCTCTGTCTAAACAATACTGATAGAGCCAGTGCTTCCATACTCGATATCAGTTCTGCTTGCTATCTCAGCTAGTCACAGTTCTTTATATCATGTCAACTCCTGGTTTGGTGGCTAGCATTGTCAGTTGCATGGTTAGGGCATATATTCGCCTACTAGTGGTTTAGAGATTAGGCTGGTAGGGCAGACTCGTAATGATATCGTTCCTAAGTCCCAATGTCACTTAGTATAGTTCATCATGCAATGCTTTAGCTTTAACTAGCGATTCAGAGGCTCAATCCTAGCTCTATATTGCCCAAGCACAGTATAGATCTGATAAGTATATATCATACAAATCGCGAAATCTATGGGTGGATACGTTCCATGCATATCACCGTGATCTTCTATATAAAGGGCTGGTTGCTCAGGAGCAAGTTGTACAGTCTCCCTTCAGGGGAGTCACCAGCATGACTGCTGGGATATATCCCGACACTACTATACTAGAGCTAACTGATAGCTGGATCAAAGACATTATCGCAGGTCTAGACGTAATGTTGAACAGTGTAATCTGTTCCACATTTCTGTATGGTAGACAAATTTTCTGCCACCTGATGGATTTCAGTAACCGAAATTTGAAGGGATATACACTGGGGTGTTGGCATATGGCAATCCAGCATCATGCCAATCTTGCTGATCAAGGAAGAAGATTAAGGAAAAGTGTGGAAAGTTCTAGTAAATAGTCTTTTAGTATAAAAGTAGATACTGTAGTGTGAATCCTCATGCATTTGCAGAGCCCAGCCAAGCGCAATACTATTGGCTCAACACCGTGCGCACATAATGGGGAACGAACTTGATCCCCTGTTTCATGACATGGGGTAATAGCCATTACCTTATGGGCTGTTAGTCTGTGCTCCCCACGTCTTTTGATGTACATCTCTCTGACCATTTGTCTAGCTTCAAGGAATAAATCCAAGAATTCTAGAAGGCCATGTTTCCGTATGTTATCATCGTACTTTTGTTTTATTAGTGTTTGAAGTTGGCAAGGAGATGGGCGGAATTTATATTGATCACTTGGAAATTGCGACGAGGGTGCGTCTAATCTATTTCGACATCTAGCTTTCAGGTTGTAACTGCGTTTTTTCCCTAAGAATCATGCCTACAATTCTGGTTACTCGTATTCCAGCAGAACGTCTCTTGGTCCGGAAGTACTGTGTCTCCGTTTCAGTTCAGAGCCCGTACAAGAGGGCAGGATGGCAGTGACAGGAGCGTTGGATGGGGCATCTCTACTCGTGAGCTGATAGAGAGCTTGGAGGTCGGTCGAATGTTGAAATAATCGTGCCTACACACACGAACCACAGGGCGGTCAGTATTGATTGTGTGGTCAAAGAATTTGCAACTATCTCAAACGGTACGACCCACAGGACTGACCCGTCCTTCGCCGAGATGGAAACATCGCCTTCGTTGGTGCATGAAGTTAAAACTGGAGGGTGCCTGGTCTAGATTTCGCTGACAAGGACAGGATCCAAGATTACTGGATTTGTTTGGGCATCTGTCATATGTATTCGGTTGTAAACTTGTAGCTTCGTGACTGCGTGGAACCAGTGTATTGGTTCCAAATATTGACTCGCACATAGACCGGAGATGATTCGCCACCAATTCACCACGAAAGTTTACCGTCAATCGCCAAGTGATTTCCTGATTTGAATACAACGTTGGATACCATATACACACCTGTGCGAGCTCTGGAGTTTCAACTGCACAGTTATAGCTAACTGCAGGCTGTGCACGCAACCCGATTACCGACAGATGGAAAAAAACATAACCTCAGCACCCGTATGATAGATTGAATCCACTTTACCTCAGTCTTAATAGTCAGTGGATCACGGTCTATACTTATCTCATCTCGCCAGCCACGTAGAAAATTCAATAAAAAGCCGCGCCAGAGTCAGATTCAGGATTGACTCTAGAAATCATGCAGAAAAACACACACACAAGTTCATTGTGAGTGCAGGGTAAGGGCCGAATCTGAATCTGGCGAGCCAGTGTTGAAACGCTAAAAGGTTAACGTCCAAATCGAGCCTACGAGGCAATGATCAACTGCGGTCCGACATCCGAGTCCGCCTCGTTGTTTGCGGCGACGATCTTTCCCTGGGCTCTCTTCAACCGCCGTCCCCGACTAACTGAGCTGCCTTCTTTCTTCGTTTTACAAGTTGTTGGATATCTACTGTGTGCTCGAAAATTGGAGAGAAGTGTGTGCTGGAGGTCGACGTTCAGCACCGGTGCGGTGTCAGGTCTGTAAAGCTTCACCAGTACAATCTTAACAGATGTCTCCGCAACATCATATCGTTCTTCCCTTGTCAGCGCGCTCTTGGTGTGCTCCGCGATCTTCGGCTTTTCCGAAACATAATACAACTGAATACAACTGTTTTCCTCTGAGGTCTACTTGTTGTGGACACAATTGCCTCGCTTTGAATTCAATGGGCTTCTCAGATCATCACAATATTTGTTTTCACCCTGATAATTCTTGCTCCTTCACATTAAGTATGTCAGCTGTTCTACTTTGTTACGGATACTTGTCACCACATCACGACTCGCGTACCAGTTATCACCGCCAACCTCGTGCAACAGTAGATGTACAAATACATTGGCTATGCCTTGGCACATATTTGATCTCGTGTTGAACTACTATATAACGATCTAAACTCGGTCACAAGATGCAATATACCTCCTTCATTTGTATTCGAAGTCCTACCATGCGAATTGCTGAGATTTCGTACGCTGGGACCGTGTCCACAACAGAACTAATTGACACCAAGGTCAAAGATATTCTTCTCAGTGTTGATACACAAATAAACAAGGTTATGCTTAACGCATTAATGCATGGTGAGAGAGGATTCAAACTCCCACGAGGGTGCAGGTTGAAATTTCAGCTAACCGACCGTTCTTCGAAGGGATACATACCGGAATAGTCGCCGTTACTTTATGGACTGCTGGTCTGTACCTTTCGCTTCTTCCGATGTTGATCTATTTGACTGGTATATCTAGCCACAAGGGGTAGCAACCAGAATTATAGAAGGCCTCGGCGCATTTTCATTTTCATCGTCCTGGCTTTGTATTTCATGGCTACTTGCAACCTTTACGGTGGATGGGCAGAGAATGTTTTATATTTCTCCACCAGTGGGAAGTGCCTTTGGGAGGGATACAAATCTAAGTGTACTCAGGGTACTCCGACCCTACTCACTGTGGGGATCAGTGCGATTTTGAGCACGGTTCTGGCAGATGTTACTTTAGTATAAGGTTAAATATTTATTTTACGATTTTATTACTCATGAAGTCTCAGATATGGCGTTGCTGGATCGTCTGGGGTCGGACGTGGTCCATCGTGCTCGTTCCGATCGCTTGCACCACCTTGGCAATAAGTACGTCCTCATACTCGTAACTTGATCTATGACCTGCGAACACTAATGTGCCAAACCAAGTCACTAGAGGTATCATAACTTATTACTCATCCTTCGGACCGGTCGAAAATATGTCACCCCGAGCCCAACATCTCGAGCACCTCCAGAAGACTGGAGTCAACTGGGCCGTCTTATATTCATCCTCCGTATTGGCTACCCTGCTATGGTGCACAATTTTCATTGTTTATCGTATTCTGAGGATCAGTGGTATCGCTGCAGGAATGCGCGTGTACCACAGGCTGGTTGAGATGCTTGTAGAATCAGCAGCTCTCTACTCCGCAGTGATAGTCGTTCTGTTGGTGTTCGAAGTTCGTAGCGATGCGGCGGAAATTTACGTTGAAGAGTTTGCGATCTCAATGAGAGTAAGTACATCAAACACGTTCCGGTTCTTCTTCCCGTATAAACTTCTCTGCTAGGGAATCGTGCCAACCATTCTCGTCGGCCGCATTGCAGCAGGGCACGCCCGTCCAGACGACTCCTGGAGCGAAAGTTCCTCGATAGCGTCGATTCAATTTAGAAGTTCTCTGAGTTCGCAGAGCGACAGTGGTGACACCAGCGCCGGATCTGAGTTAGACCTATCTCGGCGTGTAACACTCGACTTGGAACTTGGCTTGGAGGACACTGCGGACACTACAGGGAGCAGAGGGTTAGGACAACAGGAGACTAGCGACTTACCGCTCAATGTGCCTATCACAGACGGAAATTTTTTGTAGATTACAGTGTCGTAAGAAGGAAGGTTAGTTTAATTTTTCGAACTCGAAAGAAATGGCCACGATGGCAGAGAAATGTATTCCATAAACTGTCTCGATGCTACAAGTTAGCTATCATGAGCGCCTACCTAGTGTATATACCTCTCCCTTACCATGGAAGCAACTACTGCTGAGGCAGAGATCAGAGAAAAGACGCAACACCAAAGGGTCGCTGAATAGGTGGTTCCACGAAACTTCTCTGGGCGCATATAGGGAGCTGAGCTCAACGATATACGGAATACTGGGCGAGATATCAGCTTTAGTTGGGAGCAGATTATACCTGCTTACGAAAACATGTATGTTCACTGAGAACGGTGTCTTTAGAACAGGACAAATGTGTCAATGCTGGCCGAAAGAACACTTGAACGAATGATTCGCTGGGACGTCGTCACATCGATAGTTTCATTGTTCTATCTTCTTTGCAGTTCAGTACGTCGCATAAGGATTGCGAGAGTATGCGAGACCGAGGAGGACCGAAGAGGAATGACGCCCTGGGAAAGGCATCGTTGGATCTCAGTCTGAACCGAGCTGGGTTTCCTCGTATCGGTGGGTCTATGCCATCATCGAATCCACTGAGAGGCCTGCCAAGGAGAATTCCGTCGTTTTTTGATCAGGGATATCGAGTCGACACCTGAAGAATGAGGTAAGAAAGGCTACGAAAGACAGAATGTACGACCACGCACTGAATTTTCTTTTTCGCAAGCTAACAGCTACGTTGCCATTGTCCAGCTACACCCTGACATTTTGGATTACCCCCGGCATGAAAGCGACCAGTAGAGAAGAGGCCAACAAGGATGGTCCGATTTACACGACGTCCTTGCCAGTCAACAGAAAACGACGCTGGTATGTATCGACAAGCATATACCACAACGTCGTAGACGGCGGTCATGGTAGTCTGAAATGACGGTGAACGACGGTGCAGCAGAAAAGAGGATTGATTCCGAGGTTATTCATAGACGTCGAGAGAAGGAAAGCCGTGACGTGACGCCCATGCAGTCGACGTCGTCTCCTCTTCCTTACCACGACAACGGGACTCGCTGCCAGTAATTCCTACTACACCGAGAACAACATCAACAAGCGATCCGGATGAAGCTCGCCGCTGCCGACGATGCGAAAGCTGCTCTTGGAATGAGGTCCCGATACCTACCGATGGGAAGATATCTTGTGCATGGTCCTGGTGATAACAACAAGTCGGTATGACACCATTATCATTGCTACAAGAAACTGAGTAGAATCATAGCTACAACTTCTGCATCATTGCTTGACATCGTTCACCTGAGCCTTCATCTCCTGCTCGTAGAAGGCTATCAGGGCGAGCCCATCGAACGAGCGAGGGTATCCTGCAGGCAAGCCAAAAGCCGTCGACTGCGGCATCGGGGGAGCTGGTGGATATTCCTGCAGCTGCTGTTGAGATCGAGGCTGAGGGTATGGCTGGCTTGGCGTCATCGTCATCAACCCCGATGGGCTGACTGACGTGGTATCGTCGTATATCATGTTGGCCGGTTCATCGCGACGGGCGCGATGATTCTGGGTCATGTTATCCCTCTTTGCACGCATGAAATCTTCGGAGTCGTAAGGGTCCATATACGGGTCATGGTGAACGAGGCGCCAGAGTATGTTCCGCCTCTCTGAGGCTTTTGCATCGTCATAGCGGAACTTTCTAAGCAGGGTTAACAGGAACCACCTATCGTACTCATGAATCAGAGCTCTGAGGGGTGGGCCCTCGTTTGGGGCTTCGCCGGGGGTGTACGTCTCGTCGTTGAAGAAGGCAAAGACCCGGCGGTGCGCGTCGAAGGGGTGGATAAGTGGCAAGTGGCTCGGTACGACGGCGGCGTCGTTTCTCCAAGACCTAATGTGATTGCTGACTGCCGCGTGATTTTCCTGCCACCGATGATCTATCAAAATTCCATGATTGAGTTCGATAGACTCACCAAGACCTCCCTTTCACAGGCCAACAGCTGTCCGCCCCCTTCGTCTGACGGGCCTTCCATGACCCTATTTCTGAAGGCCACGACTGTGTCGAAGCCCCAGTACTCTATCTGCAAGTTGTGATCAGTGGCACATCCTTTGCATACGCGATCATACTTACTAGGGAGTAGATCCAGGAGCGTATTTCCGACACCGGTATTTCCCAGTCATCCATTTTACGATGCGAGATTCTATTGGAAGGTGGCAAGTTGGTGTTTGTTACTTTGTGGCCGTCGTAATTACAAATCATGAGCCCTGAGGCAGCCTTTGTTTTGTTTTCCGACGTCTGGTAAACCGTAGCAGAGTACGTCCTTCCTCGCTTCGTGTCATGTGCTGAGATTGAGTGTTCTCTCTTAATCTCTCTTAGTTCGGTCGTGAACGATCTCTTGGTATTCGTACGGTGGAATTTGTGTTTGAGGCATTTCCTCCACTTGCACGGGTACATCTGACGGTGACATTCATGCCGGAATCTTTTCAAGTGTTGGTTTTCGTGGTCTTCTCTTTCATTGTCAGGTAAAAAACCACATTAGTGTGTCTTTGCTGTTCTCGCCACACGTTCCTCTTGCGCTACGCAGTCCTGATATCAATGAGCTTCCTCTTTCAGTCCTTGCCGCGTTGAACAGCCCATGAACAGGTTCAACTGCCTTTCCTATAAGCCCTAAAATAATCTTTGCTTGTGATATGTCGCTTGGAGCCGTCTATCAAATTCACGAGCATCGAGTATTAGGTTCACCGTTCAAGAATGAAAAACTACGGCGATAGGAATCGAATGAGGAATAAAGGTGGTGCATGGCGCGGTACGACAGCGGCATTTGTTCCTTTAGCCGTAACCTGACCACTGACAGCCGCATGTCACCAACGTTGGTGAGCCCTCAAAATCCTATAATCGAGTTCGATACACTCGCCAAAACGTCGTCGGTCACCCTCACAGGCAAACAGCAGGACGCCCCTCTCGTTTAAAGGGCTGGCCCTATCTCTGAAACTTACAATGCCTTCAAAGCCAAAAATCGCAATCTACGGTGTGGCAATAGCGATGACCCCTTCGTGTATGTGATCGTATTCATCAACGTGTAGGTGTAGGTGCGTATCTCGGACACTGGTACCTTTTAGCCCTCCATTTTGCGAGATGAGGGCCATATTAGACGGTGGCAAGTTACTTCATGATCATCGTCATTACAGATTACGAGCTTTGTGGCAGTCTTTGTTTTGTTTTTGGTGTAATCCAGTACGTCCTTTTCGCCATATATCAAGTGCCGGGACTGAGCGCTCTCTTAATCTGGAGTGAATGATCTCTTGGTCCCTGTACGATGGAATTCGTGCGGACGCAAACTATTTCCTCCACTTGCTTGTCACAGGTATATATTATCTGGCTCGGATGTTCATATCAGGGTTTTTCCCCAAAGTTGGTCCTCGTGGGCTTCTATCAGCCGGATAATGGCCCTAGGATCAATTTCCATCAGATTTGTGCATACCGGACTCATAGACACCTCCCCGCAAATTCCTTTGTTGCGACCATACAGATCAATATATAGAGTTGTCTTCACTCATCCTTAATAGGGTCCTGCAAGTGTATGGCCTTACATTTTACTCTTGAGTGCGCCGACCGCTTACTGCTGTGACTTCAAATATGTGGGCTCTATCTGGTCGCTTTATATTACATCCGTCAGAAGCTTACATACCGAGCTTCAAGGATCATTTACTAATAGATTCATCAGTGTCATCTTTTACTTTGTATCTCCCGTGCATCGCCTTGTCTGATTTGGGCGGCTCAGACGATACGTAAAGATAAGCAAGTTGCGACATTTTGTTAACCGTAAAGTCTCTCAACGATTAGTATTCGCTTAGCTTGTTCATGCCGCTTCTCAGAAAGAAAACTAGCGCCGTTCATGAAGGCTCCGAGTTTGGTTCGTTCAGTCTCCTGGAGGATTTTTAGCCTAAAATCATCAAGGAAGCAGATTCTTCTGTGTTACTTAGGAAGAGCGTCTCTCCACCATTTTATTGTCTGTAACCTGTGCCCCATCACTACTGACTGATCAGCGGGATAGACCGAGATAGGTCCATTCATTGGTGCTATATAAGAGGAGCCATCGATTTTGATCCGCAAATGCTCCCATGCTCATGATGGACTTTACCTCATGCTCTACTATATAACGAGCTGATATCTCGGCACCGAAATTTAATTTCCTTCTTTCACTTATCTTTGGAATCACCATCATGGCCACTGGAACATATCCCAACACTGCTATACCTGAGCTAACCGACAGCCAGATCAAAGATATTTTCGAGAATCTGGACATGGGTGTCAACAATACAATACTTTGTGCGTTACTATACGGTAAGCGAATTTACTGCTACGCGATGGATTTAAGTAACCAATGTTTGAAGGGATATACACCGGAGTAGTAGCCGTTACATTGTGGGCTGTTGGTCTGTACTCTTTCTATCTTTTGAAGCACATCATTGTGACCGGTGTGTCAAGCTTCAAGGAATAACTGCGAGGATCGTAGACGGCCGCATTTTTTGGTTGCTATCATCCTGCTTTTGTACTTTCTGGCGGCTTTCACCCTTTACCGTGAATGGGCTGGGTGTATTACAATCTTTACCACTCTTGCATGGAAATCTGTTTGGGAGATATGGAGCTTGGGCAATGGTTCCACTTCAGTCATATTGACTGGGGAGGTCACTGCACTTCTGAGCACAGTTCTTGCTGATGCTACCTTGGCATGCGATCTAATACCTTTTGCGGATAATTCCTCACTTATGAATTCCTAGATATGGCGCTGTTGGATTGTCTGGGGTCGGTCATGGCGTGTTGTGCTCGTTCCAATTGCTTGTACTACCTTGGCAACAGGCAAGCCTTCGAATTCATAACACTCATAACTTATAACTTATGAGCAGCACCATACACACAGCCAGCAGAGGGATTGTAGCGTATTATGACACTTTTGGACCTCTTATGTCACCCCAAGCCTCATTCCTCCAGAAGGCAGTCAACTGGGCTATGCTATACGCTTCGCTTGTAATGGCTACGTTGCTATGGTGCACTATCTTGATTATCTATCGCATACTGCGAGCGGGTGGCACAGCTGGCAGGCTACGCGTATTCCAGAGAGTGATCGAGATGCTTGTTGAATCTGCTGCTCTCTACTCTACGATGATAGTCATCCTGCTGGTGTTCGAAGCTCGTAATGAGGTAGCCGCAATTTACATTGAGGTATTGGCGAGTGCAATGAGAGTAAGTATAGTCAACCTTTTTTTGACCTTGTTCCTTATCTCACGGCTGAATTATCTCTGCTAGGGAATAATGCCAACAATGCTAGTCGGTCGCGTTGCAGCAGGGCATGCACGCCCAGACGATTCATGGAGCGAAGGCACCCCGAGGTCGTCAATTCGATTTGGAAATTATTCAGCATCACAGAATGACACTGAAATGAGTGTTGGATCTGGACGGGTCACATCTTCCACTGAAAGGACGGACCCTGATGAGGGTCTAGAGATCAGTACAGTGGTACGAGTGGAGGGAGCTTCGCCAATTGACATTACGCACGATTATTACCATGTCGTCAGGACATCGAATTCTGTAAACTATGGCATTGTATGAAGCAAGACGGGATTTTAATTTCATAGATAGCCAGTTATCGTCTACAAGGCAGCCGGTCGAGCACAGATTAAACAAATAAGGTAAAATCCCGACGCTTCTTAACATGATTATCTTTCGTGAGTAGAACCAGTGCCGACATGACAATCTGTATTAAGGTATCTAGTCACCGTTGGATGACTGATCAAATCAATGTGTCACGCACCAGTTCTGCCATAATACTGGATCACCTCAGACGGAGGAGTCATTGAATTCAATCCTACGTCAGGGATTCCTCGAGCAGAGCACCACATATTCCAGGACAAAGTGTTAGGTCTGCTCCGAAGATATAATATCTTCTCGCGCACCGGCAGTAAGTCCCATCCTTGGTACTGTTGTGTCAGGATATTGAATCATCTAGAGAAGAGATGTCTGCAGAAATGTATCAAGACTGGCATCGAATTTTTTCGCTGTTTGACTTTGCGCTAGAGTTCAGGATATTGCACAGGGATTAAGAACCTGTATGAGATGGGGAGATACGAGATCCTGGAAGACATGTTGTTCGATCTGAGCCTGGACTGAGCTTGGATCCCTTGCATTGTTGGGTCCAGCAATACTCTCATGATCATTGTCAAGCCTGCACAGGAAATGACCAAACTACCTTGGCTGAAGAGGTTGTGTGAAGACTTGAAGAAAGGACACAAGGGAGAGTATGCACAACAATGTACTGATTTTTGTTCATCCCAAGCTAACAGCTACATCGTCATTTACCAGCTTAATCTAGACATTCTGAACTTCTACCAGCGTGAAAGCAACCAGTAGAGAAGAAGCCAATAGGTGGACCAATCCACACGATGTCTTTACCCCAACAAAGAAGCGACACTGGTATATTTTGGCAGAAATGCCATCATTTACACCTTGACATCGTGGAAAGCAGCCAGGGTAGTCTAGAACAGCAGTTCAGTGAGAAAAGAGAGTGGTGTTGATAGGAAGAAGGGACATCAGGGACAAGGAAGGCCATGACCGTGACTGTCATCTCACTTCTTTCCTTCTTTCCACAATGACAATGGTGCACCAGCCTCTCTGCCAGTCTGGCAACTCTTACCATGTAGAAAATGTCCTCAACAAGTGCCACATACGAGGCCTGCAGCCACTGGCGCCAATGGGAATGGCTGTTCTTGGGGCAAGGACCAGATACTCACCTATGAAAAACTATCAAAGCTATCTTTCTTGCACATGGTCCTATCAAAGGTTTGGTGCAACACTATTATCACTGCTACAAGAAACTGAGTAGAATCATAGCTTCAAATTCTGCTCCATCCCTTGATGCCACTCACCTGAACCTTCCTCCAATCAAAGAGGGAGGGTACTAGTCTCCTGGCAAGACAAGAGTCAGCGGTTGCGGCATTGGAGGTGCTGGTGGATATGCCTGTAGCTGGCAGTGAGACTAAGGTGAGGGTTCAAATGGCTTGGCATTGTCGTTGCCCTCAGCCCTAGTTGGCTGACCGACACTGTATTGTTGTATACTTTGTTGGTCAGTTCACCAAGGGCACCTAACGTATTGATATATCAATGAGTACTTGATATACATGGCTGTGATATAATAAAGCACTGATCCTGCAGTCATGGGTCTGATATATCAGCTGCCCATGAGGCATCACATGACTTACTCCGCCGCCAAAACCTCCTGCTCACTGTATGTCGGTACTCTGCCCTTGTACATTGATGAGCCCTCCCGACTGTGCTCTCCTCGTTCTAAAAATACAACACACGTTTCGGGATAATTGTCTATTATTACTGCGAGCCCTGGATCAATATCAATTGATGGACATTGCTGCCTGTAGGTCTTTGCTCTCCTGCTGTGGGACACGTACCTGGATCTGCCATCACTAATCACTGTCCCAAAACCGAGATCACAGCGGAAATACGACACAGAGGATGTATTTTATTCCCTATGTCACGGCCATGTTTTTCCCCAGACATAATTGTAGAACAAAAAATTTCATTGTTTTATTGCATCGATGGTATACTACCACTAGCACACATATAAGCTCGTATACAAAGTACTAATACAACAAAACATACTCTCAAATAAAACAAATATAAAATGAAATAATGCGTATGGAAGGAAATGTCAAGCGAAAGTAACTAGTCCATTTGCAGGAGCGACGGCAACGGCAACAAGGTTTGAATACAGGCATGGACATCTGCCACTGTAGCATTCCAAAGGGTACGTTCCTTTGCCGATAACATACCTTGACCCCACCACATAAGCCCAATGAGCACGGTGAGGAGCCCATTCGGTCCACCTTTCCACAGGGCCTTGCGTAGTGAACAACTGTAGTTAGCCTCAGGGAGGGGACCCGTTTCAGAACATCGCCAATCCGGCTGCAGAGCGTTCCACCAAGCGAGAAATTCGGCTGAGAAGGAAGCTGGCAGCTGCGGATACACGTTGTAATGTCGGTTTTGAAGCCATGTCGTCAATGATGAAGGTCTTGATGTGTTAGCGCCCAGTTGACCCTAAAGATGATACTATTAATCTGGGTAGTAGAAAAAGGAATAGATAAACGTACTTTGGATGGCGACCCACGTTGCGAAATGAGCGCCTCCAATACCTGCCAAGCCGCCAGCAGATTCAGCCACTCAGAACCAAGGTTAGGATCCATGAGATACTGCACTGCTGATGGTAGCCAGCCCACAGCGATCGTTGCATGGGACGCTGGCAGCTTCCGTGCACGTTTGCTCACCCTCCTCTCAGTGTCCTCCCCACCTTCTTCATTGACAGTTGCTGCCTCTTCCCCTAGCTGCTGACCCAGATTACCGTCAACCGCTCTGTGGTGTCGCTTGCGGTTTACCGTCAGCGTTGGTGTGGTTTCACCATCAACATCTGTTGAAGAAGACGTTCCCGGCATGTTAAATGGCCTGGGAACGTCCGCACAGATTTCGTCGTCATCGAAATCATCCTGAGTAGGACTAGGAAGCAGCGGGAGCTGAGACTCAGACTCAGGCTGCGCATATTTGTCCTGTTCTTGGGGAAATCCAAGGTCGAGGTCTCCAGTTCCATCGTCCTCTGCAAATGTTGCATGCGGCGTTAAGGGGAAGCTTCCTCCCTCATAATCGAAGACCCCGTGGCCTAGAAGATTGTCGTAAGCCAGTCGGTCACGCTCTGTTGAGCCCATTGAAAAAAAGTCGTAGCCAAACATAGCGTCTTGCCAGACTTGGGGGTCCAGCTCGTCTCTGGTGATTTCGTCGGCACTCTCGCTACGTGGTACCATCAGATCTGGATGGCTAGGCACCATCGAACTGGGGTCGGCGTCATCTGCATTGGTGGGCTTGGAACTCGAAGCAGGAGGGGGAGGGGGAGGGGAAGGGGGAGATGGAGACAGGGGAGACGGAGGAGACGGAGAAGGGGGAGATGGAGAAGGGGGAGACAGAGAAGCGGGAGATGGAGACGGTGGCATTGAAAGAAGGTCGGACATTCCAGGTGTCGCTTCACCTTCATCATTGTTGTCATCATTGAGGGTAGCATCCAGCGCTTCAAGGTCAGCCTGGTTACATGCTCGTTGTGCTCGGACCTCCGGTGCTACATTAAAATATACATCAGTAATCTCTTCGTCTGGCTCTGAGATGTGGTGAAAGACTTACAGAACAATGTCTTGAGAAACCGACCATAAGGAGCGATTACGCCTTCCTCAAAGGTCATGCAACGAATGCTGGAGTCCTTCGGATTGGCAGAGTGATGACTATATTCATCCTCGAAATTCCTCTGGTGCGCATTCACACCCACATGAAAACTAGGTACTCATGAGCAATTGAAGATAGTAGAAAACAATCTGACTGACCTTCCAGTACGAATATTTCCCCCATCGGCGGGATCGGGACCACCCGCTATCACCGTAAACCACCACCCCATTTGTAGTGCAAGATCGTGGAGGAAGCGATTGAGAGCAGCAGGCGCTGCATCGATGGCGCTGCAAAAATTGAACTGGCATTAGTTATTGCGAAGATGGTAGATGCAAAGTGATGTACTCGAGGTAGTCTTCTGCATTCCGTTCTCCTCTCTGGGCTGCCTCAGCTTGCTCCTCATGAAGCTGCTCTAGAGTGTCGAAGATTTCGGCCTTGACTTCATCGGATTCAGATTGGAATGTCTCATGCGTGAGCTTGTTGATTATCGTAAGCTTTTGGCCATGACTGAGGGGAAGGAGAGATTGCCGAATAGCTTTTTTGATGGCTGCTTGCACCCAAATTTTGTAATACCGCTGGGAATAGATTTGAACCGCACGTAGACGGTGCTGCGGCTGCAAGGAATAGACAACCTTCTTCTTGAGAGAGGTTGTTATCGGTTTCCCAGTGACGGCACTCAAAGCCACATGAGCCTTGCCGCAGTTGTTATTAAATCTGCCCTGGATTTGCTACTCATTTGTATTAGTTGAAATGTATATCTAATCAATCAGACAAACTCACCTTTTTCTGCTTCTGATAATGCTTATCCTGTTCGGCCTGTTTAGCGACATCCTCAGGAGTGTTACCAATAATTTCTTCTGTGCACTGCGGTAATGGCCACTGCACCATAAATTTCTTCATGGCTGCCACCAAAAATTCCCCAACCGTGCCATTCAGCCGAGCTTGATGGAAACTGGCCAAGCGACTTGCAAACCAGGCATTTTGTTCAGGTGTACACCAATGTGGCGGAGCCATCTAGAATTTGTCATTAACTCGGCAACAGAAAAGTTCCACGAACGTACCTTTTACCTTTTGGTCAAGCCCGGAAAAAATACTTTGGGGCTTACACATCCATCAGACGTGTGCCGGCCGGCAGCAGTTGCTGCAGGATATTCTGCACAGCTGTACAGTTTCTGTATCATCATCTGGATTGCTGGATTCCTGTAGACATATATCTCATTAGCAATGGCACCACATATGGACCCACAATGCTATCTCAACAGTCTGGATAGTAGTCAGCTGGTGCAGCTTGTACTGGCTCTAGAACAGCGCAGAATTTTGTCAGGTATACTTTCTTTCGGCATCAATTTCCTTATGATCATCAGCTGATATATCAACACATTATAGCTCCAGCCGAATTGCCTACCACGTCTGGACCCATGGCTACTGAGCAAGCCGAGTCCAATTGTCCTCATATGTCCTCATCCCTCGGTGGCGGCAGGGCCCCTCTAAGCCATGTTGACGTGGCTACCTCCATGGTTCCTGGTAAGCCTCTTCTCATTCTCTCCCTGACATTCGTTCAGTCCTCTCAGAAAGCAACGACGAGCTAATCTCGCTACCCAGCGAACCTGCAATGCCCAGGACAGCAAGCCGAGGACGATTGACAGCCTCTCGAAGCCAGCACGGCCACCCCAATCGATGGAGTACATGGTACATGGTAATGGTTGGTTATAGGGTTGGTATATTCCAAGGATGGTACATGCTCTCTGCAAAACCAGCTGGTAACATCGGCTAATTTGTCTTTCTGAAGGAATGCTGTTGTGCCATTGGTCCTTGATGTGAACGGTGCTGTTTACCTCCCTCACCCCTCCCACGCCACTGCCAGCACTCACTACGCTAACGCTATGGCCAACGACGAGGTCAAAATTATACTCACCGACAGCGAGGATGACACTTAGGGTATCATGATAGGTTTCGCTGGTTGTTATGTATTTTCCAAGTTTTCAATAGTACAGTGTTGTATTAAGGACAGCCGATAAAATGGAATCTATTTTGCTACACATTGATACAGTAACGTCTGATCGTGATACGCCTTCATCAAGATATCCATGCCCTCAAGAGTACCACAGAGGATATCTTCTAACCATCGTTCGACCTCTTGTATCCCCTCCCGAATTTGTTGCGCCTCCGCAAGATCGTCTCCAATGCCTGCAGCATTCAAGATTCTATCTTCAAACATCGTGACATCCTTGATAAGTTCCCCAATCTTCAACAGCTCCTGACAAAGCTCATCATCGTCCCCTCGAGGTGTCCTTCGAGTCGCTGTTTCCATAAATCTGAGGTATAATCCCTCTGCATATTTACGAGGCGAACGATCAATCAATGTCATAAATTCAGTATTCTTGGCATGAGCTCGATCGAGTAGTCGCTTGGTCAACGATTTGACACTATTGAGAATACATGAATAGATTCGGTTGCCAATGAAATCAAAAGACATACACTTGTTTTGGCTGTGAAATATTCTGATGTGTCGGAGCTGCGGAAACCTGCGAGGGTCTGGAATAGTCTGTCAATAAGGGGTACCTTGTCATGGACTGAGGTACGCATGGATTTGCTGCCCGATACTTCCGTTGACGGCGTTTATTGATTCTAGTTTTATTTCTGAAGAAAACATTCAGGAAATTTCAAGTAGCCTGAAGGCATGGCGTACCTAGCATATGATTTTGCACTACTTTCAGCATGTGCTTGGCGCTGCTCATCCAAAGAATTGTATTTTCGGGGACGGCCCACAGAAGCAGGCATTGAAGATACTGGTCAAGGTGTACGTCTTGGATCAAAGCCTGGGTCAAAATATGCTTCGTCTGATGAAAATTATTGGGGGGAAAATCAGTGGGGAAAGCACACAGTTATGAAAGCTAGATGTATATTAAGTATATTTGAAAGGTTTATTAGACAGGTTAATGAGAACTGGCCTTAAAAAACACCCAAACTTTCGTCTTGGATTGCCTATGACATCAGTGACTGGCCAGGCCAGTTGAACCGGACCATGCGAGCAATACTCGTAAGCCTGTACAGCAATCGGCCTCGGCACCTTTGATCAATTTCGATCAATTCGATAATTTCGCTAAGGAGCAAATGACAGAATCAAACCGAAACAATGGGTTTGCGGCTGCAGTAAGCCTCCTTGCTCCCATTTCCCATCATCCTCGGCTAAACTTTCCCTCCTCCCTTTCCAGACAGGCTTCGGACATGACGAAGAAGAATACCTCACCAAGAATGCGGTCGACTTTCATCTACTTGAAAGCAGCAAATTTTTGGCCCTCAGCGAAATATGGTTGGAGACCATATGGCAGCAGCAGGTTCTTTACTGGCCACCCAAAGATCGTACTGATAACGGGTTAAGACAACATCGCAAGGTGCATAATCATACTTTCTTCCTGTTAACTTTTTCTGAGCTTGTTATTCTGCAGCGTGTACATTACGCTCTTCGATGCCCTAGACCAAGACATGCGGCAACAACGGTTGCTTTATGCTATGACCCACAAGCCCAAGATTCATCCCCCCGGTCCCCCAGAAACTCGGCACTCAACGGTTCCACCTACCCATATCCCACGAATAGACGTCGTCGAGCCACCCACCCCAGAGGAGATTGCGAAGTCGATGGCAGTTAAGGCAGCAAAGTACGCTGTTAGAGCACGATTACGCTGTTGGAAGGAAGATGAAGCATGCCGCATGAGACGGCTGGCTCACAGCCAGCATATTTGTATGCTCTGCAAGCTTCGCCAGCACACCTAGTTCATTTTGCGTAGACTCGGTACCAGTTAATCAGATTGACTTTGCTTTCACCCATCCTGACGGTTTCCGTGAATTAATTTGAGTTAGATAACGAGGTATTGTGGCAGGCCATCCTTGATGAACTCATAGTATTTTCTGTACAGATATCTTTGCTGGCACAAGACTGCTATATATCAGGACCCCTTGAGCACCTTCCTCAGCACCTCCATCTGTCCCTCAGGCTGCAATGGCCATCCTTCACAATCCAAAGCCCAAAGTCAAACGCTGTCATGTCGGATGGAACAGTCATTCAATCGAACTGTACGCCGACATGACTGACATTGCCCCAGCTCACCGCCGCCACCATCACCATTCGTGGTCATTTGCGGGTTTGTCAACTATCTCCTTGGTGAAACATGGCTTTGTGCATCTGCCAGTATTGCCCCAGAAATGAAAATCAACAGCAGCTGAAAATATCACTGATCTCCCAGAACTGATACCAGGATCTGACAACGTAGACGATGAGAATGGCTTTGCGCCCCATGCTGAATATCATCTGGATCCCGAGGCATATGCATTAGCTATGGCCGGCGACGTCGAGGACATAGCAACAGCCCCTCGACAGCGTATTTACACAGTGCAAATCATTATTATATTAGTGCTATTCAATTCTAATATCCAATTTATTATCAGTACAACCCTCTCCTGACATTCAGTTCGCGTGTCGATGGATATGTGGCAGAGAGTCTGAGAAGGGAGGGCTGTGGTGATGCAATGTCGCAGAATTGTTGCTCTGCGATTGGGTGTGAGGACAAAGATTTTCCCTTTCGCTGCATCACCTGCCGAGATGGAAGGCTCTTTTGTTGGACCTGTATCGTTTCATTACATGAGGCATGTCCGACGCATGTCATTCAGGTAAGCAGAGCATTGTTTTGCGATATATCTTGGTCTCTGATCTATCATACAGTCCTGGAATGGCAATTATTTTGATAAAGTCCCTCTTCGCCAGCTTGGGATGCGATATCAAGTAGGGCACCTGGCTGGAGAAGCATGCCCACATCCATGACCGGCATTTGGCAATCATTTTACCATCATCGACACCAACGGAATACATGACGTCGCCCTCGACTTCTGTAGCTGCATGAGGAAATGTCCATTCGCCATGCAGCTTCAAGGGTCTTGGCTTTTCCCTGCAACTGATATCAAACCACGCACAGCAGTCACAACCATGGCTCTGGAACAATTTCAAATGCTTACATTCATGGGCAAGATATCAGCATACGAGTATTACCACTCGCTCGTTCGCTTAACTGACAATACTGGTATCAAATCTCCCTCTGTAAGATTAACATTGTTCTATACATGGATTCAACTAAAGAAGTCTGCAGGATAATTTCAATGCTTTCATCTGCATGGTACACGAATGGTCCTTCATCCGTCTGCTGAAAAGGGCAGGTGTTGGTAATGACCCTGGCAGATGGAAGGATGCAAAGCCAGGATCGTGTGCCGTGGAGTGCCTAGCGTGTCCATGTCCTGGTGTCAATATACCGGAACAGATAGATCCGGATAGGTACATGCCTTCACTTTGCCTTGAGAGCTTGATCTAATTATTGATTTAGCCCCACTGCCTGGGAAAATACATTGTACGTTGGCATGGATGCTAATTTCTGCCTGGAGAGATTCAACGTTTCGAGCGAAGAGAAGGACCCTGGCTTAAGCAAGGGACTTGCACATTTTGTGGACACCCAGACATTTTGCAGGCATCTGAAAGACTTCAACAAACGAATTATCCAGCCTCCGAGCTCATGCAGCAACCACGAAGCGGCCAAAGGTGATAAAAGAAGCTCAGTTCGAACCCGAGATCTGGCAGCGAGCGGAGTAGGTGGTGTTGTGTGTACACGTCATGAGCTGAAGCTCCCGCTATGCACAGTTGATTTACGTGTCGGTGAGATGTGAGCTCCTTTTAAAGTTCTGTATTATAATATACTATGATAACAAACATGTTATAGTCAAGTCAAGATGGATTACAGGTACCTGACTGCCGTCAAACGATTTGCTGGTGTCCCCCGCTTGGTAACCTCATATGATATCGCATGTCAATGGTCGATCAACCTCGAGGAGCGGATCGACATTTATGGTGACTTTATGCGCCCGAAGATCCCTAAGAAGGTCTATCTCGTTCCGAAGTTCCATCTACCTGGCCACATTAAGGATTGCCAGGAGAAGTACTGTATGAGTTTTCATATTCATGTCGGTGAGAATGACGGCGAAGCACCAGAACGTAGTTGGGCAATATCTAACGGTGTCACGGCATCAACAAGGGAGATGGGCCCTGGTCATTGACGGGAGAAACTGGATCAACATTTTGGGGACTTCAATTGGCAGAAAAATGTGTCGCAAGGTGTGTACATTGTCGCTTGTTTATTTTGGCAATGTTTAATAGTGCTATAGGTGACACTTTACTACATAAGATTAAAGACGCCGTACCCAAAGCTTCTGACCATGAAGACCGGTTTGAACGCTTCACGGCATCACTTCCTCAAGGCGACGTTGTGAAATGGACGACCATGGTAGAGGCTTGGGAGATGGACAGGAATAAGACCAACCCATTTGCTCGGACGGTGGCCAGTAAGTTTCAGTGTAATGTGCAGATGATTAGGAAGCTGACAGCCTTCCGAAGGCAAGACGGAAGCTGTAATGCGTCTTCAATTAGCCTGAGAAGATGCCCAAGATGAGATTGCCAGGCTTGATGGAGATACATTACATACTACATCGCCGAAGAGCATGATATCTTAAGGCATTCAGCTTGAATCATCTCAGTATGTGTTTGAATTTATATCACGATTTGAAACCTCATTACAAGTTTAATAGGCAGAGAGTATCTCATCTAACGAAAGAGCTTGGAGCTCATTCTACAGACCTTCAGAGAGTGCAAGTCCTTGAAAAGTCCAACCGACTTCGCCGCACTGTAGAATCATGGTTTGTTGTCCAAGAAGTACACATGCCAACTATTCGAACACTCCGCATTCGAGACAATTGGGGTGATGGCCCGTCTTTGCCTGCTTATTCTCTTCCTCTTTACCTTCCGTCTTCAGTATTGCCAGCTCATCCCTGCAACAAGACCCTTACACGTGCTGAATCGAGATTGCACATTGCTCAAGGGTATGATCTTCTCCACATGCTCCGCAGCCAACTCCTGTCATTGTCAAAAGCTTACAAGGATGGCGATACCAATGTTCTAACCCAAAAGGAAAGGCTCAAATGCCACAAGACAACTCGGGACCTCAATGCACGAATTACACAGGCCAAGCAATACTATTGTGATGTTAGAAAACGATTGACAATTCTGTCTATGGAGCTTGGAGAGGAGCTGACAGGCCCAATTATGTATTTTGGAGGATTCGGACGTCCGCAGAATAGCCAATGACGAAGTGGGAATTTCTGAGGGTAATCGTACAATGTCGTGGATCTGGTATTCCTCGCATCTGGGAGACATGCCTGGAGGGGTCAAAGAATGTGTGTCAGATTTTTTAATGGCATATTTGGCATTCCTTATCCGTGTTTACAGGCTTGCGAATCAAATGGTGCAAGACTCGTGCCCGAGCACATCAATGGTGCGAGGAATGCCAACTGCTTAGGGTCGAAATGGATCGCATCAAACGTACCCTCGAGCACGAAGCGAATCTGTGGCTGTCGCATGCTAAGAGCGCTGTGGAAGGGGTTGCTCTCATCAATGCCGGTGAAGGTGCTGGTGCATACGTGAAGTGCCAAGCTATGATACGAACATCGCTCCGACTATCGTTTGAGGACAAATGGCAGTTTGTAGGACAGTGGCTCGAGCTTAGTGAGATGGGCAAGGCGTTGCCAGACGACGAAGATTTTTAACAACAGAATAATTTGCATATGTTTAATATTCTCATAGCTGTACCATAAATATAACGAGTCATCATATATAGCAGCTTGAGAAGATCAAGCAGGGAAGCAGCTGTAACCCATGTGGACAGCTAGGTGACATCACTAGCTAGGAACGTAATCCATAACAGTCCCTGGCGCAATCCAGGACTCACATTTGGACGACGTCAGCAACTGTCGGTCTGGCTGAGGCGTGGAAGAGGGGAGCTCATCATCACCGATGGCGAGCAATGGTAAATTGATTTGGATACCCTTTTTGGACACTTTTTAGCTCCGACGGCAGGTGATATATCAACTACTGACTGCAGGAATAGGTGTTTATTATAACACAGTTAACGGTATCCTATAGACGTTGATATATCACTCTGCAAGGTAGTGGTGAGTTCACTGCGACTGGTGTGATGGTGCCTGGTCTTGTCATCCCTCTTGCAGCACATGAAGTATTCCCTGTTTCCCTGTTCACTGTGCAAGTTGTGGCACACGAGACACCAGAGTATCCTCCAATACCCCCTTATCATCATAACGTGGCTTTCTGAAGAGCATTAACAGGAATCACTTGCCATATTCACAAGCATCAATGATTGGTGTGTTGTCTTGGGCTTCTCCAAAGGTATAGGGCTTGTCATTCAGGCCAATCAAATGATTCTTTCTTCTCCCGTTGTGTTCATGTGTGATCCCTTCTTTTCCAAAGTTCAAACATTGCCACTTCAAACAGCTCATGTCTAGATTCAACTTGTCCCAAAATAATATTTACTGGCAAAGTAATACTTACCGAGGCGTATCTAATACTCCTTCCATTGACCACTTATTGACAAAAAGTTCAAGGCTCATCTTCTAGTCTGTACCCTCAGGAAAGCTGTGGGATGGTCCCATCTCATGTCCCCTTCAATGACTTATGAGATCACTAATTTTGTGATCTGTGATACAGTTGATTGGGTCGATGATCAGATACTTTGTAAAGCTTTATGTGCCAGATTATCCATGAAGCAACATCCAAGAACTCTGAGAGCAGGCATGTGTTGATCCATGTACAGACTGGAAAAACCCTGATGTCCATAACACTTTGAGGCATCTATCAAACTGGCACTGTGTTCAAGGCTTCTTCTTTGAGTAGTTTTGGTGGTGTACTAACTGACTATCAGTACAAGGCCTCTGCTATAGTTAGTGATGTGCCAGCCCGGCTTAGGCTCAAAGCCATGGCTTAGGCCTGGCTTATTTGGGCTTGGGCTCACCCAAACCCCAGGCCGGGCCCAAAGCCCTCCAAACAGGCCGGCTTGGGTGGGCTCAGGCTTAAGCCAGGCTTTTAGGAGATCCACTGCAACATGTACAATTTTAATAGACTTACTCTATAGTGAATACATCTACTACCTCTTCATCATCATTACCTAAATCACATTCTTTGCCATCTTCTTCTAAGATATCATCCCAAGATCCCTGCAGATCAGAGAGCTCTCCTTGATCACCTTTCTCCTGAGCTACCTCTGTTAGAGCACTCTCCACCTCACAGAAGATAATCTCATGCTGGAAACCACACTTGAGAAACTGGAGTGCTTCCACAACATCAGCCTTAAGTTGATTACGCTGTTTACTAATTGTAATACTGCTTGCTGAGAAAGCATGCTCACTTGACACTGATGATGCCATGATAGCCAAGTAATCGGCTGCCAGCGAGGCCCATACAGGATAGCAATCACCGTTGTGCTACAGATATATGTATTAGTGATTGTTAGGTTGCTTTCAATAGGAAGAAGCGTACCCCCCACCACTCAATAATGGTGTATTTTCCAAGTACATCTGTTGAATTCAGATAGCTGTCAAAGTCTTGCAGCCAGGAATCAGCAGTAACCACAGATGGTCTATCATACTCCTCATCCTCTTCATCTGAAAGAAGACTGGTAACATCATCTATACTAACATGTGTTCCATTAACTCTTTTCTTCTTTCAGGGAGATACTGGTATAGTGCCTGAAGATGCAGTGTTGCCATACATCACAATGTAACGTTCATGGTACTTTCGAGACAACATTAGGTTGAGTTTACAAAACACACATGTTAATTAAAGCATGTACAATTTCCTTGGCTAATTTGAGGACACTGTCAAGAAGCTCTGGACCCCAGTACTTGCGAATATGGCTTGTTTTACCTGATGGATCAAGTACTGTGATTGATCGTCAGATGAGTGCATAATAAAGAATCTTATCACATACACATTGCCATAATATAGGCATCAGATTCACCAGTCTGGTCATTATACTCCACCACCTTCTCTAAACCAGCCTCAAGTGCAGGCCAGAAGTCACTGTACTTGGCCATGGTCGAGCACCTTGTCCATGACTTGTGCAATGCCTCAAGTGCAGGAAGAACCCAATGGAGTGAGGGTGATTGATCCGATGAGAATGCCTGCTGCACTTTGTTTGGTGCCTACAAAAATGTTAGAGATAGTAGGTGGAGAACTATATAAGGTCTCATACCACAAGTATCTTAAGCATTAGTTTGACTCTCTCCCACTCTGAGCAAAGTCTGAGCCCATCAATTTTGGCTCGCTTTTGAAGGTCCTTCTCCTTCAGCCCAATGTCATAGACAAATGTATCAACTTTCTGCAAACCATACACATCAGTATTGCAAAATCAGTTCATGATCTCACTTACATCCTTAAGGTAATATGCCCGTCGCAGCATTGTAAATGTAGAACTCCACCAATGATGAGCCTTGAGGCTCTGTGCGCTCTGAAATCGCAGGCACACATATTAATGTATTGATATTCTCCCATGCATGGTCTTTCAGTAAACCAATCATTGCAAGGCCAGTGCAGGTTGACTCATAGTGACCCGTTCAAAGCACACGACTACGCGAGCCTATGACGCATACCATAATATGGTCCGTGAACCGATAATTAAATAAACATATCCAGTTTGATCGGATATCGGCCTGATCCTCCCAGGTGGCTGAGCTATAGGTCTATGATGGTATTACAAGTCTAGACCAATCATGTGATACCAGCCATACAATCATATGGTATGCTTGCGCGAAGGCGGTGCACGGCAAGGGACTCATAATGGTTAATGGTTGAAAGCATATGGGTGCATTCCAATAAACATTTTGGCTTCGCGAAGTCACATTCCTGATGACTGTGCAACCAATAATGCTGAGTAAAGAGCCACTTGCCGCTACGACTCATTAACGAAGGAACGGTTAATACACCATACCACTCAGTAAGACTGTAGACAGCAGGATAATATTGTTACAAAGTGTTCACGAAGCTCACTAATAAATTACTGCGGTTACCAAGGCGGACAGTAGTAGCTTACAAACTGGTACAAGAAAATTAGTATAAAAACCAGAGTGTATTAGCTAGAAAAACAGAATACGCTCGGGAATTACTCCCCCACACCATAGTCCTTAAATCTTTCGAAGCTAACAAGCTTAGAAGACCCCCCTTACAACATCCACATCAATACACTAGTGTTTTAAAACGGTCTTCGCGAACCATAAAACACTTGTGCGCCATATTGAATTGTTGCTTTGTTAACACTCAGCTTTTGTCCTTAAACCAAGAAGGCAATAGTTCACCTTCATTGGTATTCTCACACCTCTTTGCCATTCACCAGAAGACTTCAAAGGGTAATCCGTAGATAGGATTATTGCACTTTAGTTTCTAACACCAACAGAATATACTTTCACGAAGCGAAATTATATAATAACTCCTAGCTCTTGTATAGGAACTAGCGACTGGAACCATGATAGGATTCCGATACCTCATAACCCACTCAGTAAACACCCAAGCTTGCGATTCACTTCTCTTCTTGAAGTACTTTGTGCATAGACCTTGCTTCGCGAAGCTATAATTCGCAACATAACACTCAGTAGCCCTGAATAAGCTATGATCTTAGGACCTACAGTCACTGCATGGAGGTGCCTGACTAGACTCGCTAAGAACCTGCCTTCAGATTCTGTGAAGGATTATACTTGCCGTTCAGGTATAGTGTTTTCTGCCCGCAGGAGTCTCTAGGTTCATCACCGAACAGCCATATCAATCAGCAATGTAAGAAGCTGGGCTTCTGGGACACCATCATAGCACTGGATCTCATGGAATTTCTCCTTCCATTTGGATGAAGACTGAGCCTGTACAACTGAATCAATGCCTAAAGAAAATCATACCAAGAAAGAATAAATAACTTGACTACAATTGAACAGATCAATCCAACCTCATCTTGAATATCTGACATCATTGCACTTTCAGTCAAATCCTCATCAGGATTATGTGGATCATAATGCTTTGACTGACTATGTGTGGTGATGATAGCTTGTGTTGCAAGGTTTACGATATGAGCTGTACAGCTTCACTACTGTTAGCCAAACATCAGCCCAAAATAGAGAGCAAAAACTCACTGAATGTGATGTTTAACTGCATCATATACTCCTTTTGTAATCTCAGTAATCAATTTTGCAAAGGTGAACATCATGGTATCATTATTTGAAGCATTATCACAGGTCACCCAACCGACCTTGATAATATGGTTAAGAGATGTAACCATAACAATCAGACACTGTACCTTGTGTTGAATGTTATATCGAGCAACAACTTTATATAGCACCTGTCCCAGCTGAAGACCATTGTGTGAGTTATTGAGGCATACAAACCCAAGTAAAACACTCTGTAATTTCCACTCCTGCTCATTGACTTCCTCAATCCAATGCCCCGTTACGGTGAAATAGCCATCTGTTGTTGAAGCCTGCCAAGTGTCACAGGTAAGACTTATCTGGCCTTTTACTGCCTTGCTCTGAATATGTAATCAGAATAATGGCAACACACAGAGGCAATTTACGCACCAGTAACCTCTTATGCAGAAAGAATAGCTGATGTTTGAATGTCTCCATTATTGCTCATTGTGTCTGCTTCCGATTAGGTATATGCACACCATCTGATGCTCGGGATGCAACGTGGATCATCTTTTTAAATGCTGGATGCTGGAGGGCATCAATTGGCTAGTATTATTATTTAGATTGACAATACTCCAAACATTATAACATACCTGGTCTGTTGCCACCAGCCATTCAACAGTGACTTCTTCAAAGAGTTCATCTGTGTATGGAAGAATGACTTCTTTCTTCTCACATTCCCTCAGATGAGAGTCGAGACGTGTTTGCTGTTCACTCACTTTGGCAGCCTTCTGTTCTTTACAGTTGTCTGGAAGCATTGAAGCAAATTTGTTGTCTTCAGCCCATTTTCAGTAAGTTACCTGGTATTGCATTAGCTCAGATTTCAGTGGTAGAAATCCTATTGGCATACCAGATGAAAAGACTGACAATGACAGCGCAGAGTTGATAATTCATTGACCTTGGCCTTCAGTGTGCCAGCCTTCTTTCTATAGATGTTATGTTTGCATCAACAAGTATGGAAAATACTATTAATATGGACTTACATGCATAAGGAACAGTTACAAACTCTTCTTCCATCTGAGTCAACGTAAGGCTGGCCAAAGAAATATTCAACGTCATGAATCTTGTTATGTTTACTAGCTGCCTCGGTAATTTCTACAATCTCCTGAACATCGATATCTTTAAGCATCCCATCGGCATCTGTAAAGATGTGGGCATGAGTTGGTGTGAGAAAATACAACTCAATAAATACCTATTTCTGCTGGCTGTGGAGGATCTGCAGCTTGCCCAGCTGACTTCTTTGTACATTTGCGTTGCTGCTCTGTCAATAGGTAAGTATTGGACATGAATAATAGCAATGCATCATACTTTTTCCCTTAGAAGATAGACCACCAGGTGTTCCAGCTTCCTCAACATCATCTATATTGGATGCAACATCATCAGCCTGGCATTTCCGAGTAGAGGATGATCCCTCGGCTTCCTGGCTAGTTGATTTCACAGCTTGGTGGGCCCGTTGATGGCTGCTGAGCTGCAGTTCACCAATATTTGATGGATCTGTAACTCGGCCAGCAGGAAGGCATCTTCGCTTTCCTGAGACTTCACCTGCTGGATTAGACTCATCAGCAGGGTTATTAGATTCATCTATAATGTATATGAATATTTTACATAGTATAAATGAGTATGATGGTGGAATTACCTTGCCTTGCACCTCCCAAGACATGTATTTGGAGCCATAGGTGAGATAAAGCCCCTAGTCCTGCATTAAACAAGGACTCTCCAGGCAGTAGCACATGTCCCGCAGACGTTGTCAGCATGAGAAGTCCTTCACTGTCATATGGAATATAACCACAGGTTGAAAGCTGTTGTAGGACTTGTGCAGAAGTAACAAATTGATTAACGACTACTTGCAATGAGAAGGAAATTGGGCAGCACAGAGAAAGGAGTTGCTTACAAATTGCGATGGGTTCTGCTGATGCACCCTGAGCGAACACAGTGAACACTCCATGCCGCTGAATTTGTCGGAATCTGTCAAGCAAAAGGTGGGACCAATGACCACAACCATAATGGAACTGTGGCAGTGGGAAAAGCTTCTTGAAGGAAAAAAATTCTGGTGCCCAGTAATAACCTTGCAAACATTGTGAGAGGATAATTTTTCATAATAGTATGATGCTCACCAAAGAGTAGAATACATAATGCCATATAGCCATAACCCCACACTACGATCAATGACACATTGCTTGCACCCAATGATTTCAAGGCTACATGTACAAGTTCCCAAGGGACACCAAAAATAGAGGTAAAAAACAAGCAATGAAAAGAAAAGTAGACCCCAGCCAAGATCAGAGGAAGCAGGAACAAGCCTACAACCGAGAGAAACCAAGCATAATGGCAGTGGGAAATTGTTGCTGATAACGAAGGGAAGAGTGTCACACAATGTAGCAACTTGTGAGCCTCTGAAGTGGCCTAAATACATATCAGTAGTGGAGAGAAAGACTACAAATGGATGTACTTCGAGACATGGCTGGTGAAGGCCTGAGAGCTTGTGAGATAAGTTGAAACAGCTTCATAAGTTGCAATATTGGGCCTGTATGTTTATCAAGAGCCAGTAAGCCTCCTAAACACAAGATGTCAATATCCAATGCCTATTGAAAGACCCATTCCATTTGAAAATCTCCAAAATTGAAATACATGACTTGACAGTGTGCTGTGTGCGCATAGGGCAAAGAATTTGGGGCAGTTTGGGATATCTGTGATTAAACTTCAAGTTGTTATTGTCATTGTTTGTACATTGGGTATAGTAAAGATATTGCACCAAGGGAGAGATGAGGTGAACAATGATGGTGGTGAGAAGGAAAGGATGTGTAATCGTCTCCTGAATGGAAGCATTAGTCCATGTGCAACAGTTCTATACTTGGCTCACCAATCAGCTGCTGTGTTTTACACTCTCTCACTGTGTAAAGCCATGGGCTTTGGGCTGGCTGTGGGCTTGGAAATCCTCAAGCTGAGCCCTGAGCCCTTGCAAGCCGTCATCATGGCTCAGGCCAGCCTGGTCTTTTAGATGGCTGGCTTGGGGTGGGCTTGGGCTTGAGCCTGAGCTGGCACATCACTAGCTATAGTCCTCAGATAGCCCTTGCTAGTGGATAGATTTGCAATAGTAATGTTACAAAATTGCAAAATATAGGTGTGAACATGTAGATGGCATATCAGCATGTTGTGAGGTTCTAACAGTACTATATTAGATTGTACCAGTTTGTAAGATGTAGAAATGTATAAATACTGTAGTGTAGATGTAGTAGACAAGTTTCTGACCCCTGGTGTAATAGTGACAAGCTTTTTGATACATGCTCTAGCCTTTGGAGTTGTTTGAACCTTGTGCTTTGTCTATTAGTGGCAAGTTAGAGGTGTTGAGCCCCAATGAGCCTCAATTGTGATGGTGTGAGGTATTCTAGCTATGTGCTCTAGCACTTGGAGCTGTCTGTGACTTCGAGCAAGAGAATATAGACCATCTTTGATATAAACTTGAGAGATCTGAGTCATGAGCGAGGCCATGAAGGCTAGCAAGGCACTCTGTACTTGAGTTTCATTGATTGTTTGACTGCACTCTGTGTTGAGATTGAGAGCTTAGTGTCAGTGTAGGCACTTTCTCTATTGTTTGAGGGTTTTGTGTGATGTGAGGCATTACAGGTGGCAGAGGTTCAAACCCTTTGGTCTGATTAGTGCTCGCTCTGTGTTATTTCTGCAAGTTGGCAAAGGTTCAAACCCTTTGGCTTGTTGGATGGGGTTTTCTGTGTTTATTGTGTTCTCTGGATTGCATAGGTTTGAATCCTGTGGGTCTACAATTGGTTAGGAAACTCGAGCGCATAGGTTAAAGTCCTGCAGTTCTTGTGGATTGTTTAGTAGGATTTGGTTTCTTCTTAGAGCACAGTGCTTTAAGTTATTTTTAGAGTACTATTTGTTGTGTGCTGTGACTATTAGAGTTGTGCATGACTTCTAGAGAGTTGTGGATACATTTAATGATGTTTGTGTATTGTTATACAACCTTTGCCTTGAGGCCTGGCAATGGAAGTTGCACCTCATGTTTTGAGAAAAGCCTTTGGTTTTAGAGAAGTCTAGATATCATACGAGCGCTAATCTTAGATATATTGAGAATTCAGTTATACTGGTTCACTACTTCTATCACATCAGAATCCCCCATGAACTTGAGTGTGTTTGTGTATGTAGTGTTGACACTGATCACACCCACACCCAACACTACATACACAAACACACTCAAGTTCATGGGGGATTCTGATGTGATAGAAGTAGTGAACCAGTATAACTGAATTCTCAATATATCTAAGATTAGCGCTCGTATGATATCTAGACTTCTCTAAAACCAAAGGCTTTTCTCAAAACATGAGGTGCAACTTCCATTGCCAGGCCTCAAGGCAAAGGTTGTATAACAATACACAAACATCATTAAATGTATCCACAACTCTCTAGAAGTCATGCACAACTCTAATAGTCACAGCACACAACAAATAGTACTCTAAAAATAACTTAAAGCACTGTGCTCTAAGAAGAAACCAAATCCTACTAAACAATCCACAAGAACTGCAGGACTTTAACCTATGCGCTCGAGTTTCCTAACCAATTGTAGACCCACAGGATTCAAACCTATGCAATCCAGAGAACACAATAAACACAGAAAACCCCATCCAACAAGCCAAAGGGTTTGAACCTTTGCCAACTTGCAGAAATAACACAGAGCGAGCACTAATCAGACCAAAGGGTTTGAACCTCTGCCACCTGTAATGCCTCACATCACACAAAACCCTCAAACAATAGAGAAAGTGCCTACACTGACACTAAGCTCTCAATCTCAACACAGAGTGCAGTCAAACAATCAATGAAACTCAAGTACAGAGTGCCTTGCTAGCCTTCATGGCCTCGCTCATGACTCAGATCTCTCAAGTTTATATCAAAGATGGTCTATATTCTCTTGCTCGAAGTCACAGACAGCTCCAAGTGCTAGAGCACATAGCTAGAATACCTCACACCATCACAATTGAGGCTCATTGGGGCTCAACACCTCTAACTTGCCACTAATAGACAAAGCACAAGGTTCAAACAACTCCAAAGGCTAGAGCATGTATCAAAAAGCTTGTCACTATTACACCAGGGGTCAGAAACTTGTCTACTACATCTACACTACAGTATTTATACAATTTTACATCTTACAAACTGGTACAACATCATATAGTACTGTTAGAACCTCGGAACATTATTGCTCACAACATGTGTGTGTTGTTATAGTGTGCTGGGACTTGGTGCTTGGCCCAAGGCCTATCTCAAGACCAGACCCTGTTTTCCTCATGGTTTGGACTCCACCCACACTGTGCTCCATGTGTTTTACACTGCACTCTATGTGTTGGCATATCACTCATCATTTTCCCAGAGGATACCCGGAGTGACAATCATTCATACCAGTGGTATCCTATTCTAAACTTGGGTTTCTAGGTTTCTCTGGTTGGTGGGGTTACCTGCTCTAAGCCTAGGCACTGCACTCTATGGCCAAATAGGGTTCTCTCAGAGTTATTCATACTTAGGCATTGTTCTATACACCCGTGCAGCATGCTGGTCAATCCATGCCCTGTGCATCATAGATCAATGTAGTTCTTTAGTAACACATGTGTCTCTCATCAATTCCATAGAGCATGTATCCGATCTGCTTCTGGTGCATTCAGTACCAAGTGCTGAGCTCTTATACTTAGTGCAACCTCACTGGTATCATTCTAAGTTAGAGCATGCTCTCTGTCAATCATCACTCAAGACAGTCATGTGCATGACTCTATAACACGTGCTGCACACATATCACTGTGCTCTATACATTTCTCACTGTGCTCCATGTCTATTCTTCATTATCTCAGTAACCAGCCATTATACAATATATGCATTGATACATATTGCAAAATTACATGCATAGACACTTTGCGAGTGTGTCAGCACAGTACACAAACAATAACATTTGTTTGCACCCCATACACTCACTATAGGCAAGGGACTGGTTTTACACTGTCTTTAGCTTTGCAACCCCTTTGTTCTCATTGAGAAACACACTCTACACTGTGATCGACTGGTGATGAGCCTCTAGGCTCTGTACGCTCAGAATTCGCGATTTTTGTCATTTCTAAGTGACAACGACTCAGCACCGGTTATAACGATAACACCGGTGTGTATGCACTATTATAGGACCTCTTTGACACTTCAACAACTGGCTATAACGAAGAATAACCATCCCAACTTGTTTCGCGACCTAACTCGTATGCCATCACGAATAGGCACAGTATTGATCGATCAGGCAAAAACCCGGTGATAAGCGAGCTACGCATCAGGACCGCATCACGGTGTAACAGACCGGTGTTGATCCTTTCATTATATGAGGTCATACCCGCCGACAATTGCCCTACCATGATAATCATCGAGTTCTTGTCATCCAAATGACTGGCATTGATAATATCGCCGTGCCCAGCTCACTAGAAGGCATTATTCCTTTCGTTCACCTCAGTAATTCCACCGTACCCTCACAGTCCGCAGTTAAAACAGCACCCCAATGACCCCGCTGTGACAACCCATGATATAACGAATTTATCTGTCTTCAGTACTGCTAAGGATTAGCTGTTACAAGAGACTACGGAGATTCATATGGACATTTGACTCGTTACAAAGCCGCAGCCTTACAGCTTTACTAAGTCTTTCTATTAATAAATATCTCTAGTAGTATAAAATCCATAGAAAATCGTAGAAGTAGAAAGGACATAACTACTTGCTACTTTGCTATTAGCACTCGCTATACCGCTCACGACCGGCTATATTCTCATCTCTATACTCTTGCTACGCTCATTAGCACTGGTTTAAACGACCATATTTCTTGCATAGCGCAGTACACGAACAATAACATTTGTTTGCATCCCATACGCTTGCTATAAGCAACGGATTGGTTTCGCACCATCTTTAGCTTCACACACCCTTCATTCTCTTTGAGAAACACGCTCTACGCCATGATCGACCGGCGTTAGCATGATCTTCAGTCGCCCGTTGCACCTTTGATTGCACCCTGTCATTATTGGTTTAATACTCGCATCTAGCGCGTAACCCCATACGCTCGCGTTGTACATCACCTCTTTTTGTTTTATAGGATCGGATCGTCTTCATCTTCATACCATAGGAGTTTTATTTGGCTTTACTTTCAACATCGTTCATCGCAGCCCACTTGGGTAGTCTCTGGCAGACTTATAGGAATCAACATCGTCACATAGGATCATATTGGACTCAACACCGGTTTACACCGTCATAGGATAGGATAGGATTGGATAGGATTGGATAGGATAGGTTTGCACGCATAGGATTGACATTGACATAGGATAGGACCATCTCCGAGTAGACTCAGTTTTCAACATCGCCCTCAGTATATTTCGTCTCGTATAGGATCAGCACTCGTCATCGCCGCGTCCCACCAGACATAAACACATTTTCACGCTTTTGCCACCATTAACTGGCATTATTAGGATTGCCCCCTTCAGTATTTCGACACTACACCGGTTATAAACCGTCTACCGCACACATAGCTTCATTATCGCCATTATTTTCATAGGACCTTCGTCTAGAGACCTCGTCTAGTCATTTCTCCTTCTTTTACACCGGACCTGTGGTATTCATGTCATACCCTCTTCCGTTCTATCTCGTTATCGAGATTATCACCGGCCTACAGCCAAAACCTTTTAGTACTCGATCGCTTGAGTGCTACTTGCCTGACTGAAAAGTCGCAGTATAAACTCGCATCTAGAGGAAGTGATTAGGTCACACGGAGGTGCCCCGAACAACTCGCACAACACAGTACCTTTATAACCGGTCTGCACCATCATTAACCATTACTCTTTGAGTTTTTGGTGTGCCGTTGCCACGGAAGTTTAGGTTCATCACCGGTGTTAGCATTATCTTTGGTTGTTCATCACACACTTGATTGTACCCTGTCATTATTGGTTTAATACATGCATCTAGCATGTAACCCCATACGCTCACATCATACATTGCCTCTTTTTGTTTCATAGGATTGGATTGTCTTCATCTTTGTGTTACAATTTCTCACAGATATTCATTTTTCTTTCTTATTAGCCAAAGCCCAAGTCATCCCTGACCCCACGTGATCATCAGAACCAGAACCAGAAGGCTCAGGCCAGGTAACTACAACTCACGCATACCGCACAACTACCATATTGTCTTCATACATTGTGGCTATTATTAGTAGCATAGTTTTCATATATAAGTAGGTAGCTCTTGCTGTAATACCCCAGCTTCAAGCTAAAGTTTATCAATACCGAACTTCTCTCTTAACTCCCACTCGACTAAGACATTAGTCCGATTCCATCACTAATATCCAAACACCACAAGACTCTTGGGTGGTTGTCCAAACGTGAGGCAGCCCAAGTTTACTCTTGTTTGGATCACATGAGGTTCAAGTCTAACAATTAGCTCGAAGCTTCTCTTCTTTCCTCACACACAATGCAAGCAAAGACCCATGCAACAGACCAGAGACCTGACCCCTGCTGAGTTCCACATTGCCCTTGTGGCCATCCTTGTCCCCTTCACCCTTGTAATCATAGGAATTGGACTACAAGTCCTAACCCCATAGATATGCGAAGAATGCCATGTCCACCCACAGACAGAGCTCGAAAACCTCAAGCAGAACCAGCCCATACCCTGCCCAATGACCGAAGAGTATGTGGCAGAAGGTGACTGGGAAGCTGAAAGAGAGTGTGGATGCACTTGCTGTTGGAACCTCCCACATCTCCTTGACCACCCCTACTGAGCCCGCACCCCCACACCAGACTATGATGAGGACACTGCGGAATACACCGCCTCTGTCACCCAGATCATCAGGATCAACACAGAAAGCTCTGAGGAGTTCCCTGCCTGCCCCTCCTCCAAAGAGCCCCATCCCCTCAGCCTAGCCTTCATTCCCCACAACCACACACACCTCAACCTCCAAGAGCTCACCCAATGTCCCTTCAGCCCCCTCACTGACCCTTGGCCACAGCCACCGAGTTATACTCCCCAGCGAATGGAGCAACTTGAGCCCCAGCAAGAGGGAGAGTCTCCCGGCGACTGGTGGCATCATACCCATCAGCTTTGTCCCCTCTGGCATGCAACCATCAGGATACCTGCAGGCGTCATCTACCCCCCCACCCTCCAAATCAGTCAAAACTGAAACCCCCTCAACCTTGTCCCATGGGAAACAATGAGCACAGGAAGAGGAAGAGGAAGAAGAGACTCTGGAGATGGAGTCAACAGCGGAGCCGCTTGGCTCAGCCAGTGGACAGGACTGGCTGGAGGCAGAGGACGACTATCCAGAGACACAGAAGGTGCTAACTGAGGAGGAAGACCAATATGAGTATGTGACATGGTACAACAAAAGGTATGAGCATATAGTAGAAGAAATTTTGTGGCTGGCAACCATGCTGGGAAGGCAATATATGGAGGCAGAAAGAGAAGGAGATCAGTTTGAAATGGGGAGATTATGAAAACATGCTGCCCACAAGCAGGCCACTTTTATGTTTAATACAGATTTTCCTGCAGACGCAAAACCACCCATGCCCAACTACAATGAGTGGAATCCACCAGTCCCCAAGCCACTTCCCAATTCCCTGCCAAAACCAAAATGGCCTACTATCCAGCAATCAGGCGGACCACCAATCCCAAGCACATCCTGACTATTCACTGGAGCCAATGAAGAAACAGCGGCAGATCGAGAAGCCACAGCCCAAGAACGATGGGAGCTGTACCAAGACATTCTAAACAAGGAGGCGACCCTGGAAATCAATAGAATGGAACTCAATCAGAAGAAGGAAGACCTAGAGGACTTCCGACAGAAACATGGATTTCCCCCAAACCCCAACAAAGCCCCACCCAATCTTCCAAACCCTGGCTAACCCGGAGGAGCACCAGACCCAGACTTGCCTGGAGGAAGAGGAGACTTATGGTCTCTTCCCAGACCCCCACCAGACCACATGCCCCCTGCACCAAACCCAGGACACCAACATGGAGCTGCCGCAGCAGACACCCCTTTCCTTGGGGTAAAACCCACCATGATGCACATGCCTGAAATGTTCTATGGGAAGCACGATGACATACAGAGGTTCTTCCTCCAATGTGTCCTCTATTTCAAAGTACACCAAGGCTACTATGAGGAGTCCCAACAGATCACTTTTGCCACCTCCCACTTTGGGGGCAAGGCCCTCACCTGGTGGGTCCATCACACTGAACAGTACTACAGCATCACAGAAGCAAGGTACCGACTTCCTGCATGGAGGGATTTTGTAGACCTAGTCCGGAAGGAGTTCGTGGATCCAGCCGTCGAGGAAGTGCACGAGCAATGGATGTATGGGCTACAAATGCAGGATGGTGATGTGCTCGGTAACGGGCAGTGCTCAAAGGAAAACTAAACTCTAGATGAGAAATATAGAGACTAACTCTCACTCTAAACACTCACACTATCACCAATGTTTGTAAGTTTGAGGTTGAGTACAGTAGAAGCACTTGTGTATGATCTTAGACTTTGATAATTCAATGTAAGGCATTTGAAAACTACTTCTGATTCTGATCTAGAAGACATTTACACAAGATACACTAGTCGAGATAACGAGTTATAATGACGTGGGGTTTTAATAGGTAGGTAGGAACTGGTCTAGTTCAGAGAACAAACGTCGTCTAGGTGAGCAATAGCTGGTCTAGATTACTTCTTAACTCAAACAATCAAAGAACACACAGATTCTACAAAGAGCTCACAGGCTCTAGAGTTCACTAACTCTCAACACAAGTTTGCAGACTCGAGACAAAGAAGTACACAGACTTCTACAAAGGATACACAGATCCTATGTCAAGTACACAGACTTGCAAAGAGCACACAGACTCTAGAGTACGCTGACTCTTTCAATTGTTCAAACTCAAAGCGTTCTAGGGCTTAGTTCACTTCAACTACTTGTTCTTTCTTATTGGGTGACTTAGCAACAAATTACTCAGTCGAGGACAGGCACTTAAATCCGTTATTTGATTAGGTAGCTTATGGGCCACTAGCACAAATGCGGGTGAATGCTTTCCTCCTGTTGTGTGTCTAGGTGATGGTATTTTATAGTATTCTACGTCTAGGTATAGGAGTTGCTTATCTAGACTACTAGTAGCATGATTATGCATAGTAATACAAGCGATGAGTAATTATTCTATAAGAATTGTGTGATTCTGAGATATTCATTCAGTTATACGGGGAGGCGACGGGTTTTTCTATTGCCTAGGAGTGCCATGCTGGTCCATAGGCACTCCTGCCTCCGCTTTCCTATGGTGCCGTGTGGCTATTCATTCAGTACTTGTTTAATTGCCTTAGTATCTTAGTGGATGTAACCATCGATCGTGGATCAATCAAGGTACCGAGATTGTATGGTTGCGATCACTTGCGTGATCTAGGCTGGTACCTCGGGTTCCTGACTAGGCTATTCTTTCATGCAAGGTTCAGGGTTTCTCATTCATTTCTTTTTAGACTAAGTTCATGGAGGATTTTGGTTCCGTCATGACTTAGTAACTATTCAAAGTGGTTTTCAGCTTTGTCGAGTTTGACAAGCTAATCTAGTTCAGGTTTTCTAACTTCTGGTTTTTGAGTTCGTCTAGATACAGTGAGGTCCCATTTGTGTGGTGACTATGTGTAGTCTGTTTTTAAACAGGAAATAGCAAGTAATCTCAAAAGGCTTGTAGAGTTGACTCATCTAGATGTCTTCTCTTACTTCCTCTTCTGTTACGGTTTTAGGTGCTTCAACACTAATCTAGATGACTTGACTTAGCAGTGCGAAGTCTCCACTCTAGTCCTTAGTACAGCTAGTAGTTTGCATTAATTTGTATAAAATTCGCAAAATCTATGGGTAGCCTGATACCAAGCGTATCAACTGAAGCGCCAACCAATATTTCCAGGAACTAGAACAGCAAGCACAACTCGCTGGTAGATGGGAAGATCAAGGGGAAAAGAGTCATATCGTCACAGCAGTATGAGCCAGGGTCCCAGATGAGTACATGATGGCAGTCACATCCAGAGAAAATATTCCCTGCACTTACTCCCAGTGGAAGCACTGAATCCTCCAGATCAATGACCAATGGGCTGTCAAATGAGCCTTTGACAGAACCCACAAAGGCTACCAACCCCAAGACCCCCACAACTGGCAGAACCCCCCCTGTAACAATAACCGTGCCCCACCAAGGAACGACAATCGCACCCTGCCATCAAGAGGCCAGAATGCACCCCCGCAACTGCCCAAGGAGCCTGGACTGACCAGCTCCAACACCAGAATGGGACCAATCTACAGAGGACAAGGGCAGCTGATGGACATAGACCAACTCCAACGGGAATGATGATGCTTCAATTGCCACCAGAAGGGTCACTTCACCGCAGACTGCCAACAACCCCGAAAGCCAAGGGACAGAGGTGGAAGGTTCACCCGCAACAATAATAATCACCACGACAATCGAGTAGTGGAACAAGAAGTGGAATCTGATGAGGAGAAGACGCCCTTGTCCTCAGGAGTGGAGGAGGTAAAAGATGGGGCTGACGAGTAAGCGATTCTACTTGGTCAGCCAGACTCTCTAAAAGTGCTTTACAAACTGCTGGACAAACTTATGATACTTCTGTAGGACATTCACACACGCATTCAAATATACCCCTTTCTATCATCCCCAGCAAGGCACCCAAGGAATTGCAGAACTGGTACAGTATACTAACCAATATGATGGATCAGGAGGACGAAGAATATTTAGCCAAGACTGAATGGGCCCCACCAAAGTCGCCCTCAAAACACCCTTGGGCGGTGCCTGACAAGCGGAAGCATGCAGCTTCCCCAAAAAGAAGAATCCCTGACTGCAACCAGCTGCAGCAGAGGGAGCATGGAGTGGCAATAGCCCCAGGCAGCAAGACCAAAGGAGCAATCCCTCAAGGAAAACTAACTGCAACTCCTGTAGACACGCACCCAAACACTGGGGATAACCTGACTAAGGGCGGACAGGACGGCGCAGGAAAGTCATCTCCCAGATCAGAACAGTTCTCAACCAACAGGGCACAAGCACCTCATCTCCCACACGAGATGGGTGGTAGGCACACCCAAGACCTGATAAGTCCCCCTCCACTATTTCCATGCTCATGCAAGGTCTCTTTAGAGGAAGTACCAGACGATGAAGACAATATGTCATACTGACTGGCTGCTGCAGCCAAAAATGCAGATGCATGCGGGCCATCCCTGACGTGAAAAAGCCCTCCTTCGGAGGCAAGATGCCCAACCCGCAGAGCCAAAAGAACAGCTACCAAGGGTGACAACGCCTTGGCAGAAATGCCCATGGACCCTAGCAGTTCTAGAAAGGCAGGAAAGAAGGCCGAGGAAGAGTACAATGAGGACAATGATCCCGAGTGGCAAGCATATCTCCAGGGACACCGTTATTGCAAAAAAGGAGATCCTGATGCAACCGACATGAAGGCGTACAACAGATGGTGGACGCAAGTAAAGGAAGATCACAACTGGACAGAGCTGAAGACAATCGAGAAAGAGGAGTCCAGGTACATGATCCCATTTGAAACAGAATGGACATGGCATGCCATCAGACAAGCAATGGGCAGTTACGAAGCCCGCACAATATTAGTGCATTGGACCCACAAGATGCAACAGGCAGAAGCAGACCGAGAAATGCTAATGCACATTGTCACCCTTCCCCATACTCAAGCACTCAAACAGCTAGAAGAACTCCACAAACCAGTCTGATATATCCGACGAAGCGCCTGGGCCAGGGCAAAAGACCTAACCACCAAAATTCATCTCAAGACCCTCACCAATTGACAAACCCTTAAAACCATGGCCCTCATAGACAGTGGATGTACAGGAAGTTCCATTGACCATAAATACGTAGAGGAACATGATCTACCAACCCAAGCAACCAGTGCCCCAATACCAGTCTACAACGCTGATGGAACCCACAACAAGGTGGGAGAAGTCACTCATTTCGTTGAACTATGAATGACTATAGGAGGACATGCGGAACAAATTGACCTAGCAGTCACCAACCTAGGCACCAGAAGGGTATTCCTGGGACACAACTGGCTGATACATCACAATCCCATCATCAATTGGAAAACACAAAAAATCATATTCGGATGGTGTCAATGTCAGAAACAGCCATTCACCCTACCAGACACAGACCCTGAAGACAGATGGGATGAGGAATTAGAAGGAGACACTATACTAGCAGTAGACATGACTGAAGAAATAAAAATCAGGGCGATTCACCATGCAAATGATTTAGCCATGGAAGCAAGCAAAGGGAAGCCAAAGAAAAGTTTTGAAGAAATGGTGCCCCCCGACTATTGAGGGTCCCAGGATCTATTCTCAAAAGACAACTTCGATGAGCTTCCAGATCGAAAGCCTTGGGACCATGCCATTGAACTCGTTCCCAACACCAGCAACACCCTCGACTGTAAGGTATATCCCCTGAATCAGAACAAACAGGAAGAACTTGACAAATTCTTGGACAAGAATCTGTCCACTGGAAGAATAAGACCGTCAAAATCCCCTTTCGCTTCCCCATTCTTCTTCGTCAAAAAGAAAGACAGTGCCCTCCGCCCAGTCCAAGACTACCGAAAACTCAATGAAATGACTATCAAAAACCGATGTCCCTTACTGCTCATTTTGGAACTCATGGACAAGCTCAGAGGCGCCAAATATTTCACCAAGCTAGACATACACTGGGGATACAACAACGTACGCATGAAGAAGGCAATGAGTACAAGGCCGCTTTCCGAACCAACCGAGGGCTATTTGAACCAACAGTCATGTTCTTTGGACTTACCAACTCCCCCACAACCTTCCAATGGATGATGAATGATATCTTCCATGATTTGATCGCCAAAGGAAAGGTCACCATCTATCTTGACGACATCCTCATATTCTCCAAAAACCTCCAAGAGCACCAACAGATAGTTTGATGAGTACTTCAACGCCTATGGGAGCACAAGCTGTTCCTCAAAGCCGAGAAATGCGAGTTTGAAGTCCTAGAAACAGAATATTTGGGAGTAATCATCAGCGAAGGATCTATCAGAATGGACCCCATCAAGGTCAAAGGGATCACTGAATGGCCCATGCCCACCAAGAAGAAAGAACTACAAAGCTTCTTGGGCTTCACAAATTTCTACTGAAAATTCATCAAGAACTATTCAAAGATAGTATGACCAATGACTCAACTCACTGGGAATGCCCCTTGGAACTGGGGCATGGCCCAAAATCAAGCATTCCAACAACTGAAAAAACAAATGGCAGAAGACATAATCCTAGCATTACCAAAAGAAGACAGAAAGTTCAGAGTAGAAGCAGACTCCAGTGAAGGAGCCATCGGCACGGTACTAAGCCAACAGCAGGACAGCAAATGGAGACCAGTAGCTTTCCTTTCAAAGTCGTTGACAACGACAGAAAGGAACTACAAAATATATGACAAGGAACTCCTCGCAATCATGCTCGCCCTCGCTGAATGGAGACACTACCTAATGGGGGCCACCGTCAACTTTGAAGTCTGGACAGATCATCAAAACCTGCAGTACTTCCAAAAACCCCAGAAACTTAACCAACGACAAGCTTGTTGGGTAACTGAACTTGCTGAGTACCATTTCTCCCTCCACCACAAACCTGGCACTGCCAACCAAAAGGCAGACCTATTATCCTGCCGGGACGATCATGACCAAGGCAAACAGGATGACGATGAAATCGTAGTCTTAAAACCAGAACACTTTAGAGCCATGATCATGCCCACCACATCCAGCCTTCACTTGAAAATCAAGCGTGCTACCGAGAGCACCAACAGATGGGATCAAGGAATCTCTGACTCCCTAAACCATGAAAGAGGAATCACTATGGAAAAAGGACTCCTAATGCTCACCGGAAGGATTTATGTACCCCGAGATGAAAAACTTAGGGGAGAAATCATTGCCATGGTCCATGACCACCTTACTGCTGGACACCCCAGAATCGACAAAACCAATGAACTCATTCAAAGAGAGTATTGGTGGCCAAAAATCAAACAGACAGTAGAACAATATGTGAAAGGATGCAAAACGTGCCAATGAGTAAAGTCCAACACTCAAGCATGAAAAGCACCCCTTCACCCAAACATGGTCCCCTCAGAACCATGGACCCATATTTCGGTAGACCTAATCACCAGTCTCAAGGAATCCAGCAGATATGATGCCATTTTAGCTATTGTAGATAGATTCTCCAAAGAAATCATCCCTGTAGCATGCAATGGAACCTTAACATCAGAAGGAACTGCCAAAATCTTCCGTGACAAGGTATTCGCCATCCATGGCATGCCCCGAACCATAATCTCAGACAGAGGCCTGCAGTTTGTTTCAAAATTCATGATGGACCTCTACCAAATTCTTCAAATCACCCCCAATGCATCCACAGCCTTTCACCCCCAGACAGACAAACAGAAAGAGTCAACCAAGAAATCAAAAAGTATCTAAGGATATTCACTAGATATCAACAAGATGACTGGCATGAATGGCTCACTCTGGCAGCATTTGCCCATAACAACCGAAAACACTCCGCAATGGGTCAAAGCCCATTCTTCACTGTATACGGACTAAACCCCCGAGTCATCCCAGAAACAGAACACTGAAGTCCCTTCACCAATCCCGCTGCCGGGAACTTCACATCGCAAATGCAGAAGATCCACAAGCTATGCCAACAATCCCTTGAAGAAGCAGCAGCCAAAATGAAGACCCAATATGACAAATGAAAGGGCAAGGCAATTGCATACAAAAAGGATGACTTAGTCTGGCTGGACACCACCAAGCTCCACCTCCCATGACCGAAGAAAAAACTCGATGACAAAAGAGTAGGTTCATTCCAAATCCTCAAAAAAGCAGGCGCCTCCACCTATAAACTCAAACTTCCCCCGCACTGGCAAATTCATCCACGCTTCAATGAAAAACTCCTCACCCTGTACACACCACCAGTGTTTCCCAACCAAGAACTTCCACCACCACCACCACCAGACCTTATCGAAGATGAAGAACAGTACGAAGTCGAAGAAGTCCTTGACACTCGAACCCAAAGGGTAAGAGGAAAGAGGGGCCAACCTTCTCGACTGGTAACCAATTATCTAGTAAAATGGGTAGGCTGGACAAGGGAACACAATGACTGGGTTACCGAAGAAGACATGGAAAACGCCCAAGAACTAATCAAAGAGTATCAACAGAGTCAAGCAGAACATGGAAGAGTAGTAACAGCCAAGGCCATCGTAAACCCTAAAGCAATAAAGGCAATTGTGCGACATGAATGCAAGGAAACTGGGAATGGGACATGGGAATATTTCTACACGATCAAATGAAATGATGGAAAGAAAATCCAAGTCCAAAACCCAGATGGAGAAGCATGGCAAGAATATATTCAAGACTATTGGAGAGCAGTAAATGAAGAACTAGAAGAGATGCCAGAACCCTAATGGCAGTCGAGACGACTGCCTTAATGAGAGGGTAATGTTATGATTTCTCATGGATATTCATTTTTCTTTCTTATTAGCCAAAGCCCAAGTCATCCCTGACCCCACGTGATCATCAGAACCAGAACCAGAAGGCTCAGGCCAGGTAACTACAACTCACGCATACCGCACAACTACCATATTGTCTTCATACATTGTGGCTATTATTAGTAGCATAGTTTTCATATATAAGTAGGTAGCTCTTGCTGTAATACCCCAGCTTCAAGCTAAATTTTATCAATACCAAACTTCTCTCTTAACTCCCACTCGACTAAGACATTAGTCCGATTCCATCACTAATATCCGAACACCATGAGACTCTTGGGTGGTTCTCCAAACACAAGGCAGCCCGAGTTTACTCTTGTTTGGATCACGTGAGGTTTGGGTCTAACACTTTGTACCATAGCAGTTTTATTTGGCTTTATTTTCAACATCATTTATCACAGCCCACTTGGGTAGTCTCTGGCAGACTTATAGGAATCAACATTGTCACATAGGATTGTATTGGACTCAACACCGGTTTAGACCATCATAGAATTGGATAGGATAGGTTTGCACACATAGGATTGACATTGACATAGGATAGGATCATCTCTGAGTAGACTCAGCTTTCAACATCAACTTCAGTATATTTCACAGGACCAGCACTCGTCATTGCCACATCCGAGTCCCACCAGACATAAACTCATTTTCACACTCTTGCCACCATTAACTGACATTATTAGGATCACCCCCCTTCAGGATTTTGACACTACACTGGTTATAAACTGTCTGCCACTCGCATAGCTTCATTACCACTGTTATTTTCATAGGACCTTCATTTAGAGACCTGGTCTAGCCATTTCTCCTACTTTTACACTGGATTTGTGGTATTCACATCATACCCTCTTCTGTTCTATCTCATTATCAAGATTATCACTGGCCTACAGCCAAAACCTTTTAGTACTTGATTGCTTGAGTACTACTTGCTTGACTGAAAAGTCACAGTATAAACTCACATCTAGAGGAAGTGATTAGGTTGCACAGAGGTGCCCTGAACAACTCGCACAACTCGCACAACACAATACCTTTATCACCATCTACACCATCATTAACCATTACTCTTTGAGTTTTTGGTGTGCCATTGCCATGGAAGTCTATGTTCATCAACGACCTCACTAGTCAACAGGAAATGACACTTAAGAGGGTTCTGGAAAATCATATGCAGACCTGACCTACATTAATTTGTTTAAGGTGGACTGGACTAGTGTTGCCGCAACTTGGGTTTTATCGGCTTAACTCTGAAGTCAGTTTTGAGCCATTTGCGCTTGGTGTACCATGACTCCACAATTATCCAAAATGGAAGATAATCTGAAGTATGCATTAACTCACAAGAATTACTGGTAGTGTTAGCAATAGTGTAGCTGCTCCCTCTGTCCTGCTATCCTTGATGGCTCAAAATTTGACTTTGGCATTAAGTCAAGATAAGCCGAGTTGCGGCAACACTAGACTGGATCTCCCTCCCCCCTCCTTCCTTTTATAGTAGCCTATTCCCACATTTAGTGTTGCCATGGCTCAACTCAGCTCAACTCAACTCAACTCTGATGACTCAGCTCCAAATTGGCTCCAACACTTGGATGACTCTGCTCAACTCAGCTCAAAGCCGCGACTTTGGTGACTTATGACTTGATGAATGACTCAATATTAGATAAATTACTATATTTAGAAATTTAAAAAAATACAATTGTACTACTTGTCAAGTGAGGTTGCGAACTCGTTTATGTCTCCTGGGACTGCGTTCTCATCCTCCATTTCATCCTCCATCACAACAACTTCATTATCCTTGTTTAAATGGCCAGTAAAATCAAGTACAGCATTATCCTTTTTGAGATGAAATTTCATCATTTGTAAGGCTTCCATGAGTTCAGGTGAGATGCAAGATCACTGATCCATTGTAGTTTGCTTGCCAGAAGAGAAGACATGCTCACATGGCACAGATGAGCCTTGTATTGGGAGGTAGTCCATGGCCATAGCAAACAACATTGGATAACGTGACCAGTTTTCCTGTTCAGGATGATTAATAAAGTTAGAATGTAGCATCAAGTAACATGTACCTGCCAAAATAACAATGTAGTTCCTAAAACCTATTGATCCAGAAGGTAGGCACTAAATTCTTGCTCGGGGCCAGCATGAGTTGGGTCCACCGCCAGATTAAGCCCCAGAGCCTCATCAATCCAATCGACGTCCTGTGATGATGTAGCGTTGGTTGCTACATAAATGTATTGTTGAAGCTTGACAAAAAAAACCATCAGAAATGACATGAGAAAAAACATTCCAACAACTTACCTCTTTCAAGAATTCTGCTCGCACCCACACAAGCCTTTCTGGCTGGTGGCACTCATACCACAAGAGTTTCATTTTCAGGTTCAGAACTAGAGATAGGTTAGAAGATGGATCTCCAGGATTATACCAACTTACTCATTGAGAAGATATATGCTGGTATATTCATCACTTTCCCAAAGTAATCCTCAAGCTTATCTAGACCGGCTTCAATGACTTCTTCCATCTCTGGCATGGTCTGTTGGAGTGAGCGCCAATGCAACAGAAATGCTGAAAAAGCGGGAAGTGCGCTGCAAAGTGTCGGTGTTTTTTTGGCCAACAATCAGTGTTGAAAAGGATGTGGAACCTGGATAAAAATGTATTAGTTGTATATCAGTTAGGCTAGTGTTTGGACCAGGCATACCTTTAAAATCTCATGGAAGAGCTTGAGGACGGTCCATTCATCATTGCTCAGCTTGTACTTATGGAGCGAGCGCTGTTCTTGGGACTGAAGGAATAATTCAATTGCCTGTCAATTATCAATGTGATTTGTCAGTGAAGTCAGTATCAGGACATTGACCTACCTGGAGCAAAAGAATGGCATGTTCGATCATGATGTCGGTAGAGGACCATTGGATGTCCACATCATGTAGGAGTTGGAGGGGACCAAGCCGAATTTCAGAGACCTTTTCAGCAAAAGTTCTGCATCGAAGAGATGATGAATGAATCTGTATATAGTCATAAGTTTACTTTTTCATTTCAACTTATTAATAAATGTACTGATTTTATCAATATCCACAAGTTGGCAATGGGATTTTGGTCGCTATTACCTAAGGCTCCCATATTCAATGCCGAAGAGTAGGAAATTTGATCAATTGCCTTCTCTACTGCTTGGCAGGTGAGATTGACTATGTGTGAAAAACATCTGTTGGTCTTAAGTTAGCAAGACATTAGAACTGTACAGACATGAAACAAGTACTTACTGAATTCTGTTGTCAACTGAATGAAACTGGCAGTTGGGGAAGTGCATCTTCAATAAGTATTCAAGATACTCCAGCATGGTGTCATTGTTTGACATGTTATCACAGGTAATCCACCCATAGTTTGGTATGTGTAGACATTCAAGGATGTATATGAAAACTTTGGCAAGGTGTTCACCTATGTGAGAGCCAGGTACATGGTGAAATGCAATTAGATCTGAGCACAAATGAAGCACAGAAAGCCCATTGACAACCTTGTTCTCGATCCAATGTGCAGTGATGGCCATGAATGGCTGTATGTTGATGTCTGTCCAGAGATCTGTGGTGAAGGAGATATGCCCCAGGGATTTCTGTGTAAACAACATCAGTCAAACTTTGGCACTGTATAGAATCACCTACCTTCATTTCCGATGATAGGCTTTGAATGTACTCATCCCACAAGACCATGATGCGAGTCTGAAGTGAAGTCCTATGAGGTATGTCGGAGTCTTTGAGATCATTGCACAACAAGAGAAAGATAGAATGTAGGTGTTGATTTTCAATAACATTAATTGACTAAATTGTTATTGGTACAATTGAAAAATCAAAAATGAGGTAGGAAAAGTACCTGACCATCAGCAACAATCCAAGCAATGAGTGTGTCAACAAAGACCTCCCATGAAAAGGGAGAGTGTTCCTTGAAATTGTCAGAAAGCGGCGCTTGGCCTTGCTCAACTTGAAATTTATCAAGAGCATTTTTATACACACACTGCTTGGTGGGAACTTGGAGGTCCTTATCCTCACACTGTTTAAGCCATGCCATAGCATGGTACTCGACCAGGTGGCAATGTAGAATATTGGTACTAGTCGTCAGCCCAAAGTCAACATGCTTTGGTATGTGATTCTTATTTACTTCTCCAGCACTGAAAAGAGGTAAATTAGCTGCATCAGGCAGAAAAGGGACAGATACATACATGCAAAAAGAACAACAGTTGTGATCCCTTTCCTCAACAAAGAAAGACCAGACATCCTGCACACGATTTTTATGCTTCTGAGTGGTAGTGGTATGAGCAAGCTGCCGTGGTGTTCCAGGTGTCCTTGTTAGCAGCTGTAGGCTGGGACAGCCAGGTGTGGATGCCTGCAGCATTTGTGGTGTTCATGGTGCTGGTGTTGGATGCGATGATGAAGGATGTTGAGGGGTTTCAGGACAGTTGTGTTGATCCTCTTCTGACAAACATGCTGGTGGAGGATGGAGGTCATCATCTGAGCTGTCTAAATCTTCCTCAAATTGAGCACGTTGAATTGGGCAGGCAGGAGCTGTCTCAGCTAGGCAGCACATTGGTGAGAGGGCAGATTGGGGAGTCTGTGGAGGTCAAACAGTCTGCATCTCGGAGGGTGTAGGAAATACTCCTTGAGTGTTGGGAACAGGTCGATAGTGATTGTATCCTAGTGATATATTAATGCTAGAACAAAGATTATGGTTATAGGGCTTACCACAAACATGAAACATTGCTTGTACACCTGGAGTGGGTGATGCTTGTGGAGGTGGTACTGGTGGTTGCAATATTTGACATGGTGGAATTTGGGGCTGGGCTACTTGATGAGTGTCAGCAGTAGCAATATGATCTGTGGTTGCAGCAACTTCTGCTGCAGGTACCAAAGGTGTTGGATTGGGCTGCACTTGATTCCTATGACTACGATGAGTAGGCAGAGGGGTAGCTTCAGTGTCAGCATTGGTGTTCTGTCCATTGCACTTCTTAGGAGGAGCCATTCAATGTGAACAATAAGCATAGTAAAATTGACCTTACTTAAATACTTGACACAATATAAGGGTACTTGTCCTAACTGCATATAATCCTAAAGCATATTGAACAGACGCACACTTCAGAGATGAATTTCACATACCTTATCACTACACATTGCTCAATACTTGGAAACACCAAAACCAATCCTTCACAAGATGAAATGGTGGCGCCGAAGCCCATAAATCGACATGAACACTAGATAGTGACATGAATGACTGGACATTGGACATTGCCCAAGTCACCTACCCTGAATTCTGTGGCGAGACAAGATGTCTGTTGGAGAGGCATCTTCTTGGAGCATGCAAATCAGAGGCAAATGAGTGATAAGCAGTTGATGCATAGTACAAACTGCAGAGATGACAAAAATGCACAATCTCAAAGATATAAGAAAAGAAGCAAGAGAATGGACAATAAGAGATATAGTGCATGGCATAGAGGTGAAGAAGTATAGAGGAGGCAGCCGATGCAAAGTACAAGCTGCAGGGATGACAATATGTACAGTCCCAAGGTCAAGCAATGTGGCAAGGCCACAATGAAATTATTTGGGTTGTTTGTCAACAGCCTTGCTGACTCATCAGCAAACAACTGAATGTGCCACACCGTACTGCTCACTTAGTAAGTATTATCACTTACTTCAAGCTCAAAGATATATTTCTGGTGGTAAGTCATTTCTGCATCTCTCACTTTCTGTCTGCGGTTGTACATACTGTCACCACATCCACTTGTACTTTGTGTCAGTGGATCTAACCTTCTGTCTAGTGACCCTTGAGCCTTCCGACCTTTGTATTGCACTGCTGGTTATAGCAGCTTCGACCTCTGCTGGACCTATTCTTGTCAACGCTTCTTCTGCATTTGTGCCATGCTATAACTTTGAAGACTTCATCCATCTTCATCTATCAATTTCTTTGTTGTCTAGCTATCTGTCAGTAAGTGCTCATATCAGTGTTCAAATTGTTTTCATGTTCATCTACTACCCTAGCAGAATCATGACTTTGAATCCTTCGCTTCAGCAGCTTAGGCAGCACCCAGAATTATTGATGCACAAAAAGAATCCCAGAACAAATTGAGTAATCTTACTTCGTCCAACCTTTACATCAATGACCAATTGTTTTCTATTTCTTACACAGAGTTAACTGCTTTTGATGGAGCCGTAGGTGGTTTGTATGGTAGTTTTATCATTACTTCGCCAAATGCTGGTGCTTTGTGGATCCCACCTCTCAGACACAATTGAGTCATGTTTCTTTGTTCAGACCTTCGATATGGTGATGATGATCCCTTGTGCTGGCCTCAACCCTATGTCCATCAATACTGTCATCTTGCCATCGTTTGATCTCTACCATCAAGCTTGTCTCAATCTCATCCCGATACTCCACTACACTGGCTTCCGAGTGGAAATGACTTTCAAGAGGCTGATTCTGCTGGCGAGTGCAGAGGCCTGGGGTTTCTACAGGAGCATTGCCTTATGTCCCTTCAAAATCAGGTGAAGATAATTACTGAGAAGGCAAGAGAGGTCATTTTATCTGATGGGGCCAAGGATCTCAAGTGTGCATATATGCTGCTGCTACATGACTTTCTTGAATGTCTCGAACACCTCCCCATGTCCCTCAAAAAGGTTCAATTAAATGTTCAGGAGATGCAACATGTATCACTTTATCTCCAAGCGCTCCTTGATTACATGCTTGTTTATAAACCATGAATTGATTCAATTCCTGACAGTATAGTGTCGTATACAGTGGACTTGGGAATTATTGGTGCATTTATGACAGATATGCAAATTGCTCAAGACTTCTTCTGAGCAGGAATACTGGTGTGGATTATTCGCACTGCCAACCAGCTTCCAAATATATGCATTGACAATGTTGAACACTTCAGACAGCCTAGTTTCCTCCTTTCACTTGAACAGCACCACGCCAAGTTTCAGCCTGTCTTTAGAGGCCATGGGGCAACAGCAGATAAATATTATGCCTTTGATCAATTCACTCATAGCCACATCCATTTTCCCAATCTTTTTGCTTGGACTGACACAAGTGGGCAACTGGCACCACCAGTTAATCTGTCATCAGCTCCTGTAGCATCATCATCTTCATCAAGAAAAGATCAGAAACAATCACCCTGTAAGTTCAACCCTTACAATTTCCAACTTTTCTAACTTTACTCTAGATGCTCGCCCTATACTGAACAAGCCTACCATGTCCTCATCAAAGCTCTTTGTCAACTGAACACCGGCACATGCCTTCCTACCTCCCATCATCACTGTTTGGGCACATGGTCTCTCCAAACTTGTCTTTGACAAAACATGTTGTATTGGCTCTGCTGCCTTAAAACCGCATGGATATGCTTTGCCTCCACCAGCAAACCTCACAATTGCCGAGAACCCACTCAAGATTGAGGCAATGTTCAAATTCTGGCTTCGTATCAGGCTTCCAATGTTGGCCCACCTGTCATCACCTCTTTACTCACTGTCTGTCCTTGACCAGAACAGTTGGAAGATGTTCCTCTCTCTTGACTACCTTGTGAAGGCAAATGAACAGGAGAATCCAACTACAAAGGCAGCCATCTGTAGAGCAAAGATGAAAGAGATACTTGCTGGCTGTTTTGATGAGATCGAAGTCAAGCTAGGTGGTGGTGAAGGGACATCTGTCTCCCGGAGAGGGAAACACTACGAAGCTTTGACCACAACTGACCATCAAGAAATTGTGTGGGAGATTTCCAAGGTCGCATTTCATCTGGAGCTGGCAATGCTGGATCAAATGGCACAGACAGCAGGACCAAATCATGATATTTCTCATGAGACTGCCATTTCTTGCTGTTTCGCTGGCCCAATCTCGATGGCAGATGTCAGCAGTGTGAACATGGGGCTTGCATACCCTAATTGGTACAATTGTGCCCCTTATCTGTGTTGCTTATGGCGGTTGATGCAGATGTGGATGGGATCAAAACCTGATATCATAGCAAAGGATAGGATGAGTTGGCTATGGACTGAGGCAGAGATTTATGAGCTCGAAAAGGCACTAGCAGAACATTATGTTGACACCTTCTTCCTCTATTTTGGCTGGCCACCAACATTGCCATGGTACTTGCCACATAATCCCCAGACTTTGTTTGTACCCATGCAGTGTATTCATGGCCAAACAGCAACTCCTAATGTTCATGCCAATATCTCAAAATGGGAGTAGTTTCTTCAGACCATAGCTTTTTTATGTACAAAAATTAACATTGAATTGTAATATAATTATCTCTATTGATTGTACAATCTTTTACACTGCCTACAATAAGTATTCATGCCTTGGAAGTCCTTCCTGTCACTACCAGGCAGCAAAAAAAAAAAATTTCTAAATTAGGTAGGTGATTAATGGCTTGAGCGACTCAAAAGCTGAGTCAAGCTGAAAATCCTTCCGAGTCATTTTTCAACTTGGCTTGACTGACTCACAACTTTGAGCCAAGCTGCCGGCAACACTACCCACATTTACCATACCTGACAACCATTTCAAGAGATATATTCCCACAGTGTTGGATAAAGGAACAACCCTGGAATGGATATTTGACACCATGGTGTGATGGTGGGAGTTTTGAGTGTGACAGTAAAGTTTGAGCCTCAAAAAACTTGGAACAGGTTTTTTGAGGACTGTATTCTTGGAATGTTTACAACTATCAAGGTGATTGGACCAATTCATCTCACCACCAAAAGCAATATGTTGTGTTGACACATGAGGCAAATTTGCATGCTGGACTCATTGAGAGATAGATTTTATGGTTGCAGAAATTGATTAATTGGCACAGGAATGCATATGGCATGTTTACTGGTTGTTTTCCCTTCATCATCAAAATGGTCTGCAAAGCCTATGTTACATCATCAGGGCAATTTCTCAATTTGGTTGCTCTTGGCTCTATTCTGGCTGAAAAATGATGCATAAAGCAATGATTCTAATCATGATATTGCTTATTACAGTCATGATGTGCTATTTCTATCTATACATACTTTAAAATTTTGGTATGTCACTTATGTGTTTAAGGCTTTAGACCCCTCCAACCCCCTACCTCATGTCCTGGTTTGCTCCAATGGAACCCTCTTGACAATGCTCATATGTATCTGCCTTAACATTGTAGATGGCAGTCATGGTAGTCTGAAATGATGAATCAGCAGAATGAGAGGGTGATGCCAAGGTTTTTCATGGCCATCAAGAGAAGGAAGGCCATGATGTGACATCATAGAATTGTTTCCTTGCTTCCTTCCCTCCACCACACTGATGGGAATCACAGGCAGCAATTCTTACCACATCAATAAACATTTTCAAAAAGTATCACCTATGAGTAACGAGACCCACCATTGACAACAATGGAAACAGCCTTTGTTGTATGCCATCTTAGCTGGTTCATCACAACTGGTATGATGATTCTGGGTCCTGTTGTCCTTTTTGCTGTACCAGAAATCCTTCCAGCCATCAGTTCCAGTGTGCAGGTCATGTTACACAAGATGCTAGAGTACCTTCCACTCCTTTGAGGTTTCCCATCATCATAAGGTGGTTCTTGGAGCAATTTTAAAAGAAAATGTCTGTCCCACTCATGGACATCGAGGGTTGCATATTGTCTGACACCTTGATAAGAATGTATGACTTGTCATTGAGAGAGAAAAATATGTGGTGGCACAAATCAAACAGGTGGATATGGTATGACAGGAACATCATTCATCTCTGATGGCTGCATGATTTCTCTATGACCAGTAAGTTCATGAAATTCTATAGTTGAGTTCAATATAAAGTAATAAGAACAAGTTGTTAGAACTCAAGTTGGCATAGTATGAGTGAAATGACTGAGGATGCAGGAGTAACTATGTAGTATATATACTATCCAAGTGAAGTATAGGAGGCAAAAAAATAAAAGAGAGTCAGTAACAGACAGCATCCATAGTAAGTAAGTAGTCAGGTATCACTGTGTCTCATTCAACATAATACACTCACCAAAACCTCTCTCTCTCACAACTCTCACAGGGAAACAACAGTTGCAACAGATCCCTCTTGTTTATCAAGTTTCCCATCACTTTATCTTTCAAACTACAACTTTCAAAGCAATAAAACTTGATTGGTGATGTGACAGTTGTCCATCTGTGACACCTTTGTGTACCTGATTGTACTCATCAGGTTGTAGGTCCAGGAGTGTACCTTGTATACTGCTACCTCCAGATACTCTGTTTCATGAAATGTGATTATACAAGAAGGTAGCAAGTCATTTTGTGGCTGTCATAATCACAAACCATCAGTGCTTGGAAAGCCCAAGATTGTCTTCTAGTCTACTATGCCCTTAGGAAAGTGGCAGAACAAACTTTATGTGCTAGAACATCCATAAAGCAACTTTCAATGAATGTCTTCATTTCCTCAGAGCTCAATATGACTACTAGAAACATCTTTATCATTGTACTCAGTGGAATTCCTGGAACTGGATAGTGGTACTAGGAACTTTTGTCAAAGGTGTGCATATCCCCAATAGTCATCCAAACAATTTCCTCCTTGGCATGCTCAAAGATTGCTCAGAACCTTCTTCATATTATGGTATCATGTATCAGATCCTGAAACAATCAAGTGAATGACCCATACCACATTCAATGGTATAGTGATGCTTCTTGGGGTAATGTCAGAAAGTTGCAAAATGCCTTATAAGGGAGAATTACTTATATTGATCTTATAAGGCACTCATATGGCCCAAAGAAGCAAGCCTGACCAAATTATTGGTAAAACAGGGCCGACAAGCCAAATTAGGTTTGATAAAGCTAATAAGGCAGATTATATGATGCTCAGACTTAGCTATTTTCAACAAGCCTGAGTCAGAAATATGCTGGAAATTCCACCTTGAGGGTATGATGCTGTTTTGTAATTATTGTGCAGGTTGCCTGTTATCTCTACCAGTAGCCAGAATAGCCATGTTCAAGTAGTTTAACCTTCAGCACTTGAATAGTGATATCAGGACATCACTAGGTATGATATGGCATCCATTTAACAGTAATGATTCACAGTAATATTGTATCATGAATTGTAGTTATCTGAGCTGAGACCATAGAGTCCAATTGATTGAGGCCCAAAGGGTATAGAATGTGAATGAAGGATCTGGGGGTCATATATTGACAAAAATACTGAAAAATAGGGAGACCTGATGGTGTAGTGAGGGTGGAGCGATGTAGGGATCAACTTACTCATTATGTATTAACCCAATGCCCATATACTAATAACAGCCATATGGCAAACCTGTAATAATCACTAACTAACTTATGTTACTATACCTACAAAGTTGCTGGTTCAATTCTATGTAATGCCAATTTTCAATCTAATCCTTATCTTGATTATGTAATCAGCTCAGTGTTCCTTTCTGATTAACAAGTAGGTAGCATAATTCATATTGCAGATATCACTAATAAATATCAAATTAAATCTTTTTTGTGCTGTTAATTCAGTGATAAAATAAGCAACTGAGAACCTTATTAAGCATCCATCTTACAAGCAAAAACTTGTTACTGGTTAGATCAGATAAGGCTCAGAGTTCACTTACAGCCTTTTATTACCTTATTAGACATTATAAGGCTTTTTGGACTTTTCTAACATAGTGATTTAGGTATGGGTCATAACACTTTCCAGATTCAAACAAGCACCTATAAGAATTTAGGACCTATACCTGCATCCAGCAAGAAGTAACAACACTACCAGATATTCTTGGAGAGCACCAATATTTTATCACAAGGTCTAACATTGCCAATTGGATATGATACTGACTCAGAGCCCCATAGATTCCAATTGACCTATCTATTAGTTCCAGTGGAATGGTGGGTAAAGATGGCATCCCTTGGTATCACTGGATCAAAGCTTATTTCCACTAGACCAGCATATGTGTCTTATGACCCAAGTAGGCAGCCTGTGACCACATAACTGACACACCTCAAAAGCATCATAGGCAGTGAAGATCATGCACTGCCTGAAAGATCACAACAATATACATCAATCTGGAATACCATGAAGGAGCTACTACTCTAATTTTTGGCTTCAAGATGAAGGATAGCATGGGATATGATCCAGTGAGTGGTGGGCAAGAATAGTGTTCATGTCCAAATTGATATCAACTGCAGCCTGTGCATCTCTGAATTACTGTCTCTTCATTCTTGGATAAAACTGACACTGTGCTCGAGGCATCATTGATGCTTCTTCCTTAACTAGTTCAAGTCTATTTTAATTGTTATCCTCACAGCATTCTCCTCATTTTCACAGCAAGATGGTTGTTCCTATCTGAAGGAACACTTTTCAATCTATGTACAAACCTTCATCCACTGGTGATTTGGTGCTGGTGCAGTATTCTCAAATGCCTGTTCAGCATAGTCTTCCTGCCTTTTGTTAGCAATTATTGCCTAATTGACCTTACAAGGTGATCCAAGAACTTGTTATTCATTGTTGAGCCACTAGCCCAATATTTCAAGGTCTCACTGTGTGCACACTCCAGTCCAATTGCATGATTTTGCACCATGCCATGTAATATGATGATGATGGTTTCTATTAATTACCTATGCTCATTGATTGTAATCTCCCGATGTACATAATAGATATCAAAACAGATCATTCTTGTGATTGTTGCCTCCTTGTCCAATAGCATGGATAGACAACAGCCTGCATAATCATCACTAATTTGATCCCTGGCCCTACTTGATAGTGAGTTGGTGGCTTGGAAACAAGACTGAATATCCTTCAAGTTTCTTTGCTGGTCTTTGGAATCACCATCATGACTACTATGACACATCTCAAGACTGCTACACTAGAGCTGACCAATGGCCATACACTGCATAATGGTCTTAATATTTGAACCTCAGATACTGAATTTGAAAGATATTTATTTTAATCATGTTTGAGTCTAGAATACATTAAAGAAACTTTGAATATATTTTCAGTATTTGAGAAAACTGCCTCAAAACTCAAGAAAAACTGTAATACTGAAAATATATTTCAACTATTACATTAATATTTTGGATTGAAAATTTGCTAAAAATAAATATCTTTCAATTTCAATATTTTAATCTCATATATTAAAGCTATCATGCAATGATATCAAAGCATTTTTTGCTAATCTGGATCCTGTATTCAACAATGTGACTCAGAATTTGTAATGCATTCTTATATGGAAAGAGAAGCTAGACTCGTTAAAGACATTCAGCTAACCATTTTTTTTTAGGAATATATGCCATGCTAGTATAAATACAGTGCACAGGCAGAGAAACCTCTTTGTGAGTTTTGTCTACCTGATGACTAACAGCATAACAGCTGAAGTACATTGCATTCAAACCACAACAAAAACAGATGGGGTCTTTGCTTCCATCTTAAAGTTTGCATTGTTCCCCCATATTCATCAAAGATTGATATTTTAATCCATGACATCTCCATTATCAGAACAGGATGTTTCTGTCACTTCCTTGCCCAATAGCCTTAAATATGAGGTCTTGATTGTACCTGGGGTTATCATGGATTCTAGCTCCTGCTTTACTATATAACGAGCTAATATCTTGGCAGCAAGATTGAATATCCTTCCTTCACTCATATTTGGAATCACCATCATGGCTGCTGGAACATATCCCAACACTGCTATACCTGAGCTAACCAATAGCCAGATCAAGGATATTGTCATGAATCTGGACATAGGTTTTAACACTACAATATTTTGTGCATTACTAAACAGTAAGTGATTTACTGTCTCACAATGGATTGAGTTCAGTAGCCAATGTTTCAAGGCATATACACAGGAGTAGTAGCTGTCATGTTGTGGGCTATTGGTCCATAGTTTTTCTTCTTTTGAAGCTCACCTTTGTGACCGGGTCAAGCTTCAAGGAATAACTGCGAGAATTGTAGACGGCGGCATTTTTTGGTTGCCATCATCCTGCTGTTGTACCTTCAGGCAGTTTTTGACATGTACACCGGATGGGCCACAAGTATCGCAGCTTTTACCACTCTTGCACGGAAATCCGTTTCGGAGACATACAGCTTGAGCAATAGTCCACCTCTAGTCTTATTGACTGAGGGGGTCCTTTCAAGTCTGAGCACAGTTCTTGCAGATGCTACCTTGGCATGGGATTTAATACTGTTTGTCCATAATTCCTTACTAATAATTTCCTAGATACGGCGCTGTTGGATTGTCTGGAGTCGGTCATGGCGTGTTGCGCTCATTCCAATTGCTTGTACTACCTTGGCAACAGGCACACTTTTAAATCCATAACATAAATGATCTAGGACTTACTAGTAGCGCTGTGCACACAGCTAGCAGAGTGATTCAAGCGTATTACGACTCTGTTGGACCTCACACGTCACCCCAAGCCTTATTCTTGGAGAAGGCAGTCAACTGGGCCGTGCTATACGCCTCGCTTGTAATGGCTACCTTGCTATGGTGCACCATTCTCATTATCTATCGCATCCTGCGAGTGGGTGGCGCAGCTGGCAGGATACACGTATATCAGAGAGTGATTGAGATGCTTGTTGAATCTGCATTACTCTACTCTGCGGTGACAGTTGTCCTGCTGGTGTTCGAAGCTCGTAATGAAATGGCCACAGTTTACATTCAAGCCTTGGTGCTTGTAATGAGAGTAAGTATATTCAACCTTGTTTGTCTTTGTTCCTTATATCGTGACTGAATGATCTCTGCTAGGGAATAATGCCTACAATGCTAGTCGGCCGTGTTGCAGCAGGGCATGCACGCCCAGACGATTCCTGGAGCGATAGCACCCCGGGGTCATCAATTCGATTTGGAAATCATTCAACATCGCAGAATGACACTGAAATGAGTGTTGGATCTGAACGGGATACATCTTCAGTCGAAAGGCCAGACTTAGAAAAGGGTTTGGGGGACATTACAAAGACACGAGTGGAGGGAGCTTCGTCAATTGACAGTACACACGATTATTACCACGTCGTCGGTACGTCGAGTTCTGTAGATTATAGCATCGTATGAAACAACACGGGTTTCTAATTTAATAGATATCCGGTTATGGTCTACAAACAGTCGGTCGAGCATAGATTAAGGAGATCTGGTAAAAATCTCAACGCTTCTTAAAATGATCATCCTCCGTGAGTAGAACCCTGCAATAATATGAGATCACCTTGTTCGGCCAAGATTTCACAGCAGTCGAAGAAACGTGTTCTTCGAGCAAAGTACCATATATTCCCGGACGGTGTGTTAGGTCTACTTGGGCGAATATAATACCTCCTCACGCACCGGCAATAAGTTTGCCAGAACATTAGGTGTAGTAAAAGAGGCGCATTTGGCTGATGGGAACTCGAGATGGCTCGGCCAGCCGCTCATCGTTGATAGTGTTGTGTCAGTATGTTGAATCGTCGAGAAAAGAGACGCTGTCTGGATATATATGTGAAGACTGGCCTTGAAGAATGATAGAACCAATAGCGCACCAGGAAGTCGAAGTCGACTCTGTTCTTCCAAAAAGACAGTGTATCCGAATTGAGAAAAACGTTGTCGATATCTAGATAAATGCGTCAAGAGTAGCCATAAACAATGGTTCAACAAGTAGGGTACCAGGAGATCGCCTCAGAACTGCCCCGGTCATTTCTCTTCGTTTCCAAAGCACCTCCTGGAGAATTACGAGCGCTTATATCGAAGTTTAGAAGATACAAAGTCTCGGCAGACGCGTCGTTATCTCTGATGGGGATTTATATCTTTCATTCCCGTCTCCGTTGACGCCTTTCCGGGTATCGTCTGGTCTGTGGATATATATTCCCAGCAGGAGTTTGTATTTTGGCACTGAAGCACTAAAGAAAACTTCAAAAACGGGCAAGATGTAGATTTACAACGACGCACCAATTTCCTTCTTTGTGAACTGGATATATTGTGGTCCTAAAGCCAGAAAGCGTACACTTTGCGTTCTCTTCCGTGAGGAAGAAGCGATCTGCGAGACAGATTTGTACGTTCTTGCCAATTCATACGATGTCAGTCTGTCCTGGGAAAGGGCAGCTTCTTGCTCCTCAACGCCGTAGAAATTTTTGATACTCTGGAAGGGTAAGGCAGCAGAAAAAAGTAGCAATGATGAGAACAATGAAACTATTCATGGCGCAGCGAGAGGAAGGAAGGCTGTGACGTGACGCCAGATCGTCGTTTCACATCTTTCCTTCCTTCCACCACGACGACGGGGTTCGCCACGAGTGACTCTTACCACAACGAGAACGACTGTTGCCGACGATACCCGCTGCTGCCGACGAAGGAAAACAATGCTCTTGAAGCGAGGTCCCGATACCCACCGATGATACGAGATTGCCTTCCTCATGGTCCTAGTGATATCAAAGGTCGGTTTGACGCTGTTCTCATTGTTGAAAAGAGCTGAAGAAATCATAGCTACAATATCCCCTTCACTGTCGCTGCCAACCCGAGGCTTCCTCGGTGGATGTCGATATCACCCATCCTGGATGAGTGTGCCTATCAGCTACGGGGACCAAACCAGCTCATGTATCTGCCAGTCGGATACGGCAACGTCGGAGAGGCCGTTTCGTATTGCTGGGGCTCTTGGCGAGGTCCAGGTTGAAGCGGAGGGTATGGCAGACCTGGCATTGTCGCCGTCAATCCCGATGGGCCGACCGGTGACGTGTGGTTGTATACGTTATTGGTATGTTCATCGCTACGAGCGCGATGATGCTGGGCTTTGTTGTCCCTGTTCCTGCGCTGGAGGTCAACCCAGTCTTCAGGTTCGCGGTGCGGGTCTTGGCGCATCTGGTGCCAACGAAGATCGCGTTCCTTCGATGCCTCCTTATCGTGGCGGCGTTGTTGTTTGCTGACGGCCATTTGGAGCCACTGCTCATATTCGCTAGCATCAAGAGTCGGCGCATTGTCTGGGGAGTCGGCAAGGATATATAGCGTGCCATCCGGGATCGCGAGCGAGCGCTGCTCCGAGTCGAAGGGGTGTACAGGCGGTCCATGGCTCTGTACGACTGGTATGCTATTTCTCCAGGCTGTCACTCTTTTGGTGACCACTACGTGATCTCTCTGTTTCAATGAGTCCTCCAATCCTGTCATTGAGTTTCATTCACTCACAAGGACTTCTCCCCCGTACGCGAGAATCATCGCGTCCCTCTCATACATCGGATCTCCCATTGCCCTAACTGTAAAATCTCCCACATCTTCTATACCAAACAGGTCGATCTGCAATGTGGCTATCAGTGGCGATCCTTACAGATACAGTCATACTCACGAGAATATAAATCCAGTCTCTAATCTCGGACTCCGCTACATCCCCGTCTTCCGAATCGTGGGGCGAGTTCATACTGGAGGTTAATAGGTCGGTGTCCATTACTTGTGGTTTATGCTAATTGCAAATCATGAGCCCTGAACATCGGTCTTTGTTTTCTTTTCGGACGTGTGGCAAACTGCGACACAAGTATGTCTCCTTTGTCTTTTGCGAAGTCCTTAAACTGACGGCGCTCACTTAGTTTGGGGTGGATCGTTGCCCAGGCATGCACGAATAAATCTCCCTATGCGCGGCTGACCCGTCATGGAGGCATACGACGATAGTTGAGGCATCCTTCACACCAGAGTTTCGTCAAAAATCCCTCCTGTTTTTTTAGTGTGAAACAGCTCAACCCAACCTGAACTTTGTGGCGTAACGTCAACCTCGCTTCAAAGTTCACACGTGCACACAACGGACCCAGGTAGGCGGTCGATGTCTGTTCGATTACTTTGTTACGTTTCTGAGGAATATTGCAGAGACTCTCTATGTGCGTGGCCGCAAGGCATACCCTAACTGCTTTCGTCTTCAACATCCCGTTTGTACTCTATCAGCTTTACATATTAAACGTTTCCGCAGCGTCTGGAGAAAGCGATCCTGATGGATTACTATTTGTCAATCATGACGCGGTCCGCCGCTGCTGACGGGCAACCGCAGAGGCAGGCAATGGCTTCAGCGGCATCCGTTCTTCTAGTGTTTAAACCAGTCCCCTGGAGAATACAAGCGCAAGGATACGCGATCTTTCGGTTGTTGCGTCGAATGAACCTCGGTTGTGTTTCCTTCTTCTTCGTTGGGGTCCTTCTAACATACCATTGTTAGCCGTTGAAGTAGAATGTTTGCTGAAATGACAATTATTACCGTGGCTGTAATACTCATTAGCATGGCTGGATGTCTCTTCGCCACTCGCACTTTGTCTTGAGTTAGAGACGGAATGGCACGTCTCTAATTCGATTACGTGGCGAATGCACGCAAGCTGGGACACGATTGTAGCTCTTGAACCATCTTCACATTATTGATGATTGCCTGCTCCTCGCCTGTATATGTGCGGCGGCATGTCGTCGGTCTTGACTATAACGAAATTGATAGCATTGGCGTGTACCAGAACCAACATACAAGCTTTTGCCAAACAATATCCCTACGGAGAATTCAATTATAAAGATGTTTGAATGTTGCAACGTCGAACTGATGTTATACGCTAATGTCAGATGAATTTACACTGTCACTCTGAGTAAAAGCATACGAAGAGCTAGAAGTTACGAATATACATACGGTTTCCCAGTCTGTCTTTCCAACAGATATCCGCCTTTTAGACATGCCATGCACCGTGACTATCAGAGTCAATGAACCTGATTCCGGTGCAGATCTACTCGACGAGGTTCGTTGATACGGGAATTATCTACGCCGACGAATGGCCAGGTCACATCTTGTCTGAAATCGACGGGCAGCTCAGTTCTTGGGCGCCAGTGTTAATACTTCGGCCGTATATGAGAACAGCATACACTTGCCTTTCGAAATCAACGGGGGCCTCTTCACTGGCCGACCCTGGGTTTCGCGCTTTCCGGTCCAGTATATCGTGCACCGCATGTAGCTGATAAGCAAGGAAATCGGAAGGAATGGGAAAAGAATTGTCGGGTGTACGTGCTCTGTCTGCCAATCGAAGCGGAAACGCAAAGCGTATATTTATTTCTCTAGTTCCGGCGCCTAGAAAATAGCCATACAGATAAATTAAAGCCTCTGTTTCATAGCTAGAGGGCTTAGTGGGAGGACGTACGGAGAGGCTGTGACCCGGAATGTGACGATTCGGAAACCGGATTCGTCAGGCTTTGTCCTCCTTCCTTTTTTTTCCCCCACGACCAAAGTGCCCCCTCCCAGTCGCCTCTTTTTCGTATCGAGACGACGTCCAGGATTCCAAAGAAAAATCCCCAGTCAACTTGACTTGGAAGAATGGATCCATAGCTATCGACGACCGGACGCTTGCGTATCAAGCGGGCCTGACACGAAATCGCTATCGTTGCCCATGGAGCTGAAGAAAAGGTATTAACGCTACGCACCCTGCCGCTTCATTCGACGTGGTTGACTCAACCATGCCCCCTTGGCGTTATCCAACGGTCGACATCCTCGCCAAGCCACCCGCGACCATGGCGAGAGACGAGGGTTACAACGACGGTGATGCGACAGTACTAGACCGAGCGGAGAAGCTGAGGGAATAAATTCGAATTATTTTGGCCGCGTCGTCCTCGTCCTCGACGATGGATGTGTACGGGATGGTTCGTCTCCCTCCCTAGCCAGGGTTCCCTCAGTCGGCGCAAAGCTCGGGACCGTATGCGTGGGGAGCTTGCTTGGAATTCCGAGAAGATCCCATCAAGGAATGGCGCGCTTGCCCAGAAAGCGCCGGATGGAAGTGAATTCTGTTCGAGAAAAAGGGCGACGATCTTGGGGACATGGCTTCTTGCGTATCTCGCCTTTTCTTCGCTTCTCTGACTAATAGTAGAATCATTTGTAGGAACCCCTGCGATCTTTTCAATCACAGGAATGAGGACCGTCCTCGACGGGTCTACCCACCCCCGTCACTAGCGTGGGCCGAGCAGTACACAAGGCAATCAAGATAGAAGCGGGGATACGGATAGTCGTCTCGTCGTCAACTCCGATAGACTGATGGCGCCGCATAGAAATTGCCCGTTCACAGTGAACGGTTCAAAGCTCTTCGTAGTTGTCAGGATCAGTGGGTGCGTTTTCTCTTCATTGACTCCCACCTTTCCTCACGAAACTTGCAGTCCACGGTGCATGACCCGAGTGCTTGGTGCTTCTTTGAGGCCTCCTCAACCCTATGGTTATATTTCTGTTCACTGATGCTATTCATTAGTCAGCGAAAGCCATAGGATCTTGGTGTCTCACTTCGAAACCCCCAAGGATCAAAAGCTCATCATTCGGAATGGAAGGCTCGAATTGAAAAGATGCTTGGATATGCGGCGGTGTGCTGGTTATCAGTGACCCTGGTCTTCTGTGTGCGGGTAACGCAGTAGCGAATACCTGTGCCATGAGTCCGGTGAAGCTGAAGCTGAGAGTATGAATGACCTAGTGTCGCTACAGTACCGATGGGCAAACTACCATAAATCAAAAGACTTATGGTTTTGTTTGTTCATCGCACATGAAGTAACGCTAGGCCTCCTCAACCCTCTTGCCGAGCAAGTGGTCCTCCCATCATGCAGAACGTAGTTTCTGACGCGACGTCGGTCGGTCCGATACGAGTCAACGTCTATATTGCGATTCGCTTGATCATGGTAATCCCTATTTATGAGTTTGACGTTTCTGTACTGAAGAACGTCCTACTCACAAAGATATAACCCTCGCTGGCTTCCTTCGGTACAATCTTGACTTCACCTGCCTTTGTGAGTCCTTCTCTACGACCTTGCGAATCTGAAATGGCTATCAGTCGCGTCTCATCCGTCACTGTGATCGTACGCACAAGCATGCAGGTTTAGACTTGCACATCTCCTAGTTGGAGAGAGGGAGGTTCCTGCCGTTAGCAGCCACAGTGCTTATTTTGCGCTTCTCGCGAGTTCTCGCTCTGGATATATGGCAAATCATGAACGAAAGCAAAGCTGAGTTTTCTGACATCCAAGACTTCATGCCTGAACGGAATGCTCTTCAACTAACCCCGAGAGAGGCACTGTCGGCAATCAATATCTGTTGTCTTTGATGGGTGCACCTCCATTAGTCGCAGATCAAGAGCCACAAGGGACGCGTGATTGGCGCCTAAAATATGGATCTAGCGCACCCCTCGGAGTGTGCTAGATGTTCCACCTTCCACCTGATGTTGTCGTTGTACGTTTTAATTTGCAGAAACCACGCACAAAGAAATTCGGCTGAACCAATCACGGATAGCCGGACTTCTCCGTACTGACCCTGATGTTTCAACTAGGTCGCCACCCGTTCTTGCATTGTTCTCCCAATCCGCCACCTTATCAGTTTCCTAATCTTCGAGCGAGCATCTATCCTCGGTGGGCTTCAGCCTTTGATTGATAAGCTACGCCTCTAACTTTAGGAACCTGTAGGCTCGAACTCAACTGATCTTTTCTTTCACTCCAGCCACCAACCTATCCCCCATGTCGTCGTCGTCTCCAACACTCAGCGACTGGCGAGAGAGCGGTTTACCCGGAGGTGTCGCTCTAGCGTCGCTGATGGAGTCCACTCCGTCACTTTCCAGCAGACTCCCGACGCCGCAAATGAAGATCGGTTCGTGGCGCAAAATTGGCTTATCCACGGTCGTCCGTGGAAATTTCTTGCCGTCTTCGATGGTAGAGCCATTACTCTCAGCCTTCGTTCTATCTTACTAATGGCCTGATTTCAGGGCATGGGGGCGCTTTCACAGCTGAGCACGCTGCTGCCAATCTTCCGAGGCTGATCGAGGAGGAGCTACGCGACGTTCTTGAGGAGTGCCAACGCCGATCTCGAAATACCCTCATCGACAAGGTCAAGAAACTTCTGAGGCAGAAGATCGAAGATTTCGATGAGAATATAGGTGATGCCGTCCTGAATCTTTGCTCCGACCCCTCGGCTCTGTCCTACCCAGACGCTCAGGATCTCGTCGATGCTAATAGGGACGTCTTTCAGCGGGCATTTTCTGGCTCCACGTTAGCGCTAGCTCTCATCGACGAGGAACGGAATAATATGTGGGTGGCCGGACTAGGTGATTCGACTGTTGGTATGTTGTTCTTCACTGCCGAAAGGTGGGCCGTGCTGATGTTCGGTTAGCACTAGCTTGCGAAGATCAGGACCAAATAGGATATGGCGAGGCGCTGCTAACCCTCATACTACGCGTACCCGAAGGAATATCTGAACATTGCGATGATGCACCCTTCAGAGGAAAAAGACACCGTCATGGCAGATGGCCTACTACTGGGCGTCACGCCTTATACTCGAAGTACGCAGCAAGCTTCTCGTGGTTTCCTCTCCTGTATTAACATTTTCCACACTTACAGGCTTGGGTGAGTACGCGCTCAAGCTACCGGCAGAGTTTGCGACAAGGCTCTTCTTCAAACTTCCGAGAGGGGCAGCGAGAACGGAGCTACTGGGATGGCGTTCGGTATTACAACGTGACCCCGCCATATGTTCTGAACGCACCCGCCATCCGACACATCGACCTCGCTGCTCTCCGACAGTACAAGGCGACGCTGGTTCTATACACCTGTGGCGTCGACGCGATCGTGAACAGCCACACCAGGAGGACCAGGAAGCAGGACAAGCCTGATCCTGCTGCTGTCGTGGGGACGCTCGTAGGCAGTCGGCTTCGATGAGGCTTCTATTCAGGAGACACTTAACCATGGCGCCGAGCTCAGTTGGACGGGAAATCGAGCAACTGAGCTACTGGGAACTTGATGGCAGGGACTTCGGCGGAGCTGTTCGCCAAGTTTCTTGGACCTGGGAGAAAGGATCGGATGCCGGATGCGACAATCCTTCGGTATAACCTACTGCGGGATGCTTAATTTTTGTTGATTTGTTGTGTAATTGTATATGTATGTTTATTTTCTGTTTTCAATAAAATAAAAAAATTGCTGAGCAATATGGCAAGGCTAAGCTAAGCAACTCGCGACCGGCCTGTTCACACAGTTTCTCCTAGTAATCTGAGAAATGACTGCGATCCAGAATTGATGTAGCTCCCACCATCGCTGGACCGTGATGTCGGATATCTTCAAGCCCTTTCACAAGTTATAGATGCGTCGTTCAATCACTAGTTCCGTCCGGTGAAGTGAATCGATGGGTCGTGCCTGTCATAACAAGCCACGCTACACACACGTACTTAGCCTGCTATCTGACGGCGTCTATCAATTATCGGGTTTCGCGGTGAAGCTCAAGGTCAACGATACCAGATTTCAGAGATGAGACTCCAAAGCGGCAATGACATGACACCGTGTAAAACATGAGGTAGTTCTAATCCTGGTGTATGACTTTAGTAACAAAATTACAGTCACACGCGGGAGGTATAAAAAGGAATGAATTTCCAGGAATCTAATCAACAAAACCGACATCCTCCATCGCACCAAATCATATGTCTAAATATTCGTCGAACCGCTCTTCTAATCCCGGGATGTCTCCCTCAGGACTTCCACCCCACACTCCATCATCGCTGAGTCCAACTTCTCCATCGTCAGCGGGACTGGGCCCCATTATGAATCAGTTCCCGGTGCCCCCGTCTCTGAGGGAGACCAAGCTGAACCTAAACATGCTAGTAGGCACCTCACGCAATACGCTCGCGTCTGCGCCGTCGACTCCACTCAGCGGTAGTGCCACCCCTAGCAAGCCTACAACTAGTACGACTCAGACTCATAAAAGGTCGAAGAGCAACGGCAGTTGACTTAATTTGGTGAGCGGACTAGGTCATGCTTGCGTGCCACTGTGGCGCTGATCGTTAGCATTCATTAGAATTGGAATCGTTGAATGGCTCTGGCTTATGACACATGTTCCTCATATGTACTTAGTTCGGCTGTAATCACAGATCTTAACCAACATCTAGTAGCGCCTATATTGCTTCTTCAATCGTAATTCTTAGATGGCTGCGCTGATCTCATGTAAGGGTAAGGTCGCCGCAGATATTTCAGGACTTAGGCTGCTGGATATCATAGACAAGAACCAACGTAAAGTATCGCAACCCTATCGTCGAAGAAGAGTCTGCTCTCAGAAATTCTGGCAGAGCTTCGAGGTAGTTTCGTCAGTTTCGACACGCGGATGTCACTCTCGCACATTCAACTGATATCAAAAACATAGCCCAAAGCTCTCTGAGAACCAGCGTGGTAGGCTTAGTTGTTTGAATGATATGAAGGTCTCTGAGTCGTTCGTTCATGAACGTAGCAGTACCTCTTCGAAATACTTCGCAGGATCGTACGTCAACAGCTTTAGAAATCAATCACACGACCTTAAATGATAAACCTCGAGTCAGCAGAAAGACATATTCTTTCCGGTGTTTGAAATGCCTTGCCCATGTCAACTCGCCAAGAAAATCGGGAGAGTTGTATGGATATACTTGCCTGCCAGTAGGTGAGAGTGTCATTATCAACACACATAAGTAGAGAGAAATCAACTGCAATTACAGGCTACCACAGACATCGCTCTACAGAAACCTTCCGAATCTAAGTTGATTTGAATGAATATCTAGCCTTTACAGCGAATCCGGATGGTCTGCAGTGGCTGAAGGCAATCGGGAGCCGAGCGGCCCGGTTTCAAATACCATTTTCTTCTTCTGTGTCTCATGATGCACATTCAATCAAACTATTCCGTCTCTAGTTGGCATGACCACTTGCCCTCGAAGGATGGCTAAATTTCGCTTTGATTCCGGCAATTAAACGTTATAGGATGTGCTTCCAGTTACGCCTTGACTTCGGATGCGCATTCGATGAATCGATATCTGGACATAGCACGAGGCGGTTTGCAGCAGTCCGGAAAAAATGCGGGAAGTGAATGAATACACGACGGTCATGATGAACATAATGTCTAACCAAGGCTGCTGCATATAAGACGAGCGCGTTCGTATTCTCTCTTAGTACCCACTTTCAGTATGTTTCCCAAAGTCTACCTTCTTCTCCTGGCAGTAGGGGCTAGTGCGCAGAAAACTGGTTCAGTTTGTATATACTATCTACTGCTCAAATCTCCAGCATAGGTGCTCACGGACGTTCTAGTGGTGACTCGTACACGCAAACTGGCTTCACCACCACTGGCACCCTGCCGGCTATAGGCAATCCGCTTGGGAACCCTCCGTATCCAGGTGGACGTCCTCCGGGGGCCAGAATTGGGTCGACTATGCCACGGCGTGGATAACACTTCTCTTGTCCTGACATACAACTTGGCGTACGGCGGTGCGGATTTGATGTCAACTAGGCCGATGTTTAACTATGGCAGGTGCTACGATTTCCGCTGACTTAGTAGCCCATTCGATCCACGTCTTTCGCTCACGGACCAGGTCAACCAATTCCTAGATAGCTATGCGAGCAAACCGTCGACGACACCGTGGACAGCGCGGACACTATTTTCGGTTTGGATTGGGATCAATGATATCGGAATAGCTACTACCTTGGTGGTGATAGGGACGCGTATGCAGTCTCTGATATGTCGCACCGGTTATTTACTAAAATGTTACCTTGGCCAGGTTCTCTGATACACTTTTGACGCCTATTTCGCCCTTGTCAACACTTGTGCGTCGGTTTCCTTTTCCTCTCTCTCTATGTGTCACATGACCTGACTACAGTAGTATGCAAAAGTTATTCGAGACAACGGCCTACTAATATAATCCACCTTAGTAATGTTGGCGCGAGGAACTTTTTATTCTTGAACGTGCCGCCAATTGATCGTTCGCCATTAGTGAGCTTTCTTCCGATCAGATTCAGAGCCTTCTTCTGAGTTCCTCTGTCTAGATGCTTGCGCAGTCTGATTGGAGTCAAACTACGGAGAAATCCGTGATTGAGGGCTTCAACACTAAACTTACGGCTCGCGCTGCCTCTCTGAAAGCTAACATAGCGATGTGCGTATGCGTCTACTTATATCAAGCTAAGCTGACGTGCACGCCGTAGGTCACGACTTGGATATGGGACTCGAACGCTGCTTTTACAGCCATCTTGGACAACCCAACTAGCTACGGTTTTGAGGACGCGACGACTTTTGGAGATAGCCCAGGACTTTTCTGGATGTGAGCATTTATGTTGACCATGGATTTTATGACTCTTATAATTCCGATAGAAATAATCTTCATCCAACGAGTAAGCGAAAGTTCTTGGGCTTCTAACTCTGCGCTCAATTTTGCTTTTCCAGGTCCTGCACATGAATATTTCGGTAAAGATGTAGCAGACGTACTCGGGGATTTATTTGAAGGGCGATCAGTCCGAATTGCGGAGCGTAGTATGAAACGAAGGAGATGAAGATATCAATAAGGGTCCTCGGAAACGCGCCTGTGGCGTGGGAATTATATCACGCTTTAAACACTTAAGGTGACGCACGTCCCATATCGCGGTCCATCTGAAACACAAACAAAACACTTGTCAGCATTTCGACAGCATCTCTGCTATCGGTCTTCACTATTTCTGTACAAAGGCGAAAGGCTCCTCAGCAGTTCTGTGGGTAGAGAATTTGGGAACTGGTGTTGCGGCAGAAGGTGAAAGTAGAGCTAAGTGTTGGCAGTCGGCACTCGTACCGTAATGCCGACGGTCCGGTGTGCCAATTCCGAATTTCCAATCAACCAACTTGAATCCTCTTCTCGGACTCCTATGATGCCAGTCATTCTCGCTATTCCGTTTGCTGGTTGGTATGCCAACGCATGATCACTGCGCTTGGCAGCAGCAGGGAATGGTTAAACTTCGCAGTGATTGCGGGAATTAACTGATATCGGAAGATGCTTCAGTCACTTCCAGTTTCGCCTTGACTTCGGATACACGGTCGACCTTTGTAGGTGATCAGCGGCATCTCCTTCTTCAACGAGCCGGCCAAAGTCATGCGGTTGCAGTCCGGATAAAACACGGGAAACGAAGGAAACACATGACGACGATGATGCTGATGATGTCTGACCAGTAGTCGACGCTTGTGTATAAGAGTCCTTCGTTTTCCTCCCACTGCCCGCATTAGTCATGTTTTCGAAAACCTACCTTCTTCTTTGGCAGTAGGCGCCAATGCGCAGAAATACTGGTTCAGCTTGTGAGTGTCACTCCAATTGCAGGTCGTTTATTTGCCCACCCGATATTCTAGCGGTGATTCCTATACCCAAACCGGCTTCGTCACCAATGGTACCCTGCCAGCGGTAGGCAACGCACTCGGGAATCCTCCGTATCCAGGGTGGACAGCTACCGGAGGCCAGAACTGGGTTGACTATGTCACGACGGTGGACAACACCTCTCTTGTCCTGACATACAACTTGGCATATGGAGGTGCGCACTAGCTGCTCACATCTGAATGTTTATTAATAATCTTATCGCAGGTGCTACGATATCCGCCGACTTGGTGACGCCCTACGAGCCCACTGTTCTGTCGCTCACGGACCAGGTCAACCAGTTCCTGACCAACTATGCGAGCAAACCGTCAACGACACCGTGGAACAGCAGAGACACGCTATTTTCGGTTTGGATTGGGATCAATGATATCGGGAATAGCTACTACCTTAGTGGTGATCGGGACGCGTACGCATCATTTCTCCCGAAGGGGGCTATTTTACTAAAATGCTACCCTTACCAGGTTCTCTGATACACTGTTAGATGCTTATTTCGCGCTTGTCCAACAACTCGTGTGTCCATTTCCTTATATCTCCTGTACTTTAACCTGACTCGATCACAGTAGTCAGTACCATTTCTCCGATACAAGAGACTAACTAACATCTCCTAGCAATACTGGCGCGAGGAACTTTTTATTCGTGAACGTCCCGCCAATCGATCGTTCGCCATTGGTGAGCTTTTTTTTAGATTCAGAGCTTGAGCTTGAATCCCGCTGTCTAGATGCTTGCTCAGTCTGATTGGAGTCAAACTACGGAGAAATCTGTGATTGAGGGTTTCAACACCAAACTTACGGCTCGCACCGCCTCTCTGAAGGCTAACCATAGCGATGTACGTGTAACGTATACATATATCGGGACCCGTCCTAAACTGACGTACGTGATGTAGGTCACAACTTGGATATGGGACTCAAACGCTGCGTTCACGGCCATCCTAGATGACCCAACCAGCTACGGGTTCGAGGATGCGACAACTTTTGGAGACGCTCCGAACATTTTCTGGGGGTGAGTTGCTTCTGTGCTTGCAGCGTCTCGTGTCGTTCTTATAATTTCAACAGTAACAACTACCATCCATCGAGTAAGTATATTTCTCGTCGGCTGTTAGACTTTCACTCAATTCGGCCATGACAGGCTATGCACACGCCTACTTTGGGCCAGACGTAGCAAAGGTCCTTGGGGGATTTCTGTGAAGGACACACAGCTAAGGGATAAATATATGTAACGTAGTATGAAATGAAAAACACGACATTCCTAAATTAGGGGCATCGGAAACGCGACTGTGGCGTGGGAATTATATCGCTTTTTTCAGCAGCCGCCGCCATGATGCACTTTGGCTGCTCCATCCGTCGCCTATTATCCACGGCATGCCATCCTCAGCGCACCGTCCGAATCGACAAGCTCCCAGATGGGTACAAAATTGACACAGTAATAGCAGCGCTGAAGGCGAGCCCGGTGGAGTCGATTATACCGGAGAAAAATCACCTCTTGGTCAGGTTCTTCGATGAGAGCACGGCTAGGCGGTGTCTCGAGGGCAACACGGCTGCACGGATGGATGAGGATCCTTCGCCGCGGCTGTCTGCATACGTCGTCGCTGCTCTCGGGCTGGAGATGCATCACGGACGCTGTTCATCACGAACCCTCCTCGGGAAAAACGGGTGCTTCTGAAGAAAATGGATGGGCTCCAATGGACCCGGATCGAGAACGAGCGACTCGAGTACCGATTTCTGGACGTTACCGATGCTTGCAGGGTGTGCTACAGCTGGCTTTTGCTACTGTTTGCGGTTCTGACATTCGCAGGTTTTTCCATAGGTATAATACTGTCACAGGCGCCAAGTTTGTCTTTGTGCCTGACGACAAGGACGAGTATATGTTTCCTTCGTGGTACCCGCGGAAAGAATTCCTGGTGGGCAAGTGGAACGGAACGTCTGGTGTCCAATATCAAAGACAGAGAATGCTCGACAAGCTCGTAGCTGAGTTTGATTCCCGTGTTGTTGTTGAAAACAAGCTATGAGCGGAAAACGAAGGTCCGTAGGTTCCTCGCTGTTGTACTCCCACACTCACGTATACTTGTAGTCGATGAAAGTCGTGCTTGCGACGTCGGAACGCGCGAAACAATTCCTCGAGGCTTGTCAGGACGCAGGCATCGCTCCGGGAGACCAGATCCTCAACGAGTACACCGAGGCATGATAGTTGCGCTCACTCTCGGGCCCACCGTAGTGTCTCGCTGTCCGTACCCCCCGAACGCCGGAGTAGTATGCATGCCTACCGCCGCTTTTTCGCGCAGTACGGTTCTCTCCGTCCAGAAGCAAGGTAAGTTTCCCTGATGTCAGATTCGCGGCCTAATGCTGATGGTTTTGCAGTGAGGACGATGCCCCGGACGCGGTGCACTTGCATTATGAGAGTATTTTGGGCGCTATGAAGGCGGTGATGCTGACGGAGGCGACGTTTGAGGGGGCTAGTATTACGTTCTTGGGTTCTCCTGGTCTTGAGCCGTACGCCTACCCACGGAGGGAGGGCGTAGGCACAATTGGAGGTACCCGTTCCTTGATACAATAGCAGCAGGCATTGTCATGGGCACTTTGTGTTCTGCAGAGATATTGGTGGACCTTATGGCAGGTGAACCAGCAATGTTTTCTTCCAGACGACATCATCTTCCTTCCTGGCTCGAGAATAAACAGGTCCTTTTCCCTCCATGTTGCAATATTTTACTTTTCCTAGCCAAGTTTCTGTCGCGGCGGAACCGTCGTTCAGTCAGCATACTCTCCACAGCGAGGAAGACAGACGCATATGAGTACAAGGCTGAAGGGGGGCGCCAAATTATATGAATATGACCTAGCAGATAATGGTGCTACTTGGGGTTCGAGTCCCCCATCTGGGTTGATGGCTTTTGAATCATCCATTCCTTTTACTCTGCACTCCAACGTAGTCTGGGCGTCAGATCTCAGGCTGTCCCTGGATGCCCACCTTTAAAAACAGTACCTCGTCGAAGGGCAACTCTACGATGACGACAAGAGGCGAAGTGTCAGAATCAAGGTAGAATCGACGGCTGCCAA